>CAAKHB010007582.1:124522-134868 GCA_901007665.1 Aeoliscus strigatus | reverse complement strand
AATCAGTGCACTGATCAGGATCAGGTGCACTGATTGCTCCTCAATCAGTCTGGCCACACCTCCACTGCCACACAGAGGGAAGAGAAAACAAAACACAAAGAAAACTGACAACCATGACACATTATCGTCAACACTGATTGGACGTGCTCTGGCAAAGTGGCACATTTTCACTTAAGTCCTTAATCCTCCTGATTGGACAACAACTAAACCGGACATCTTCATCTGGACCTTAACCATGTCCCCCAGGGAGTACTTACAGCCCACGGACAGATTCAGTGAGCCTTTATACTTTATTTCAGTACTTTGTGTCATGTATTCATTGTATCGCACACTAAAACGTCAACTGTAAAGTGTTAGTGTCACTGTGTGTTAAGTCAAGAACCCTTTGTCCGATGTGCTTGTTCACACACATTGTCAAATGTGATGTAAAACTTCAGAGTTGATGTTTTATTTTATTGTTTATGATGGACGGTGTCCAATTACGTTCAGTACAAAGGAATATGACAAGATGGTTTCACTGGGAGTGTGTGCCACACAAGTGTTGGGCCACAAAAAAATGACACATAACACAATACGGAAATGTAAATGGAAAGAATGAATCTAAAACATGAAGCTACGCTTTTTGGAAAGTCATTGACTTGTCCTAAGTTTAAGTTCTGTCTGTTCCATTCTGTGATGACCCGGAGACCTGATGTGATCGAGCTCTGATTTATTGTAGCGCTCGTAGTCAGACCCTACATCCCCATGGAGACTGATGTCTGATGTCTGATTCTTCCTGGTGTTGTGTGTCGATTTCACCGAAAATATGGAGAAATATCAGTTCTCTCATTGTTTTACGTAGACAATCACCTCAGTTTGTGTGCAAATCTTGTCTGTACGACTGTATGTGTGTTTTTAGACGTCACTATAAATAACCCCCCCCAAAAAAAGGCCCAGAAAAATGTTTGTGTTGCTCACAAGCAGCTCTGCAGATCACAAATTGGGCTGTGAGAGGAAGCAATTAGAGTGAAACGCTCGTCCCCTCCTGTGCCAATCATCATACTGCAATTTCTGCAAACACATTAAAGTGTAATTTATTGGGACAATTAACGGGGCTCATATCACACTGTAACTTTAAGCTCTTCTTTTCCTCCAACAGGGTTTCAGTGACAATCTGTGTTTTTTCTTCTGTATTTGCTTTGACATTTTTGCAAACGATTGCGACTACGACTGGTATCTGGAGGCGGTGTGTGTCACAGAGAGACCACAGACAACGTGGACCTCTCACCTCTGAACTGGGTTGGTGTTTGTTGAAGTCTGTGTGTCCCGGGCATCGGGCTACGCAGCCTCATCATCATTCTGTTCATCGTAACATCATCTTGACCCCACCCACTCCTACAAAAGCAGCAACTCCTTGCTTATGTTGCTCTGGGTCGTTGTGGTCTTCACTAACTGGACGTCTTCCACTTCAAATGACATCTTTGTCACAAATGTAAGACAACTCACAACCATGAAGAAACGCCTCGACATGGGTGGGGCTGGCAGGATGAGACCGGCCCCGCCCATGTTGAGGCGTCTTTTGTTGAGATATTTATGAATTACTATTACTATTTCTCAATTCAGTTATTGGCATTGGTATTGATATTCTTCTTGTGCTACATCTTTCAAAAACAACTTCAGTCCAACTCACCATCCACATGCAAAGATGGAAAAGTCAAATATATATTGAATATCAGCTAAGACACAGAGGAGGGCTCCATTTGGGATGAGCAGCCATACATGGAGGGAACGGAACAACCCCAGGAGGGAAGTTACCTTCTACCTTCCCTGAAGCTTAGTCAGAGCATAACAAAGGATTCAGATGAAAGACCCAGTTTGTAGGAGTAATAGAAGCAGAGCCAATCCTGTTGGAAAGGAGAGAAAAGAAACCAAGACAGATGAAAAGAGTAATCAGCGGGAGGTGCTGGTGGTTCAATAAAGTATCATCACCTGACAGACAGACAATCCCAAATGACTTGGAAATGACAATCTGTGCAACAGCACGGGCAGAACAACGTTATTTTGCGGTTTGAGACTTTTGTATGAATCCTGTCAGACATGTCAACCTGTCAAAGCAGGAGAACCTCCGCTGGAACCAGCTGCATTCCGCTGACGGCCGTCAGGGAGGACAGATATACACTTAGTTACATGTGCAATAATGTGTAGGGCTGGGCGATACTGGAAATGTTGGTATCGATCCAATACCAAGTAAATACAGGGGGCTGTAAAAAATACTTTTTACTTGATATGTCATGATCATTGAATAATTTGGGGGTTTTGCCTTGAGTTATTTGATTATGATTATGGTTAAACAGCACAAAGATTTTACGCAATAACAATACTTTTTATTAAATAACCACTTCAGTAGAAACAAATTTAACTGCATAAAAACAAATAATCATTCCAATCATCATACCACACTTGAAAAATGTCACATGTGCAATCATGCCCCAATCATCTGTGATACGTTTCAGTTCAGAGCAAATGTTGTTTGCATATGTCTGCATTTTCCCAGTTGTCAGAATATAGGAAAGTGCTGGACAACAGAAGAAAAACTGCAGTATCGATCCGATACCAATACTCACTTTGGAAATGATATTTAGATCGATACGCCCAGCACTAATAATGTGGTGAGGTAACTGACCCAGGAGCCTCTGAAAGAGAGGACCGAGAACATTACACAAGAGCACAAGTTCTGCTGTTGGTGCACAAAACAAATACACTGGTAAACCCCAGCAGACTCAGCCCAGAGTTGTTACCAAACATGATGAAGGAGCATTTCCCTGTGATGCTGCACATAAACGGAGCAAAGTCCCACCAGAACTAAAATCAGCCCAAATGTTAACGTTTTCAATCCACATTGAAAAACTCTTTTTTTCTTGACATGTGCTCATGGAGGAGCAGGTTCTGTTGAACCATTACTTTATCATCCACTCTTATATTTATACTCTAGTTCAATCTTTGCCTTCTCTAAAAGGTTCTATTGTAATTGGGCTTATTTTATTTGACCATTTATTTTGTTTTACGGTATTATTATGACCTATTCGGTACATCACATTCAGTGGCCCCTGTGTTGAAATAAAGGCGTGTTGCCTTGAAATGTGCGTCAGACTGTTGGAAAGTATCATCATGGTAACTTGGATGTATGAAACCACATCAAATTCACATTTCCAGCAGCACTACATGAAGGAGAATGGGGACACGGGGGGCATGCAGGACAAGAAAGAAAAAAAAAACCAAACACCATCACAACATTATCATTGGTGACGAAAAGAGTGAGTGGAATAGGTTCTCTGCATCTACCAGGGTGGATGTGGGACCTTCCACCGACAAGGTCCAGTTTCAGCTTCTGTTTCGTTTCCCCCCCAGAGGTGTTGTAGAGCCACGTGTCTCTGGGGAGGAACGATCTCCTCAGTCTGTCAGTGGAACAGGACATTGACAACAATCTGTCACTGAAGCTGCTCCTGCTCCTGTTGATGTCACAGTGGATGATCTGGACCGTCCATGATGGACGGAGCCTGTTCAGGTCCGACACTCCGCCACAGACGTCAGGCTGTCCATCTCCGTGCCAACGACAGCCCTCCTTCCTCACCAGTTTGTCCAGGTGAAAGGCATCTTCTTAGGACTGCCCCCCCCAGCACACTACTGCTACAGGAGAGCACCACCACTACCACTATTTCTCCATCACCAGTATTACTTTTGCTGGTCACATCATCCCCTTTTCCGAATCTGTCTTTAATTGGGGGGTTAACATGGAGCCTCAACTCACTCTCAGCCACTCTCCCCCACATGTGTAAGAACTTAACAACTCCGTCCCACATTCCCCCTGGTAGATGCAGAGAAGCTCGTCCAGCCTTTGTCTCCTCCAAGCTAGATTACTGTGATGCCCTTCTCATGGGGATCTCTGGAGAGAACATCCAGAGACTACAATACATCCAGAACAGCTGCCAGGATCCTGAGGAGGGTGCGAAAGGAAGATCACATCAGCCCCATCCTGAAATCTCTTCACCGACTCCCATCCTGTAGCCCCAGGCTATGGATCACCCTCCCTGACCACCTGAGGGCCCCACAATCTACAGATTTAGATGTCTACAGAGACATCTAAATCTAAAAACCTAAAAATCTCTTTTAAAAAAGCATTTTGCTAAATGTATTCTTTTTTTCTCCTTGCGTTGATTTGAATATTTTTAACGGCATAGATTTTTTTTCCTCTTAAATACAAAGTGCAAAATAAAATTTGTATTATTATTATGTATTATTATGTACATATTATTATTATGTCCATAATGCATTTCTTTTAAACCAGCCTTTCCTCCTGGGTTTGACTGCTACAGTGGTGATGCTTTAAGTTTGATTTATAAATCCAATAGGAGGGTTTGTTCTTCAACCATACACCACATACGACCTTACTGGGTTTGTGATCGTTTATCTGTCGTTTTCTTTTCCAGTTTTCTTTTTTTTTTAACTTATCTTTTTTCATTTTACAGTCACATGGGGTTACAGTGGATCCCTGATAAATGGTACCTAAGTTTACTGTATATGTCAACACATTAAAACCTATGAATATTTAGTCCCAACTATACCTCCACTGATATCTTGTTGTTTTCATGAGGCTGAATTAAACAAACGGTCCTTTGGCCCCTCTCTTCCTGTCTGTTATAATTTATTCTTGCCAACATCAGTCCATATGACACTATTTCTGTCCTAGTTTCAATCCATTTTGTACATTCTGGTGGGGATGTACCTTTCCATTCCCTACGGACATCTTGGCCTTGTCCTGACCTTGATAACTGTCAAGTCATGTCTTGACTCTCCCTTTATTTGGGTTTGGTCGCCCAATAAACATAATTTCCAGAGCCTTCCCCAGGTGCTCTCTTACCTTTCCCCATTTCCAACAGAGGTTATCAGTTGATAAACCCATCCTACTCAGTCTGGGTCTTTGTTCCAGTTCTGTTCCAATTTTAATCCATCTCAGTTCTGTCTCTGTCCCCTTCCAGTATTTGGCCAGTCTCATCATTTCTAATTCCAGGTTAGACAGTCTCATACTGGGGAGCCACGCCTCCTATTTCCTTTCATTTTTTAAAATGTATCCTCCATTTTTTTCTTGTCCCATAAAAAGTCCTTGGGATTATTGTTGTATTGCGTGAATAGCTGTGGTGTCAGACACATCGGTAACATCATGGAAGGAAACATAATTGATCTGTGGAGCGACCGCCATCTTAATGACATGAACTTTTCCCCACAGTGTTCATTTTCAGACACTGCAGCAATAACACAGTTAATGTTTATGGGCAGCATTGGGGGATCTGTTAGATTCAATGGATCGTGTCTCTGTGCACAAAGGAAACAGGCAACAAGGAGTTTAAAGATAATATGTTTATTGAATAACGTCTAATAACACACATATGATGAGCAATGATGATGATGATGATGCAAGCAAATGATCAAACACAAAACCGACAAAGATCAGACACAGAACGTAAAAAACTAAAAATCAATTCTGGGTGATGGTGACAGGAGAAAGTTATTGATCAATTATTAATCCTTTAATAATCATGAGTGAGAATCAGTGCGGATGAGCAGTGTGTGTGTCGGTGTGTGTGTCGGTGTGTGTGTGTGTCCGTTCCTGGACCTTTGACATCAACTCCTCTGATCACCTCAGAGATGGAACATCCTACTTGACTTCAGGAGCTGAGGCTGGGACCCAGTGGTGCTGGATTCTACCAGTAGACGTCTCCAAAGTGGGTTGTCCTTGAACGGCGTCGTGTCCTCCAGATGTTTGGTCCTGACGATAACACTTCCTGATCAGCGTCCCAACGGTTCCTTAGCTGGTGATTGGCTGATGGCGCTGGAGGCTTCAGATGCAGTTTGAACTGAGAGTTTGGGTCCAAAGTTCTGGTAACGACCTGACAACAATGGTTCCTGTTTTCTGGAGAGCATTGATACATAATCTAAAACTAAAAAAACAAAAAGAAGCAAAGTAGGATTGGCTAGATCCTGCAATCCACCCCTCATAGACTCACTGGTCTGACCCATCTTTGTCCTTTCTAAATGTCAGCCCGTCTCAAACATACACACCTTTACGGGGCCAGTGTATCGACATACTTCTGGTCATATTCAGAGGGTATAGGCCGTCTAGACCTGGTGACGTCCCTGTTCCCATAGACTAGTGGCTCTAACCTCCTCCTCTGTTATGGGGGGCTCCTTCTTACGATCATCTGAAATGGTTGGTAACTGCAGTTTGGAGAACAATGCATCTTCTCTTCTGTCTGTCATAAATAAACAAAGACCTGAGGTGACTTAACAAGTCGATACAACCAATGTGAGAATGAAAGTCGTTTTCTGCTTCAAATAAGATGATTTATTTTCCGATGAGACAGAAAAGACAGCAGTTGCTGCCCACTTCCTCTCCTAATAAATCCTAGATTTGTATTTGTCAGTCGGACTCATAAATCAATGTCAAATCACACTGGATGTTTGTGAAGAGCGGTTTGACTTCACTGGACGCAGTTCCTGCAGTCGTCAAATGTGGATTGTGTTCCAGTCGTTCATGATGAAAGTTTGTACGTGTTACTGAATTGAATATGTCCAAAAGTTGCGTCTTGAAGAAGATGACGTGAATAAAAATGTTCTCTTCAGCACGACTCCGTGTGATTAGAATGAAGTAATGTCCCGTCATTTGAACCTGACGCCCTCTCAGACTGCGGCAGCTGGTCTATCTGTCTGACACACGCTCTCACTGCCCCCGTGACTGAGGCCGAGTATCAGTCCACGTCTGTCTGCGACCGTGTGTTGAAACAGACTGACTGATGGGGAGGGATTGCAGCCACATACTAATCATGCCCAAAGAATGGTCTTGAAGATGTCACATCCTCAAAGAGGAGCCACGGACACAAGACGCCTCACCCTCACACACTTTAGGATCCCTCAGTAGAGCAGAGATAATTTCGGTTTTGGGGGGGGGGGGGGGGGGGGGTTAGCTGTGCAGCAATTTATCTGTTCATCTGTAAAAACCTGCTGGTCAGTCATCAAACATGGAGTCTAAACCAACGCCTGCGTACCACCAGTGGAGCTAATGCTCCTTAATCTGTATGAATGGAAGTAAGATTGGGCAGAAACTGGAGCTGTAAGCAGTTAATGATCCATCGGGCTGGATTATCACAGCTCGTACAGTCTGTGAAGGCTGATGGCTGATGCTGGAACTGATGGGGGAGCAACAATTAAATACAACTTTATCCCACAAGAGCTTCAGTGCATCACAAACCAGCCATCAGATAGTTGTAATAACCACTGAACAAGGAGAGGGTGTCGATATTAGACCAAATAAAAAGTTTTTCTTGACAGAGTGAGTGTAACAGTAACAGTTCCATCACACACACACACACACACACAGCGAACTGTTGAACATCATGAAATATTCACATGCTGATGATGAATGCATGAATATTTCTGTGTAATGTATTGTTTCTGTTTTTCCTGTTGCATTTGTCTCCCTCCATCTTCTATTATTCATCTCTGTCTGTCAGCGATCATTTCTCTCAGGGTGTCCATTAGGAACCTGCATAGCCTCCAGCGATTTGGGTTTTCTCACATGGTTCGTCTAACAGCTTTTTGAAATTTGAGGGAAAAAAAAGAAATGTTAGCGTTCCGTCTAACAGTTATTGACAGAGACACAAAGGATGAGGGCTTGAAGGATGACGGTTGTGGACCAAAGTATGGTGGAGCGCAGGCAAGAATCCAGTGCATCATCACATTTACAACGTGAAAAAAAGTGAAAAGGATAAATAAAAGTGCAGATCATTTTCATGTGATGAAACACACACACACACACACACACACACACACACACACACCCATGCATGCACACGTACACCTCAATCAGGAGACAGATGTGATTGCAGAACAATCAAGAGCGTTGTCCTCACCGACACGAGGATCAAGCGGGGCAATGCTCATGTCAGGTGCTCACTGTGTTCAGCTGATGAGGTTTTTCTTTTGTGCCGGTATCGACGGACACACTCTCAGAGAGCATCCCCTGATGTCTCCTGGTTAAACTGCAGCTTCTGTGAACAAACCAACCAGCACATCTCTGAGTGACTGATGATCACAGATCATCCACGCAGCAACGTAGGACGGATGTGTACGTGCTGGATGTAGCATGATTTAAATTACTTCAACCAGTCTGAACTCTGACCTCAGTCAGAAAATCACATGAGCTTAGTGTCAGTCGGTGATGTGTGATAATATCACCACGATAACTAGCAGTCACTCCCTGGACTTGTTGCAAGATTGCAATCTCTGATTATCATCAATCAAGTGTGGAAGGTTTTCAGAGCTGCACAGGAAAATAAATCCAAGCGGTTGTTTCAGTCCAAATTTCACACATTTATTGTCAATTATAGCATCTATGTAAAGGGTTCATCACAAAAAATAACAAAAAGGATGTTCCAACTGTGATCAGCCATGTTTATTGTGCAATAAATTACACGTCTCTTTGACTTTTAAATTGTAATCGGACGTTTAATTTCAGCTACGTGCACACATGTCTTCCCCTTGGCAACATCTGTCATTTTAGGAGAACGGAAACATTCGCCAGCCGACATTTATGCAGACACACCACAAAAGCGTACTGCCATGAAAGGGACGCCAAAGCCATCTGACACTTAACATCGTGCCCAGATAGAGCACAATTGGTGTCAGCTTATCATCTGTTCACAGACCATGACCGCCATTGTCTGCAGCCTTTTGTACAGGGTTGCAAATATAATATGTGCTGAATTTATTTTTACCATCATATTTTTATAAGGAAGTAAAAGCTTTGGATGTGACAGCTCCACATTTCTCTGCAAACACCGTGGGACAAAACGAAAAACAAGATGACCTCTGCAGCTGTGTGTTTACAGGTAGGAGCCAATCTCCCAACACTTTCCAACTTCATCAAAATGTCAAGCTGAATGTGCATGATTAGCTCAGATGGTTAGTGTGTGGTGTGAACACCGAGGTTGCAGGTTCAAGCCGTGCACAGGTCACGAGGTTGAAGGAACTACCAAGAGATCGCTAGAGGACATCCGTCACAGTTGAACTCTGGGCGAGATCATCAGTTGTAGTGGATGTTGGCTGGAAGTATGTATGAACAGCTCTGGGGAAACTGTGAGGTGATGTTTTGGGTATTACTTCATGATTTATCAGAAAACAACAGTGGGTAAATTAATATTAACAATGTCCAATAGCCAGCTGATTGGTACACTTACACTTATGGAGTGTTTCCTAATCACGTCACCTGAGGGGAGCATATACAAAGTAAATAGTAGTGGTCCGAGCACAGACCCTTGAAGTACTCCTTAACTAATGATGGTGTGCACGTGGATTTTCCTGATTAATGAAAACAGAAAATGATAAATAGGATCTGTACCAGTCAAGCACTGACCCTCTTACTCCAATTAGGTATTGTATTCTGTGAGGTCAATAGTGTCATAAGTGGCACTAAGATCTAATAAAACAAGTACAGAGACAAGGCCTCAATCTGATGCTGTCAGAGGGTCGTTGGTGACTTTTACCAGAGTTGTCTCTGAACTAGGACGTGCCCTAAATCCTGATTGACAGTCCTCAAATAGGCTATTGATATTTAAAATGTCCGGCAGCTTTTTGCTTTCAAATTTCTCTGAGATCATTGAAAGAAAAGGGAAGTTTGATATCGTCTGTAGTTTGGACACCAGGTTCCTGACTGGTTGGACATCAAACAACTCAAATTAAAATATTATCGGATGATGGTCAGATAATAGAGGGTCAAAATGTTTGCCCACCCGTGAACAAGCACTTGGATGAGAGGGGCAGAATCAGTGCAGGGGAATGCCATAATAGATGTAACTCCATTGGCCTGATTGTAAAAAAAAACAAATCGAAACCAAACATTATAATTATCAACGAACTGTTGTGTGTAATGTAATGTGTCCTCTGGCATCAGTCAGGTGATACTCAGCAGCATGTAAATGGAAATATGTCAGCATGTGTTGGATAATCCGATATTCACAGATGAAAACAAATATTCAGGGAATTCTAATAGTTTCATTTTGGTGGAAAGAACAGAAACAAAATATGAGAAAAACTTTGGAAGGAAGAAAAAGACATGGTCAGTGAATACTGTACAGTAATGCTGACAAAATGATGTCATACATGGTACAGTTCAATTATCCACTTCAAGAGCTCCTTCTCCATATGCATGGCAATGATGTGAGACATGGTTTCACACACACACACACACACACACACACACACACACACACACACACACACACACACACACAGAGAGAGAGTGTGTGTGAGTGAAA
>CAAKHB010007582.1:73983-124502 GCA_901007665.1 Aeoliscus strigatus | reverse complement strand
AGAAAGAGGGTGTGTAAGTGTAATCTCACACTGCTGGCAAACATGAAATGAAATGAAAAGCTGTTGAGTGTTGAGTGTTGCCTGCAGCCTGAGCACAGACTGTAAACGAGTCCCATCTTCAATACCATCCAGAAAGATGGACTCATGTTTCAAATGATGATTTTTCCAGCACACATCAGTCACACTGATGAGTTGAAATGTTAAAAAGACGCACTTTACAATTATTCTGCACCAAATTCAAAACAACAAAAGGTCTTTGAATCTTCAATGTGTGGACAAGTCGACTATGAAACACTTATGTCATATAAACACAAATAAGTAAATGAATAATGAAATCAAACATATAAAGATGAATGAAGATAATGATGATTTAGGATAAAACCTGATTCTCTACATAAACCACGCTTGAGACTTAAAATCCTGACATGACGCACAAATGCTGGTTACATACATAACAATATTAATATTCATTTTCAGGCTAATCGACTTCCTTCGAACCAACAATAGAAGCTCATGACAAACAGTTCCTGTCAACGACAGACAGACACAGACAGACACAGAATCTACTTGGCTGAGAAATGGGTCATTTGCCCGACTGCTCCGGTTCACCTCTGGCTGAGCCAATTTGCCGGTTTCAATTATTCAAGGCAGCACCTGTCTCCCTTCAAATCTCAGTGAGGTGTCCCACCTCTGTGCAAACAGCCTGCAGAGAGACAAAATCCTCTGAAATGACAGTCTTGGAAATAAGATGTGACTCAATGAGGAGTGACGCAAACAGAGCTCACTCTGCAGCCATCTCCTGCTCCTCTTACTTAAGGCTCATTGAGTAATTGGCTTTTTTCCTGGCAAAGGGTTTTCCAATCTAAATGGTAATTCAGGAGGCCCTCTTGTTGTCGCCAGTGGTAATGCTTGTTTACTGGAGGACAGTTATACGGAAATTAAATTTGTAATGAGAGAGTCAGGAGTCAGGACCATATCCGAACTGAAATCTGTGCTCAAGAACCTTTTTTAATCTCATATTTTTCCTAATATCTTTCAATGTTCATATTACATACTTCCTGAACTAAGAATGTGTTTCTCAGTCACTTTGGTGACATAACCTGTATTGTCATGAGTTCATGGAGAGATGTGGGCTGAAGAAGAAGCAATAGCAATCAGTGTTGGTAAAAATGGCCGCGGCCTCAGAGTTAAACAAAAACCAGCTGGTCCGAACAGGAAACCTTGATGATTAACTGAAACTGAACTGAAGCAGCCGTGGGGATTGAATTAGCTGAGGGAGGAGTCATTCCTCCAGGATGAAGATGCTGACCTGCTGTAGCAGAAGGAGCAGTGTCTTGTTTCCTCGCTCCTTGTTTACAGTTGTTACCACGGTGATGGTCTCTCGTCTCTCGTAACCCACCCTCTAGCTCGTCCTCCCACCATCAGAGATTCTCTGTGACTGACTATGCTGCTTTGTGCTTCCTGTGTTTTGGGTTTTTTCAGGCTCCTCCTGCGTTGTGGATACTGGGAGGCTGATATTAACGTTTCATCCTTTATTTGTTCATTTTTTTGTTGGCTCGTGTTTGGTAATTAGAATGTGAGAAAGAAATTCTGATGGCTTGTGTGTCTGAGAACAGCCCCGACTCCTAAGAATGACTTACCCACACAACTGCAACACCTTCTCATTGCGTTAGTAACGTAATTGACAATGAGTTATGTTGGTTGACAGCATTTTCAAAATACACTTCATTGAAGTCCAGTCCATTCCAGTCCAGTCAGAAAACTTTTCAGATGAACAGATTTATTTAAGATTTTTTTGTTGGTTAATAACGGTATCAATGTACATTTGCATAAATAAAAAGCTGGTTCATAATTTCAAGCGACCCGAAATGATTCATGCGTCGTCTTTGAACAGGAGACTGGAACAGGAAGGATCCTGTTTCTAATTCATTGAATCATTTTAAAGTCTGGGGGGTCTGGAACAGATCAGATCCTGCTCAGATTCGACTGGTCCCTTAAACACTGGATTGGTGATCACTCCCTGAAACGGTCCTCTACTTTACTTTAACGTTGACGATTCAAACAGATACTTATTTTTGCCTCTTTACTGAAGTCCCGTTGCCAGGCGACAGCCAGAAACATGACGTCACGTCCGGTAAAATGCCGACCCGGACAGATTTGCCAGTGACACAAATCCTTTCGAAACAGCACATTTTATTTTTGCGGGAGCCACCCCGAGTCATGCCAAAGTATGCCGGCAGGTTTGACTTATGCTGAGAGCAGCATCAGTAAAGTTGGAATGAAATAAATGAATGAATAAAACATGTTCTGTTATGAAGTCAAACTGCTGTCATGGTTATCGCTCTCATTCTTGAACTAGACTGGTTATTTCTTGTATATTGTTATATATTGTTATCGTTAAAATCAATGAATTAATGATTTAATTCCATCTCTGCATGCACTGGAAAAATATGTTAAAAGAAACTTATTTTGAAAAGGCTGTCAGCCAACGTAATTCATCCTCAATGACGGGTGGTAGTGTGGGAGACAACTCTCTTAGAAGAGAGAGTCGCTGTGGAAGATCTGTGCCTCTATAAATGCAGGCAGAGTCCTTCAAAACATTCTGCAGACTTAAAAATGAAGTCGCCTCATTGTCAATGCGTGACTGAGACTGTGTCTCCCTAAAAACAAGACAACCAAAAAAACCCCTCACATGCTACACATCGTCCACTGGAGGACTTTGTCTTTTCCTGACGGGCAGATACAACTAAGAAAGGGACGGGACCAAAAAATGACTTGAGAGAGAATTACTGGGAATAAAAAAAACACCCCTGCTCAAGTTTAATCCCCAAGACACCACCGGCCGTCAACACTTGACTGAGCCATGCAGGAGAAGTGAACAAATACTTTCATGAGATTACGAGATCAAGAAAGAGCTGTTGGACATTGTTAAAATAAACTGAATAAAAGTGGATGGAATCAAAGCAAACCGGGTGTGAGCTGATGTACAGAGCAGACTGAGGCAGAGTGAGGCGGACAAGAGCTTCCAAACTGAAATCAGAGGCGGTGAGAAAAAGAAGTCACTGCTCATATATAATTCAGGCCTCTCGGCCTCCAGTATGAGTGAATTCACAGCTGCGCCCTCTTTCTTTGCCATCTTTTATTGATCTACAACTCAAGATTACATTTCCATGATATATTCGGGTGCGGAGGCAAACATCTCGTGTTCGGCGTGATGCGGCCACAGGGCCCTTCGATCCATAAACCTTTTACTCTGTCCTCCGTAAGCTGCATGTCAGCCTACAGTCATCTGCCGGCGCCGTATTCAGCAATCACACACACGTTATCAGATTGTCTTTGAGTAAAGCACACCTGAGGCTGAGAGCGATGCTTCCGTAGCTCATTGGTGTGAGGAGAGAGAGGAATGCGGCCCTTTGTCACCATAGCACGTCTTCCACAAGGTCAGTTTACAGTGTTTGCATCCACCTACAGGTGCACTGGTGGGTTCGTCATCACCTGTACCACTCCTGTAAACTCCAGTGTGAGAGCTCAGCACGTGTGATACCTGCTCCTCTCCTCCGCTCAGCGTTCTTCTGGTGGTCGACGACCATCTGTGTCCGTGGTGCCAGGATTATGTCTGGGTGGTGATCGTGGTACTGATCTGATACGTTACGCATTTATTGCACTGCAACAACTTTCAAAAATCAGAAATAATAACGTCAAAAAAGAGGATTAAAATAAATAAACTCATCAGACATTTTCACTTATCTAGTGTCCCTCTAACGAGTACAACGTGTACAACCCAGAGTAACATAAAACTAGTGTACTGAACATCTAGGAAGAGGAGGAAAAAAATATTTTCCAATTTGTAGTCAAATTTGCTCAGATTAAGTAAATATAGTACCATATAGTACCGTTCTCTTAAAATGAGGACATTTGTCAATATATTTCAAAACTATGAGAGCTTCACTAATACAACTCGTACATTTGTCTAAATAAATAAAAGAGAAGAAGAAGAAGAAAAGGAACACGTGCTTATAATTAGGATATCTAAAGGTTGTCAGACTAAAGCACCGTCTTGGTCTTGGTCTTGAATAAATAGAGAATAAATCAAGGAATACATTTTGAATTTTAGAAATCAATTTTGCATTTGTCCGTGTGATCACGTTTTATAATTATAGTAATTTTTCTGTCAGTAATAAAGTTCCTCATAACCAGCTACAAAATCTTAGGAAGAAGTTAGAATTTGGTAAAGATAATAAAGGACAATAGAAAAAACTGAAAAAAGAGAGAAAAGAAGTGAAATCTTTAAACTACTTGGTGAGAAGAATGAGCTAGTTTGACAAAAAACAAGCAAATAGTGTCTGTCCTTGACTTCAGATATTTCATATCGTAGGTTTCACATACTGCAGTGTGCAGTTTTGGATTGGTGATGTAACATTTCACCTGGGACATAAACTCTGGTGATGTCACGTCAGTTCAATATTCACGATTAGTTGTTAAACATGTTCAGTGTAAAACATCAAACGTTTGTCCCACCAGAACAAACGTTTCAGTTTTGAAGTTTACTTTGGATTTTTGCATTCTGCATCACATCGTGTGATTTCCCGCTGCTTAATTTTGATCTGTTTCCTTCAGTTATGTTGGCTTTGTCTATTTTTGACCAGTTTTTGTCAGGTAAACAGAATATTTTCCGTCAGTCTTTATCTCCAGCACTGGGTCGGGCAGTCGTTTACACTGTTGTCTCCAGCTTGGACAAACGGACGAACCAACGCAGCAGTGGAAGAGTGAACTGTGGACAAATTGGGACTGACGAGAGCGAAGCGAGGCCAAGCAACACACACTGCTGCAGTCGAGCTGTTGAGAAGTCCACAGTGGATGTTTAATGATTTTAAAGAGTTGCTGCTTTCCCATAGAATCCCTGTCTGATGTGGTGGGCAGGGCTTTATCTGACGTACCCGAGTCAGCACAAGTCTTCTCTTTGGTTAATTGGGATCTGTTTACATCATTATAGCATTCATTTTGATTAATTGGGGGCAACTTGTCTGAGTGGTACTAAGGCCTTTTCACCACTGTATGATTACACTAATTGGCAAAAAGGATAAAACGGTGAACTGATTTACTAATTCATTGCAATTAATTAAACTAAGTGAAGTAAATAATTAAATGAGCTAATTGGATTGATTGACAAATTGCCAATTAAGACTGTGAATGGCCCAGCAGACCCGTCCTATGGAACACATGGACGGAAGTGAACACATAACAAACTGTGAGAAAGCACGGATGTCATCGCTGATCGGTAATGTAAACAAAGCGGGAAAAAGACTAATCCCATCAAGTCTTTGGGAAAGTATTACAAACTGTTATTGGCTGTAGCAAAGTTGTGTTAGCTCAAGCTTTGTAGCCAAAATGGGTTCTCTGCTAAGCTCATTCAGTCAGTCAGAGGTCTTTGTCAGGTGCGCTGGTCGAACTTCAACGACCTGAGCTCTGCTACGGCTGGTGGCCGACAACGAGAAGGGACACGTGCTAGATGACGGAGGAGCAGAAAGAAAAGGAGACGCAAGGGCAAGACGAGGAGAAGGATCCTGGAGAGAAGGGAAGGCGAGGGTAAAGGGAAGCAGAGGATGAGTATTATGAGATGAGACTCGGGGGAGAGGGTGGTGAGGCTGCGATTAGAAAAACAAATCACTTCATTCACAGAACATGAGCCTCATCCAGCAACACGCACGCGCTGAAGGTCAATTTGGATTATGAGCCGTGGCAAACACAAAATGCTAACAAACACGTTGAAAAGAGTCGTTTTCCATCTGACCACAAGCAAACGGCATTTAGTCTGCACATGATTTAACACCAACACGATATGAATGTTACAGAAAAAAAAACACTTTCACGTGTGCACAACGTGCAAACGTTACGGTAATTCAGTGAGTCCACAGGCATCAGTCAAGATGACGCTGCGTCTAGGGATTCTGTAGATTGCTCAGATGTCCTTTCATCCCAGCTGATCTTCATATTGCTTACGGAAACAGTCCCCCACAGGGAAGAATTCCCAGCATCGCTCCTGGTACATCTTCCACACATAGGACTCCTATTTACAGCAGACGAGCAGAGATAAAACCGATAAACACAAGGTCAGGTTTTTTCATTTTAGTGTTTACCTATTACTACTATGGTTTTATACATATATCTGCTGAAATATTTATGTACGTGGAGAGAAAAAAGATGGTGGTTTGCGTATTTAAATGGAAATGAAACGTTTTCTACCTGCCCTGTGTGCTCAGTTTCATCCTTATTTATGAGGTACATCAGGAAAAATCTGAGGAGAGGAGGAATGTGTGAGTTGTGAGGTATTTCAAGGGACAAAACATCCTGATTACAGTGTACAAACTGAATAAATATGTATTTTAATGCTACAAATAATCAATGACGACATGACGAGCACCATCAAATTTCGATTTGTCACTTGATAGCTTATGAATTTTAATGTTTTGAGCTGCACACACCGTCAGAGAAGCTAAAATCATCAATAACACCACTATCATGCCGTCTAAAGACATCGGACACATCTGACAGGATTTCATGTTGTTCATTAGGAACGTTCTCATCAACCCAGTCTCCAGAACTAATTGTTCCAGAAGTATGTTTAGGCACATGCAGCTGAGTGAATTTAGCATTTAGCAGGAACAAACTTATAGAATGGTTCGTTCTGGCGACTGGGTGGGTCTAATTACTGGATTATTGGTGCAGCAGCACATGAACTAGTTATCAACGGGTGAAAAGTGCCTGAGAAAGACCTCACGGTTAATAAATGCTGACAACGACAGCCTGGGATCACGAGAACAGCGGCGTGTGAAACTACTCACAGATAGTTGGCCAAGTTGTGGTCCTGCAGCGTGTGTGTCTCAAAGCCTCGAGGAACTTTATCAAAGTATTCACTTCCTATTCCACATACGAAACACTTGGTCTACAGGGACACAAAGGAGACATGAGAAATACTTTATTCATCCCGCGGGCACAGTCTTTGCTTTTAGCTTTTGTTTTGTTTTTCAACATCTTCAAATATTCCGTTGCCTCCGAATGAACCCAGCAGGTTTTTCACAATGTGTAGTCGGGTCCTTGGGTGAGAACCGGGATTCCAGCTCAGCTTCTCCTCCTTTTCACTGGAGGCTCATCAGGTCACATGATGCAGCTGTTTGAAATATGGGACACAGAACTCAAATTGCTCCTGGGAGAGTTTGTGTCACGTCAACATATTACCTCCATATCCTCCTTCACCTGCTCCTGCTGGTCACGGAGCTCCCCAAAGGAATCTATTATCAAACCTGAACGGAGAAGGCGAGTGTCAGTGCAATGCAATAAAGGCTTTCTATTCTATTCTATTCTATTCTATTCTATTCTATTCTATTCTATTCTATTCTATTCTATTCTATTCTATTCTATATAAATGCAAATCTCCAACCAAACCAGAACTTGTAACTACAGGACAATGTCAGAATATGGAGCTGAACTGACTCAAGTTAAGCGTTTCCCTTTTTCTACAAAAGTGGTGAACGCGCTTGACCAGATTCACCTTGGATGATGGCCAGGAGGATGACGATGACAAAGAAGAAGAAGGTGATGTCGAAGATGATGCGCTCCACCTCAAAGTCATCACCGGCGGGATCTTCAATCTCGTCACCAATGCCGCCGCCTGCGCGAACTCCCACATACATGTGGAACATGTAGCACTGAAAGAAAATATATATAGTATATATTTGGTCTAGCAGCTATTCCACTATCTCTCCTCTCCACTATCTCCAATGGAAAGTGAAATACAAACTAATTGGATTTCTCCCACCAACAGGTTTAGCGCTGCATATTGAGATATGAATATTAAAATGACATGTACTTATTGCCTGCCTCCATGTTTGAACCGGGTGGCTCCAAAAAATACCATTTCACAGAGCAGACAAGGGATTTGTATTAATATTCTTGACCTCAGACTCACAAGGATTTCATGTGTGCAGGTACAAGGCAAATCAAGTCCAGGCTGCCTCACAGGGACCAAAAGGAATGTCTGAGCAGACTGTTCAACTTTGATGGAACATCCAAAGCTCCAGAGAACGTGAAAGGATCCTGTGCAGATTCATAATGTTGCTATTTTATTCTGAAAAATGATGGAAAAGCACAGGCGCTAACGCGCTGCGCAGCATCTGGAGAAAAGGATACTGTGACTTGATGGGATTTATTCAAACCACCGCTGCCGCCCCATCCACGTCAGAATAGAGCAGGCACAGAGGGTTTAGATGTCAACGGCCAAACAAAGAGCTCTGGAGAATGGAGTGGCTGCTATCTATCCCGGTGTCCATCATCTTATGGAAATGTACTCGAAGGGCTAAGACGAGTGGATCACCGCCAGAATCCACCTCCGCCCACCACCACTGCAGCTGTGAGGCTCCGTGTGTTAACGGGGAGACGAGTGTCGGCTGAGGTCGGACTGAATCTGTTCTCACTCATAAACCTGTCTGATAACAATCGGTGTCAAATTTGGAATTGAATCCAATTCAGTCAACAGTCCTGCCTCAGCTGCCACCAAAACCTGGAGGATGGAGCAGACGGACCTCATGTGCGACAGAGCGAACCCCCTCCACTCCACAGGGGGTTTGAGCAGCTCTTTATTTACTGTATGTGAGACCCATGCTGCGGTTTCCCTTTGTGTGTGTGCGCGTGTGTGTGTGTGTGCGTACACAAACTCAAACTCACAGTTAGCATGTCATTGCACTTCATATCTTGGTTGTTCCCGTCGTCGCTCTTGTTGTAAAACTTGCGGAAAAAGTTGAAGGCCACTACGGTGTAGAGATACACCACCACTGCCAGCAGGCCCACGGTGAGGACCAGCTGACGGACACACACAGATACACAAGGCACCCGACAGAAGGCAAACATCCATGAAAATGAAGTACACAGGCAGTGAACACACACACACACACACACACACACACACACACACACCTGTTTCCCATTGTGTGTCACGGATGAAAGGATGGTTCGAAGCGTCTTAAAGCCCATGGCGATGTCCAAAAGGTGGGCAGCGAAGAAGAAGTTGTTATAATGACCCAGAACTGACACA
Source organism: Aeoliscus strigatus (assembly GCA_901007665.1). Classification (NCBI taxonomy): domain Eukaryota; kingdom Metazoa; phylum Chordata; class Actinopteri; order Syngnathiformes; family Centriscidae; genus Aeoliscus; species Aeoliscus strigatus. Next base: position 115,414 of record CAAKHB010007582.1, on the reverse strand, counting down.
GCCATGTACCAGGTCAAGTAGAGGAAGGACTGCAGACACACACACACACACACACAAAGACAAAGAGGTGCTTTGATATTACTACCACCATCTCTGCAGCCTGACACTGAAATGACTGAACTTACATTGTCTGTGAGTACAACTCCCAGTTTCCACACCTGATACTTCACGTCGATGGAGTGAAATCTGGAATAGATGTCAGACTTTTATTCTGTTGTGTGACTTTCTGTCAGGACATCCTCTTCCTGAAGTACAACAGCATGTTCTCTGATCTTCTTTTACACAAACACATGAACACATGAGTGAAAGAGTTGTTTTATGGCAGCTGTGACTGACGAGTCTCGGCCGGGGCAAACAAGGCCCAGACAGGACGTGTTACAGTCATTTCGATCTCAAAGAGTCCCACTCACCTCACTGGGAGGTAAATGGAAACCAGAATGATTAGAGGATGTGCTGGTCTAATTCATTGAAAAACAACACTGTAGCTCCTTTTTCATCCTGTAAAACATCCTTCATCCTCTTGGCAAGTTTCTTTGTCTTTCAGACAAACTGATTTTCATACACATTTAATGCACATTTTTATCAACTAACTAGTACTGTTTGTTTGACCGTTGTGTGAAATATTATTCCAATAATACGTTCCTGGCTCAAGCTGCATTGATCTGTTTGCAGAACTGACACATGTTTGTGAAAGTTGCGACTCACAGAGAAGTTTTGAGCCGGCTCCTCCCGTGTCCGTCGGAGCTGAAGTCCAGAGAGGCCTGGTCCATCCCCAGGAGTTCTCTGATCCTCTCACAGCCATAGAGCTCCGCATACTTATCCATCACCTGACAGAAGGAAGAATACTGGGTGATGAAAGCATGTGCTACGTTAACGGGGATGAAGACCTTCAGTCTGAACCATCTATGTGATGAGTCAGCAGAAATGACACGGACAAGTTTAGTGAGGTTCAGACAGGATTTTCTGATGTGACATGTTTTGCCAGGATCTAGGGAACATAACAAAAGCGAGCTCCGTCAGTTAGTTGTAATTGGTAACTGGTATAATAACCAAGTGGGCAAGTGTTGAAGGTTTTTCTTGCTCTGACACCTTCTGTTGGAACCAGGAACCAGGAACATTGTCAGAGTGATGCTGCTGGATAAAACATGACCGGAGACACGTGGGACAGAATGTACGATGTTTCTGTTGTGTCAACAGCCACTGCCCTCACCTTCCTCTTCACAAACTTGTCCCAGTAATTACTTGGAAATGATCTGAAAAAGGGAAACAAAGACTTTATCATCTCACCAATCGTTTTCTTTCATTCTCTTCAAACACCCAACCTACGGCGTGTCAACGACCAGTCGATCCCACTGGCCCTTGATGTCCTCCTCGGGCGGCTGCTCTGTCACGTACAACCCGTCAAACTCCAGTCGTCGGGCCACTTCCTTCTCACGTTTAAAGATCACCAGTGGAACCTGCCACCCATGAGGGAGCAAACAGACTCTTCAGATGATGCAGAGTAACAGAGTACGGTCCACGTCAGCTCGTGTACCTTCAGGCAGTAGTAGCCGATGATACAACAGACAGAGATCAGCGTGTGCGCTACGGCCAGGAGGTGAAGACATGGCCCCATGTATCCACTGCTTTCTTCCAGCACATAATAAACCGGGTCCTGATTGTCTTCTTCAGCAGCAGAGGAAAGTGATGTAACAGCTCCTTCCTTTTCCTCTGATGTGGGCAAAGATGCCACCTGTACAGAGACAAAGATGAGAACAAAGCATCAGACCATAGAAGCAGAGAGTCCGATCCAGGAGTCCCTGAAACCTCTGTGAGAGCTGTTTATTGAAGTCCAATTTAATAATAACCCTAAACCTCCGTTCAGTGTGACGTAGAACATCACTGCACCTGAGGTTCATGGTTCTACAATGATTGCACAGAAAAACTTTTCACCTTTCCAAGTGCAAAACACTTATCTGAGTCCAATCGTTTCTCCCCTCTGTGAGCACGAACAGATACCAGACGATCAGAATTAAGTGTGTGTGTCATGATAACTCTGACCTTGTAGAACAGGAGGATGAAGTTGATTGCAAAGGTGACAAACAGAGCCAGCAAGCGCATGTTGTAAAAAATCCTTGCAAAGTAATTCTGAAAAAGAAAAAAAAAAACAAAAACGGAAAAATGTATGAGGGAGTTTTCAGTCTATTTGTCACTATGAGGATGAAACTGCATCTTACCAGTAGACTCTTGTTGTGAGTGCTGATCTTCTCCCACAGAGCAGAATGATGACTTCCTGGTTCCTCTGACTTGGTGGAGCATCTCTTCCCTCTCCATGCTGCCTCTGCTTTCTCCTTCACTATGTTCTTGTCACCTTTCGTCCCTCTGACAGCAGCAACAGATCAACAAACCTCATTTTTTTCTCAATACAACACATGACATGGATGTTTATCAAGGTAAAACCATCCCATGAAGTTCATTCACAGACCTAAAGCGTTCACATCACAGTTGTTTAGGAGGAATACTGGACCAGTGCTGACTTCAACTGTAACATTTTTTTAGTGAGGACACTTTCATCAGCCTGCACATTCGACACAGTTCTACTGTAGGAACAGGGACTTTAAATATTCCAGCTGAGGGATGAACGACACTTACATTTTCTTCTCTGATTCCAGCGTCTCCTCGGCTTCTGCTTTTTCCTCTGGGGCGGTGTTGGCCTTTGATCGCTGGCAGTCAAATTCAAGAATTCAGTTGGTAGTTTTTAGAGTTTTTACAATATCAAACTACCTGTTTCCTACCTGTTTGTCAGGTGCGGTAAACAGGTCGGTCACACTGGCAGTGAGGTCCTGTGTTGCCAGTCTGTACTGGCCTCCGTCTTTCCTCACTCTGAGTCCAAATATGTCTGATAGTGCATCCACTTCCACAGAGGAGTTCACAGCAGCAACCTGCCCCATCTGCTTCAAGTCTGTCTGAGGAGAAAAACCATCGGAGCAGCTCGTCGACCGATCCACACCGCTGTCCACCTCCGTGACCTCATCCAGTGTTGGCTCAAGGATGCCACCAAGCAAATCTGACATCTTCATCCTTTTGGCTCCCTCAATGATCCCACCACTGAGAAAGCTGATGTAGAGGACGTACATGACGCTGCTCACTGCAGCACCTATGCACCGGACCACCACCGCTAAGATGTGTCTGAGGAAGAGGAGCGCTGCCCTGACCACGTCCTTCAGGGTCATTTTCAGGAGGGTCTTCAGGGTTTTGACAGAGAAGACAGACGTAAGTAGAAACCACATCCCCTTTGGTGCCTCGTCACCGTTCCTCGTTTCTTCTCCTCCTTTTGCAGCATTTCGCTCTCCAGAGTCAGAGCCCGAGATGTGGGAGGCAAGCTGCATCTCAAAGATGGTGTCCTCGCAAAAATTCACAAACATTTCCATTTTTTCTTTCTCTCCCCCCTCGTTGACGACGTCGAAAATGAACTGTCTCTTCGACTCTTTGACCTGAGGCTTTTCCCACTGTGTGCGTCTGGATTCACTGATCTCAAAGTAGACGCGTTCGATGCGCTTCCCGCTGCCAAGGATCTCGATGCGTCCTAAATAGGGCTGGAAGTAAGTCAAGACACACTCTGCGAGTTCCAAGAAGGCCCTTAGTCTTGAATCGTTGGGCATGTGCTCAGACAAATTGGTGAGGAGGACGGCTATGCTGAAGCCAATGTCTTTGGCCGGCTCGTGGAAGCGATCCACAAAAGCTTCATAATCCAGGATCTCACTGTCGTCAGTCTCAATGCAGGACAGAATAAAATGAGCCTCAGCCTGCGAGAAGTGCTTGGAGTTTTCCATGGCTTTCTGGAAGTCCTTCCTGGAGATGTGTCCCCTACGATCTGGATCGTACTCTGCGAAGGCATCTGAGGACGTGAGGTCTTTGAGTTTGAGGAACGTGTCGAAAAACCTGAGAATCATGGCGACGTTGCCCGACGACTCCACCAACATGTCCACCATCTGCTTTCCAATCGTTCCATTGACGACGTTGCCTGAAGGGAGTGAGGCGTCAGTGGTGTTCATGGAACCATTTGTGGTTATCACAAACAGGTGCAGGTGTGTTACCTTCTAACATGGAAAGCAAAAACACAACCATGTCCTTTTGTAAGTCCATTAGCTCTTTCAGAAGTTCGATTTGCCTCGAATCCTGTTGAAGAACATACGGTCACATTTGAATAACTTTATTCCCTGTGGAGACGTTTTACCAGTAATGAGTGACACAATGAATTATCTAATCTATCTATCAATTCCAAGTTGTATTTGAATTCGATAACATCACATGTACTCCCCATCCCCTACTCACTGTATAGTGACATACAGTAGATGTCGTGGATGTCCAACAGATAATAGATAAATACATATAACAATACCTTATAGACACATTTATATGTATTTTTGTGATAAATTCCCATTCCCATTTGCCCCCCATCAAATTTGAGGCTTTGTGGTCAATCCTGTAACGTTACTGTTCTGGAACTTTTATACTCATATTTACTTGTTTATACTCACATATACTTGTTGACGCGACCCCAATGCATTGTGGTCCATATTGTTTGGCTAGTGACCATCGGTTGTTCTCTACTTTTCGTGGTGCATTGTGGGATACTTTGAGATATAGGGTAGATGGATGTTCACTAAGGATTCGGACACCACAACAAAATGGCGTATCCACTACATAGTGAGTAGGGAGCAATTTCAGAGACAGCCAATGAGTTTGCACCTGAGAGAGCTTCATCTGCATGTGGGCGAAGACATGAAGGAATCCGACCATGGCATCCCACAGACGACTGTGAGCTAGACTCTGCTGGTTTCCAGTGCATGGCCCCTGAAGGGAAACACTAATATGAGCACAAGAAAAACACCTACATACCTACTGTACACAGTGGACACTAACCTGTATGTACTCTGTGAGTGTGTTGAACACCTGTTTGGCCACTTTGATGGCTTTGGAAAAGTTGTGTTGGCCATGAGCATCAATCAGATCCTTCCCAGAGTAGTACCAGTAGAAGTCACTGATTGACTCCTGGAGTATGGTCAGAGTACAGTAAAAAACACAGACAACGTTCTGTGCCCTGCAGTGACCATCAGACACGTCCAGTCTGCACTGTGGTTCAGTTAAAGAGTGGTAGCTCACCTGTACTCTTAGTAAATAGTCCACCGTGGAAATGATGATGTTGACTGTTGTGTTGTTGCCTGTCTGTGTTCTCAAATAATTCTGGAAATCTGTAAAAACACAAAACAAAATGAAACAGTACAAGCATAATAGATTGTACGTGAAACAAGCTTTGCAGAATAATTTGATATGGAATCAGTCCCACAATTTAAACATGCAACCTCTAACCTGAGTTGTGTCCTTCACACAGCAGCTGCAGAAAACGGAACAGGTCACAGGTTAGGTCTTCATCCGGCATCACCTGGTTGCCTGGGGAAAATGACAGACAGACGAGGTTGAAAGTAGAAGGGTGAGGTTCAATTCCATGAAAGAGGGAGCAGCTGTTGATCATATTCAAGCCTGAAAGGGGCTGAGAAAATTGGCAGAGGATCTCGCAGCTCGCTTAACTGCCATGTCACAGCTTCACAGACAGAGATTTAAAGCACAAAAACAATCCGACGAATACCTGAGCTGTCATCCGTGACCACGCCTAATCCTTCTGCTTTGTTCTGCCTTTCGAACGCGTTCAGGTCCAGAACACTGAAACCACACAAGGACACAGTGTGACTCTGGGACATCTGACGGGACCCGCGCCCCTCCATTCACTCACCAGCACGAACACATGAGCCCTGCCAGGCTCTGGAAGAAGCCAACGTCTCGCTTTTCTCTCAGATAATTCAGCATTTTCTACCCAACAACACAGAGCAAACATGCAAGGAAGCACAATGATTTGTTTTCTGTTGTGCTGCAGGAGATCAAGAATCTCAGGAACATTCATTTTTTACAACATATGATTAACTTCATTGTACCTGCTGAACAACAGAATTCCCGCCGTTGAGAACAGCGATACTCAGCTTCAGTGTGGAGGCAATCAAGAAGCCCGTGGCCCCTGATGAGAAGTTCCATTATCAAACTCAGTGCTGACACAAAAATCCTACTGCAGGACCGCTGACAATCATGAAGCCAATTACAAGATCCACAACGAGCTCAAGGGACATGGAATCTAATATCACGTTCATCTCAGTCACTCATCGACGCAAACAACAGAAGAGGAACATCAGCTTCTTCACCTCTGCTGGCACTGATGCTTTGCAGGACCATCTCAGAAGCTCCGCGGTGATGCAGCCTCGCCTGCTGGTACAGCAACCTCTGTTTCTCCATCTCCTTCTCCTGAGCAACAAACAGGACCAATCGCGGGCTCAGCTAATTCATGGAACTGGCGTTTGTCTAACAGCAGCAGGGAAACATCTGTCAAACATGAACTCAGCAGTGAAGCCTGGTTATTCACCTCAAAGCTTTCCAGCTCCTGGTTTTCACCATTGTCCTCCTCTCCTTGGCAACTCTGGGGGCAGGATGACAATAGTTAATAATAAAAAAAACAAAAAAAAACTATGTCAGAACACAGACTGTTGGTGCAAGAGAAGTAATGCAAAAGACAATGAAATAAAATAAAATCTATATAACAGACACGTTAAAATACAAGTAAGACAAAACAGGCTAAGGTGAAGCAGCAGTTGACACAGTCTGTAGTACACACGTACTTCGTCAGTACTAGACTTTCCTCAGAATACGAATCCTTCATGGTCACTGAACGCACACATTGTGTGCAGCAATAATACACATAAAATAGGATAAATAAGACAAAATACAAACAGGTACGATGAAATACCTTAAATCGTGCCAAAAAAGAGACAAGACAAAAGATGTTGTCATTATTTACAACAGAACATACGTATAATGTTGTTAATGTAGGATGAATGTGTGTCATCTGCTCCTTCTGAAACGTTTATAGAGAATATGACAAGTTCTGTTTTTTGCCAAAGCTCCACACCCAGTACACTGAAATCCTTTGTGCTCAGCGCTTTGATGAAAAATCACAGAGTGGAGAAGGGATGGCACGTCGCAATACATAATTTACAGTGGTCTCTCCTCAGCTGCCAGCTGCTGCCAGCAGATATTCAACCTGAAATAAGTAACTGTTGTAAATGCCCACACTCACTTACAAAATACCATCTTTCAAACATGATATGAGGCCGAACATGTTAGCAAATACTTATGTTATACAATTACCTTGGCCATGAGAGTAACATAGGACTTATAGAGACAGGCATCTCCAAGATCACTGAGAACAGAGAACACAGATCAGTAAAACAAGGACAGATAAAGGAGAAGATGATCCCCACAGACCACTGAGTCAGCTAAAAACGGACCATCCTGCTCTTCTGCAAATCAGAATTCATATCGTAATTTACCTTTACACCCTCAGGACGCATTTAAAGGTGTTTAAAGTGAAGCACTGATCTGTTAGAATATCATGGGAATATCTCAAGAGTCGATAACTCAGACTGTTTATTTACAAAATGATTATCGTTCCTCATTCACTGGGACCATCATCTCATTCTAGAGACTTTTACTGGGAAACATGCTGATCGGTGTGAGCATCAGCCAACACACACCAACTCTTCTATAAAGAACACACCTGCATTCCATCACTGCACTTCGACTGAAGAGTGTGATGAGCTGCAGCAGAGGGTCAGTTGGTTTGGTGCCTTCTCCAGCCGCCGGTGGATGTTGTCGGTTGTCAGGACGCAGCCTCAGCTCTCCTTGTTTCTACAGTCCACACCCAAGCACACATGCACCGTACAGTATGTTGTGAAACCATACCACAAACTGTACGTCTGCAAATAACGTCAGCATGAGCTTTGTGTCAAATATCCAAAATAATACAGATTTCTTTTTTTACTTCAAAAATATAAATTTCCCATCCTATGCTGAAAATTAAACACCCTCATTTCACACATTTCAATCATCACAAAGGTCTCATTTTTCCACTCACTGCTAAATCCTCCACTAGTTTCTCCTCAAACTTGTGTTCATGTGCTTGTATCCAGGATTTATTGTAGCCTTGGAGGAACAGGTTGACGGCTCTGTGCCTGAGGAAGGAGACTAAAAGTTTGTAATCCTGTTTGAATTGCACAGATAGCAGCGCCAACAGTTACTTATTACACATTCGTGGAGATAGTAAGTGCCTCTAAAGACTTAAACAACACATGTTCATACATCAACCACAAACCACAACTGTTGCAGACTCTCATATGCAAATATGTTCAGACGATTCAACCTGGCTGAGGCTGATTAGGTTTTATTTTATGCCTCCAAAACAACATGTCTCCAGCAGAGATGCAAGTTACACACAGGACCCAGTGTGTTGCACAATAATGCTACGCACACTCACACACAGCCATAAAAATAATTGCATCGATTGTTTGTTTCTGTCGTGTATAATAGGTGATTAAGTTACAAAATGACTGACTTACAGTAATTTACATACATTTTGTCATTTTGATTCATGTCACTGTCTCGTCACGTTGTTTATTAGGTGTCAAACTCATGTAATCATCAATATACAAAAGAAAGAAGGCGCCAGTGAAGTGTGTTTACCTGGCCAGGTTGTAGAGGGGAGCCATCCTGAGACAGGATACCACGGCCTGTTTCCTCTGCTTTGACAGAACCTTGTGCCAGGCAGGTTTTTTATGTCTCTGTGGGTGTTCCACCTGAAGACAAACTCTGAAATAAGCTTTGCATATAAACCTACAGAAAATCCCTAAAGGGAGCAAGTTTTCCCTTCAAAAAAAAAAGGAGACCACTGTTGCTTTGCACATGACCAGAATACTGAAACAACACAGCTGACAGACAAACCAATCAGTCATAAGTCGGACACGGAGCCAGGGCTGACGGCAAAAGAAGTACCAGCATGCTTATGGCAGGAAGTAAGAAGTACAGTTGGAGCTGCATGGTGGAGAGCACCACCATCAATGAAACAAACAGGTGAGGGACAAACAGTTCATGGATTTGACCAAATGATCTTTGTAACACGTTCGAAATGTACCTGATCCAGGTAAAACAGGACTCGAGCTACTTCAATAACCTTGTCGACAGACGTCTGGAGTTCAGAGGTGGAGCCTGGGCGTTCTGAATACAGGATCTCCTGCTGCAAGCGATCCGATGCCTTTTCCAGAAAGATTGCATATTTTACTTTGTTAAAAAAAAAACGGCAATTTCAACCATGCAATTATACTATTTAGAGAAATGCTGCTGGCACAGAAATGCAGTTTATGGGACTGAGGAAAGTGAATTAGCCATTCAGAGGAAACAGGCTTAACAGGGCGAAACCCATTCATTAAACCCACTAATGAACATCATCCCATTTCTCCTCTTCACTTCTCTCACTCAGCAGGGGCATTATGGATCAAGACAGCAATGTTTTTGCATGTCATCACTGATTTACAAAAAAACAATTACAAATAGTGCGTGTGTAGTCTGTGTGTGCGGATGTGTGTATCACATTAGAGTCACTGTTTGATGGATCATGGAGTTTACCAACTAGATGAGCTCTGCAATGTAATTTAGCCCAATCTTGTCACACGTTCAGGCATGTGTGCAGTGTCTGCATGCACTGGAAAGAGGCTTCCTACTGTGTGTGTGTGTGTGTGTGTGTGTGTTCACTGCCTACAGATATCCAATGCAAATAAGAATTTGCCCAAATTGAATTGAAAAAAACATGCACACTTAATAACAAAAACAGTTTACACAGTTTTACAATAAGATTTAGCAGAATCCTCCAAACTGTGTTCAAAATGTGTCCACAAGAACTGAAAACTGCAGGGACGAGCGTTACCTGTACACAGTATTTGAGAACACAGTCTCGAATCTCATCTTCAGTGTTCTTCTGTGAAAGGACAGATATCCAAATTCAGGTATCGGTAACAGATAGAAGTGAAAAAACGTGCATCCCTACTTTATATTAACATACACCTATTCACAATTCATTAGCTGCTGATTAGCATGCAAATTATTGGCTCCCAATTAGTCATTACTGCCTTATTATACTACGTGTAAGCCATTAACCCTCAGTTTTCCCTAAATAACCTCGGAATTATTGCTCATGAGTAGAGAGTTATTGGATATGTAGGTATATATTACAAGCTCAATGTGCTTTGAATAGTATAGGCTGTAAAAGGTGGGAGTACCACAAGAATGGTTATTGAATGAATTTGGTCTGTTCTTACATAACCCAAGTCCACTCGTGTTCATAGTGTCCACATCACTCTAAATTGAGTCTTTCTTACTTAGGAGATGTTCCCCATACTAAAGTGACATCTTGATCATCACTAATTCACTAGTAGTTGAACACTTAACCACTACATGTTCCCTCACTACTGAGATGAACAAGTGGTGGGTACATGGGTTTTGTTCAGTATTTTATAATGTGCTGTTTTTTTTTGGCAGATCTTCCCACAAATTTGACATGTGTGACATGTTATATAGTTTGATAAAAGTAAAACTACACAGCAGGTTCAGGTAGTATTTGATGTTGGGGAAAGCTGCACCCGGAGCGATCTTCAGCGGTTCAAACAGACAGACTGTAGCTCACTGTAGAGACTGTAGACCTGTAGATCAGTTAGAAATATCCAGAACATGTTAGAGCCAGCGTTCATTTCCCTCATTCGGTGATGACATTTCTAAAACGATTTCAAAGGGAGCATGTTGTCGTCGCTGCAATTCAGGATCTCTGCTGGAGGGAGGGTGAGGGCGGCATGGCGGGGGGGGACTCTGACTGAGAGGTGACACTGTGATTGGTTGACTGAATGATACGCCCAAAACACAGCCAGGACTGACTCACAGAGTAAGTCCAACCCCTTGAGACTCTCCGCCGTATGACTAGGAAGTGACCGAGACACGCCCATGTGCTGCACGTGTGAATAAGGACCCTCAGTGTTCACCCTCAGGGAGAATAACTTATGACTTTCCACTCATAAACAATAATTTCTGAGGTTTTTGAAGGAAAACTGTTAGTTAATATCTTACTGGTTGTATAATAAGGCATTTTTAGTACTCAATAATGACTAATTAACAGTTAATATCATATGAATTTGCATGCTAATGAGCCACTAATTACTGGTGAACAGGTGTACCTGAATATTAAGTGGTTGACCGTTATTTCTCTTCAGCGTTTTTGACCAACCTGAGTGAAGCCGTTCTTAGCCAACAGGATGAGACTCTGGTCGGCTGGAAAACAAGCCCTGAGTCCCACGGGGAGCAGCCTCTTCACTGACGCCACGATGAGGGAGGTGTGGATGGAATAACGATCTCCTTTTTTCTTCATCCGCCTCTCGTCACGGTCAGTCTGACAATGGAAGAGCTTTCACAGTAAACTGACTATTTCTTTACAATATAAAGATAAAGGTCCTTAAACATGTGGGATAAGGTCAACTGATGAATATACCTGACCTTTGAATTGTTGTCACTGTGGACCAAGAATGTCAAGTTGTTGATTTCATTTTGGACAACATAGTTCTGTTCCTCCCATTTGAAATTCTGTTGTCAGAAACACAGGTAAGGTAATATATATGTGTAAAAATGACATCAGATTCATAGGATGAGATAGTCACTGCATCATCCTCACATGAGATTTGGCCCAGAATACAAAGACCTCTGCCACCATGCTGAACAGCTGCTCAGCCTCGGGGTGGGACTCGTTCTGCCAGGTGGTTCTGAAACAGGCATCAGAAAATCCATTGACCTACAGTTTATTCTGTCCAGGGAAACAAAGAGAGCTAGTGCTTTTAAAATGAAGATTTACTTTCACATCTGACCAATATAGATGATTAAACGTTTGTAAAAGGTGCAATATTGTCCTTAATCATTTCAACGAAAATTATCACTCAGGGCTTTTTGACTTCATATCCATTTTACTGTCTGCAGCTTCTTGACTTACCGTGTCAAGTCCACAAAAGGAATGAGGAGAGGATAGAAAGCGTAAAGGTCTCGCACTAGCAAAGTAAACTTCTCCTGGATCTGTAACTCTGTCTCAGACACATCACAGCCCTCTGCCTTCATACGCTCTTCCTCCAGAGACACATATTCAGCCCGCTTCCTCAGCTTCTCCATCAGCGGCAGGAAGTGGCTCCTCAGCAGCTCGGCCCGGGCTTTGCATATGATTGGCTGAGAGTAAACTGAAATACAGCATGTGGCTGTGAACTGTTACTAAAGAAACACAGGAAGATGTGGAACGACTGTGGAAGCTGGAAATATTTTGAAAACACAATATGCACGGAACAATACCTGCCAGCCGTTTCATCCAGTCTCCTTCACTCGCACCCACGTGGTTGTGTATGATCTGGAGGATGTGGCCAAGCAGGTCACTGGCCTGCTGGGGAACGACAGAGGTGCAGACTGGACCTTCTGTCGGGCACCCGGGGCCGCAGTGCCACCAGTTCGCCAAGTAGCCGCACAGCATTGGCAAAGTGACCTCCACGACGTGGACGTACTGAACCTGGCGAGCTGCAGCCCCGGCACAGGCCAACTCCTCCACGTCACTCAAAGCTTCCTCCAGAGAAGGCAGAAGGGGACACATGTCTTCCACCTGATGAGGTGGCCCATATTCTAGCATGAACAGGGAGAGATGAATGTTTAGGCAGGAGATACAGTATCTAACAGCAGGGGGCGATGATATGCTCATCACCATCTTGCTCACGAGGACTCATGGTGGTGTAGATGGAATGAGGGTTATTGTGGTGGATGGCCGGCTCCAGGAAACACACAGGAAAAGCGCCAGTCAGCGCTGCCAGACAAGCACCTGCTGCTGGTCTCTGCCTGATTGGAAATACACCGTTACACGTGAATGGATCTGACCTCAGCCCGACTGCATCTAGAACCTTCATATATTGCCAATAAAGCAATAGAGCAAGTGTTACATCATTTCTAATCTAAGTTCAGTCATGACAAAGTATGAAATCAAGTCACTACCCCTCCATGTAGGTGCTGCTGGTGGTGCCAAGGGAGTACAGGCTGTTGAGGATTCTGTAACAGGACACCTGGATGCTGCCCACTGAAAACACAAAAAAAGAAAGAAAAAGAGATTTTTGGAAGGCTTGAGATGGATTTGATGGGCAATCTCAGAGAAAGAAATTATTATTATTATTATTATTATTATTATTGTTATTATTATTATTATTATTATTATTATTATTATTATTATTATTATTTGCTATCATATAATAATACATAATAATAATAAGAAGAAGAAGAAACTTTATTTGTGTAGCACCTTTCATTCACACATGCAGCTCACAAAAAACAGACAAGACATTAAAACACATAAAACAGATGATTAAAAGACATGTAAATAGTAATATTGAGGTGCAGGCATAAGCTATGTAAAAGCCAGTGTAAACAGGTATGTTTTAAGCTTAGAGCTGGTTTCCCTGATGTCTGCTTGTGTGCTTTGGATCATAACGAACACACATCTGCATCTCCAACTTATTTGTGGCTTTTGCTTTGAACTTCCAGTGAACCAGCAGCATGAACACGGTGTCTGTGTGGATAAATAGTGATGGAGGGAGTTAGTGATAGAACGTGGTCCTCGACCATTTAGAGCTTTGAAAATTAGCAGGAGGCTTTTCTGAATTAGCTGAAGACTTTGAATGGTTTTGCTGTGGAGACCAGTAAAAAGCGTGTTACAGTTATTACAGTAGACGGTTTTTCAGCATCTCTCTGATTGATAAATGGTCACACTTCAGCTGAGGTGAAATGTTTTAGTCACTTTATTCATGTGCAACGTAAAGCTGATGGCTTCTGATTGACATCATGATCCCTGGACGGTCATATACGAGGGACATATGCTCCTGCTGCTCTGTGGCCGTAACGGAGCATGTTAATGAGAGTTTCAAAGACATGGAACATATGAAGTTGATGAAGGAGTGTCCCTGCTGCGTGTAGAGGTATGGAGACCATCTGTTTATTTGGTTTAGCATATGGAGAGGAAGAACACTAAAGTCCATGTCTGGTTCAGAAAAACATCTACATCAAGTAGCACAGATTACATTTACTTCACGTTTATGTTTAAAATTCCATGGTGGCTCTTACCCAGGAGGTCCCCTCCATAGTTATGACTGCCAAGATGCCGGAAGAGGGAAGTGAGAGTGGGCAGAAGGGTGGATGCTGTGTACAGGAGAACCTTAGCTACACCTCTGGCCTGTTGACCTCGACTCGGAGGCAAAGAGACCCCAGTCACAGACAGGTTCTCTACTGTCACCTCCAGATCTGCTGCTGCTGCCTCAAAGAATGAGTGGAGAGATGCCTGGATAGACTCTGGGGCTGACTGCATCAGTGTCCTGATGAGGATGGAGAATGGCGGCATGAATTCAACACACACAAAAAAAAGAGCCTTGTGAAAGTGAAATGTAGCGTGAAAAATGAAAACGGGGTGATGCAAGGTCTTTGACTAGCTGTAATAAAGCTGGTTAAGTGGACTAAATCAGCGGTTAATCTTCCCAGCAGACAAGTGGAGCGACATCAATCTCTGCTGAGCCAAGAATCTATTTTGGCATCATGCTTCAGAGACATTGTCCTCAGGGAGTAAAAGTGATATCAACAACAATTAGATGGCATCAGTGCATCAATTACGCCACTCATCTCATCTTCAGACACGGTGTGAAAGTGATGTGACCAGAGTCTGACAGCGAGCAGAGCAGTGACAGAGGAGTGGGACTGCAGTGCCATCTAGCTACCTGGCATCAAGAGCCTGTGCCAACACGTGGAGGCAGCTTGCGACTGGGGAGGATTCATTTCCTGCAAAAACACACGTCAATAAATTCTAATTAGCCCATTGTCAGCGACTGAGGTGGAAGGCGAAGGACGTACACACTCATCCTCAGCATTCTTACCAAACAGTGAGATCCTGTGTCTTACTAGCGCAGCAAGCGTACAAAAGAGGCTGGATGTGAGAAAAACGAAGAGCAATGAACATGAGTACGATTCTTCTGTAAAAACACGAAATCCTGCTGGTACTGGAGCAGTAGACGGACACAAACGGACACATACGTTGCAATCATCTCCTTTTCCTTCCTTGAGGCTTTGCTCCTGTTTGCACTGGAAACGGACAGGAAATACATACGGTGGTTTTTCACATATTGTTCTAAAAGAGGGAGGACCACCTGTAGAAGAGTAAAGACAAACGGCCACGTTCAGACTTGATTGTCAAATACACGGTATGTGATACCACTGACTCTCTCTTCTCTCTGAGAAGATTTCATGTTTCATATACCATGTTTGCACCTTTGTTGTGTTTTTCAGTTTTCATTTCTGAAACGTCTTATGATGATGAAAGAAATCATGTTGTTAATTGCTTGATTAGTTCTCCTCACAGGGTTGTCTCTGGGGGAGAGGTGTGGGGGATGTATAGATCTGAAGATCTGGAGCATGACTGGTCATGATGATGGCTGACTGGGTTTGACTCATGAGGTCCATTAATGGGAAAAAAAACCCTTTTCACTTGCTGCCTCCTTTCAGGAAAAAACTGCGTGGGAAGCTTTAATCAATGTCCTGATGGCAATCAACACGCCCACATGGATTTCTTAAAGGGCTAAATAAATTACACAGCTGCAAGAGGTGGGTTGTTAAATGGGTTGCCCATGGCAACCACTTAAAAAGGTAATTCTATTCTTATTATTATTATTATAATAATAATAATAATTATGATAATAATCTTACATCAATAATCATACATCAAAGCTTCGGCATGCATCTGTACATTTAGATTGTTCTTATGATGTCAAGCAGACCTTCAGAAAAAAACATTTGTGTTGCTGGTGTGACGTTGTCTCTCCTTTAGACATCTGTCCTCTGGCTTGCATCACCTCTGAAATGAAAGATCACTATGAAATGTCATGATGGTTGCAATCAGAGAATAAATTTACCATGGCATTACAGGCTCAAAGGATTTAAGACGAGAGGACATACACGGGCTGATTCCGTGGATGGCTCAGGTCTTAACTGCCCTGAGGCCAAAATACAGGACACAAGACACTGGCGCTCAGTTTTCAGACCATGAACTGGGTCTACATATGCGGCATTCATGGAAATTTTCAAATATGAATAAGAATGGACTGGGTTCATGTTTTATGTTTACAGAAGAAATTAAACGTCATGGAAACTGGGATCACTAACGTACTTCTGATAACGATCATCTAATGCTAATGCTGTCTCCTTAAATTAAAGTTAAAGTGAAGCTTTAACATCATGATTTTCAGATCATGATGATCAGATGATCAGTATTAGTTTGACACCTCCTGTCACTGGATGAGTGGCGAACAGAACCTTCACATAGTGACAGAGAGAAATGATGACTGTGTGCATTCAATCATGACTTCATCATGACTAAATTTCACAAATACCCAGCTCCAGCGTGTGCTCTCGGGCCTCCTCGGTGTCAGACAGCAGCCGCTGGAGGAGAGTGTAGCCAAAACAGTTAGCTACGGCTGAGAAATCTGTCTCCACGGTCTTCCGATCCCTGTGAAAGGAATGAGGTGCAATGGGGTTATAAAGTTTGAAAAAACAACAACAATGAGCTCTCACTGGAAGCTGTGTTTATACGTGAGTACAAAGGGAGAATACACGTGACAGTAAACTGTCTTATGGGTCATCCCAGGCAATAAACACATCTATTTCCTACTGACTGCCTGAAAATCCCATTGCGGCTGTGAAATCACGAGCTCACAGCTTTCTCACCTCAACACGCTGTAGCCATTCAGCCGCAGGAACTTGAGCACATCCTGAGCTCGTTGTCTGAATTTTGTCTTCTCCTTTGCAGTCAAAGTATCATAGGGCTCAAGCAGCGAATGCCCACCTCTTCCTGAGGAGACCAAAGGGTCAGACACAGTCAAACACAAAGAAGAGGAGTGAGGAGAATTAAACTGGACTCAGGTTATAATCATACAACAGTTAATATGTCACCTTTACTCTCAGGTTCTAACTTCCTCCTTTTGGCACAGACGTTGTGGTAGTTTTCAGCCAACTTCTCAGCCATAGCCTAGAGACCACAAAGGAAATCTGGTGACGGACTTTGTAGAAAAAATTGAAGTTAGTCTCCAACATTGTCTCATTTCCAAACAGGAGTTCTTCTAATATACCAGAAGGAGAACCTCTTCAACTACTTTTAGTCATACATCACATCTTTGGTACCCGAAAAAAAATGACACCACCGTCCAGATATGACAGAAGACAGAAGATTTCAGTCAGTTGAATTAAATAACTTTACAATCACACAATCTCTGATGAGTATTCACGTGCTACACAGAGGAAACGCCTTGTTGCCGAAAATGGATTTGTAATAATCCAGCAATGCCTCTGATAAGCATGAACCAAAGCAGGACCAGACTCAGTAATTCAAAGTTTCATGAATGTTCACACATTGTGACTCACACACTGATCCCATGATAAAGTGATGCTGCTCATGTCCGTCGGTTTGGGGCTGAAGGTCGACGCTCCCTCAAAGGACAGCTGAGTCACACAACAAACGGTTCTTGACTGGATTTACACATTCATGTAGTACTTATACAAAATACTTACATAAGAATTGATATCTGTTCACCATGCTCAACTGGTTTTAGTCGTTACAACTTCACACGTTCACACTTGAGCAAACAAGCAACATGTTACAAATAAGCAATCAAAGACAAATATCCTGTCTTTTCTCTAAAGGTTAGTGACAGTAGCGACACAAACGTCTCCCTCATCAGTTGCTCATCAGGTCACAGTGGTGAATGTGGAGTATAACACACACCTGTCCAGATTGGGAGAGCCTACGTGTGCAGGCATGTGCACTGAATGCATCTCTGTCTTTAGTCCACTCTATGGTCCAGCCAAAGGCCAGCATAGTCTTTATTGTCTCTTTGATAGACCAGCGGTACGCCTCCTTGTCCTGGAAGACATACAGTCCTCATTAAATCTGAAGTCAAAAAGAAGAAGAAAGTACTTTGATACGTCAAGACAGTGTCCAAATAAGTACTGTAAGAGACAATAATTCATAGAGAGAATCATTCAAACACAGAGGCTCTTTATTCTTTTATATAACATACACCACATTTGGTGTTGAAGTGCTTCTGGAATCTGTCAGCGCTCCGGTTTCTCTGAACACAACCACACACGGTGGAGCTACCTTCTCAGCCAGAGCCCTGTATGGCTTGAGGAGAGGGTGAACTTTGCTGTTCTCGCATAGCTGCTCTCCGTGGACCCAGCCGTTGGCAAACTGACAGAGACAACACAACGTCTCACTTAACATCACACATGGTGAAAAAATGCAGACATCAACACTGACGCCTGAGCCACGTTACACCTCTGTGTTTTCACACTGTCAAACAGACAAACGACCTTGGAAATGTTTTGCACGTATGTGTGGTTCATCACCTCAAATTTGTCAACATTTGAAGAATAGTTATTGGGATGTTACCTTATCCAGCGACCACTTCTCATGAGTATGCTCCGCATATTTGCTCACTACAACCTCCAGTCTGTCTGGCACGGACACACTAGTGCACGGAAAGAAATCATACATCAAGTGGTACAATCACACAACTGCACACAACTGCATATTATTAACAGGGATATTATACATTCAACTTGTCGTTGGCACTTTAGCAGTGTATGGTTGTATTACATTTCTACTACATACAAGTATTTTGCCCTATACACCATTCTCATGCTCAGTGTGTATGTACTACACACAGTCTACTACACACTCCATCCTTATGAACTACACACTCTAGGCTTATGTAATATCCACCGGAGCCTAGTGTATCTCATACTGTCAAGCAGTTAGTAGCACATACATTACCGTTCAAAAGTTTGGGGTCACTTAGAAATGTCCTCCTTGTTGAAAGGAAAGCTTTTTTTTTTTCCAATGACAACAACGTTAAATGAATCCGACTGGTCTAGACATGTGGTAAATGACTACTCTAAGCTGTGAACATCGGATTTTAATGGAATATCTTCGTACATCTACAGAGGCCTGTAGGCCAACCATCACTCCTGTGTGCTAATGCTACATTCTGTTAGCTAATCATTTTAAAAGGTGAATGGGGATTAGAAAACCTTTGCACAATTATGTTTGCACACATGAGAGCTGTTGATTAGAGAAGCTACAAAACTGGAATTGTCTGGATGACCCCAAACTTTGGAACGGTAGTGTATATCTACATTGTTTGTCACCTAAACATGTGCAAAGGCTGACAGATTGAAAAACACAATCCGCCTCTAAGCAACTGAACTGCCTGAGGCCAATTCCACACAATACACTGTGGACAGTTGATTACATCCTGTGATGTCACCAAGCACACACAGACATCCTGGACTGTAGGTGGTAACAGAAAAAGTACTTCAGAGCAGGTCGCCTTAAGGATCTTCAGAATCCATGTGCACCGTTTTGTTTGGTCAGTGTCTTACTTGGAGGTGTCTACAGGCTGGGGGTCAAAGGCTCCGTCGGTGTCGGTGGACGTTTTCATCTCTGACATACAGCTTGGCTCCATGTGATCAGGAGGCAGGGCTCTGGCAATCGCAGCCAGGCACTGAACACACAGCCTGGATAACTGTGGGTCGTACGGCTGCGGAGGTGGAGGGGGAAGGAGGGGAGGGGGAATGTGGAGGGACAGAAACAAGAGAAAGTGACATAGTCAGAGAAACCTGGGGAATAACAACAATGAAGCCAGATTAAACATTTTTCAATTACAGGAGATGTTTTAAAGATCTATCGATACTCAGGAAGCGGTCTGTCCTTAAGTACAGCAATCAAAAAGTAATTACGTGATTGTGCATCGTCAGTGTACTCATTACTTTGTTTGCTCAAAGGGAACTCTGCCAAGGCCAATGCACAAAAATGGCAGATTTCTTTGAGTGAAGACAGGGCCAAACGTCAGTGGATCCAAGTTTTGTAAATAACAACCAGTTGGCGTCTGCCTAATCCTGCTGACAGAAGAATCTTCAACAATATACTGAAACTAATTTACCAAAGGATGTTTCTAATTCGTTTTTGATCGAGTAAATTTCAATCTGCAAAAAATGAGGGGAAATCGAAATATGGGACTGGACACCAACATACACCTGAGCCTGATGTCACTTGACCCACACTTTTGATTGTGACCATTACTCATACATGATGAATTATGCTGACAGAAGTTTTGTTGGATTAAAAGGTAATTCCATCGGACAAAGTCTCAAATTCATGTTACTCCTTAAGTAGAGTTCCAGGAATCAGTTGCAAAGGGCCCATTTCATGGTAACTGGGAAAATGTTTTATTCAGTTTATAAAATGTTTCACCATGTTTCACCTTCTTTGCCAAAGCCTTAAATACCCCCCAGAACAACTTTTGAGACAAATGGAGCTCCTCTTCAGAGGCCACGCTCTGGTCCACCAGCCCTCCTGTTAGTGAGTAGTACTTCCCCCACTGCTCATAGTGACTGGTCAAGAGCTGGAGAAGGAGAATAAAACATCAATAAATCTGATACATGAAAATATCAGTGTATATGTCAATGTGCAAATTACCCAGGTTATTGGCACATAACCCAAAAACATGGGTATTTTGCAAACAGTTTATTAGGGTAGGGGTTAGTGCTAGCTAACTGACTGTTAGCTAGCTCTGTATTGTAGCTATTGAGTTTTTTAGGTTTGGTAACATTAGCTGACTAGCTAGCCAGCTGTAGTAGCTCTGAACATTACTCGAAAACATGGGTAATTTGCAAACAACCGGGGTAATTTAGAAGATATACACAGTACAGGCCAAAAGTGTGGACACACCTTCTTATTCCATGTGTTTCCTTTATTTTCATCTAAATATGTCTTATATTTTAGATTCCTCAAAGTGGCCACCTTTTGCTTTGCCCTCCCCCTTGGTGTTCTCTCAAGGAGCTTCGTGAGGTCGTCACCTGAAATGGTTTTCACTCGTGCCTTGTCAGAATTAGTGAAATTTCTTGCCTTATTAGTGGGGTCGGAACCATCAGTTGTGTTGTACAGAAGTCAAGTTGATACACAGCCGACAGCCCTACTCGACAACTTGATTCAGATTATGACAAGAATGGTAATCAGCTAAGTAAAGAGAAACGAGTGGCCGTTACTTTAAGAAATGAAGGTCATGAAAAGAAAGGAAACACATTGAATGAAAAGGTGTGTGCAAACTTTTGGCCTGTACTCTGTGTGTGTGTGTGTGTGTAGCCACCTTTAGTGGCATCCTGCTGTGGTCTGTGAGCTTGGGAACATCGAAGACGAGACGTCGCAGCAGAGGCTGCATCATAGATGGTTGGAGTTTACTGGGGACACCGATGAGTGAGGAGTGAGTCAGATTCACACCACACACTCCGAACACACATGTTCATTGAATCGTGGCCGCACTGCTTCGTGGCATCATGTCATTAAAACCTGACAAATGTAATTTCGAAGATGCCAAAGGCAAGGTGTGAACTGATGTGGTAAAAACAGGGTCGCTAAAGTTCCATTAAATATGAATGAGTGGGAATAACTGATGTGTGTGTTGAGCACACTTGTGCTTCTGCCAGTGATGATATCAGAGGTTAAATGACCAATAATTCACGATGCAATGACAGCATTATTACTGTGCAGCCATCTAAATAGTCTACCTGCATACAGCCAGCAAACAATCTTCGATGGTGTCTCTCTGAACCTTGGTCAAGCTTAAAGCCCTAGAAAGATTATATATTGCTTGAATGAGAGAATCCACAAGCGATGCGTGGTCCTCTAAGCCGCAAAACAGAGCTGAGCATTTGGTGAGCAGGGGAAGCACGGCTGAGCATAAGTATCTGTTGAGGGCCAAGGCCATGTCAGTGGATCCAAAGTCAACCTGCGGTGCAAAAGAAGGCTCATTAACCAAACTGAAGTGAAGAGAGGAGATGGAGTGAGCTGGCAGTCAGAACAGCATAAAGAAGCCCAATTACGTTTTTGCAGATTGAACAGATTCTTATATATACATAGATTTCAATTTTCTAAACAACAAGAAATAAGAAAACTGTATTTTCATGCAACGCCATGAAGTTTATAATTGAGTTCATGCGGAGGACAGGAGGTCAGCAGGAAGATCAATAAGTCGCAGGTCAATCCCAACACTGAATTTTCTAGCAGGGCAACAAAGTCAGATCTTCTCTGCTCACAGTGTCGAGGGAGACGGCAGTCTGAAGGTCAGGCAGAAAGCCCACTTCTAGAAGGCGGAGGAGAAATGTCTGGGTCTCAATGCCATAAACCCTGTCCAGGAACAGAACCATTGCTGCCTTGTGGTCTGGACAGAACACTGTGGACAGGTCAGGCTCAAGCACCGCACCATCTGGAGACACAATTCATTCCAGTCATGTAACAAAATGTTCTGTTGTGCAGTGAACATTTGAACGTGGTGAATCCTTCTCTGGCTGATGAACCCCTTTGGTGGGTGAATGCCGGTAGTTGTTTTCAAGCCATGGCAAGTTTCGCTTATCTGCTTTGTTCAGCAGCTTAATGTGTTTGCACAGTCTAGGAAATAACTATGTCATAAAATGTATATGTTACGGGTAATGTGGAAAAGTGGGTAATACGCAAATTACTCAAGTTATTTGCACATAACCCAAAATACAGTAGTTTGCAAACAACCTGTCCTTCTGGGTTGTTTTAGGGTTAGTGCTAAGTTTTCTTAGCTAGCTAGCTTGATCATTTTAGCTAGCTAGCTAAGTAGGAGCTTTGCGCATTACCCGAAAAGCAAAGAACCACAAGTCGTAGTTCTAACCAGGGCTGCAAACAACAACGTTTCAACAACGTTTTGAATGCAATTAAATATCTTTTTGATTAGTTGTTTAGTCCACAAGACGGTGAATAACTAGTGATGGCCAAACATCAAAATTACAGTATGTCAATGACGACCTGTCAAAAAGTGTCCTTTTAGCTCCACGAGCCAAGAATATCATTCATTGATTACCTGTGATAATCTACAATCCAGATGTGTGTGCAATGGCTTCAAAACGCTTTCAGCAGTGATTACAGTGATGGCGATGACGATGCTGACCTGTCGCCACCGACGGGACTTGAAAAGAGATGCTGATGACCCCTTCAAGATCCTGAATGGGTATGAGTGACCTCAGAATGGCCCGGATACGGATTGCCTCTCCTTTGCCTCCTACAATCAGCTGTAACAGTTCACAACCATTGATTGATTGTCACACACAGTGAAAACCCCACGCTGGCCATTTTAGCCGGTACACCTGTACAATGTCCTGCCATCAACACATGGCGTGATTGGTAATTTTAAGAAGCTTATCTTTCATTTTTTATTGCTCAATCCAAAAAGTAATAAGTCTCATTCCAATGAGTACCAGCATAAACCTATGTACATGATAAGAATGGCCAGTGAGTGTCCATTGTAGAATGATTAGATGAATAAATGTCTCTTATTAGACACGTATTAATGAATAAATAGTGTGAAAACCACTGAATCTTTTAAATGTTCATGCCATTGATTATCCTCAATAGCTTTCAAAAACTATCCTTTCAAAAATATCAAGTTTCTGTGTACAAATCCCGCAGAAACAAGACTCGTTCCTCAAGAGCAGGTGAAGGTTTCCATCACCAGGCCTTATTGTTGGGGACATCAGCAGATATTGATGCCACAGGGCTGCTGATGACTGCAAACACACTCACTTGTATCTCGGGAGCACAGCGTCCCAGCAGGTCGATCAGGGCCGAGTAGAAGGTCATGATGGCGTGTCCAATATCAATGAGGTCATTGTCCATGTCCTGGACAATATCTCTGTACAGGGCAAATATGACAGTTATGAACTTGGCATCCACAATAAAAGACACATCGATCCGGGCAGGATTCATATGATTGTTATACATTTCATAAATGTGCCAATCATATCACAGAATTGCAACATTTTTTTTATCTGTCAATGCTGGGAAAAACACACTTTTCACACTGAACTAATACCTTGTAATGTCAAGGTAGATAGACCTTGACTGAGGATGGGTTGATAGAATAATAGATCTATTTTATCCCAGCAGAATCAAAGTCATTTTCTAAGCAGCTTCATCGAGTTGGTGAATTGAATCAGTTTAAATTATGTGTCAGCTGAAAAGACAGGCGCATCGATAAAAAAACTTTAAAATATTCAACACAACGCAACAAATTCTGACAGTGTTTTGTTGGACTGTGTGGTGCAGGGTCCATCCACTGAGGTGTCCTCTGACATCCTGATGGCTTCCTCCATCGCAGCTAGGAGACCATTTCCCTCTTCACCTCGAAGGGCAGGACCAAAACACTCAGGCCGACGAATCAGCAACCTCAGCACCACATAAGCATTCTCCTCTACACTCTCCCCTGCAGTGAAGAAATGGACAGATATATTTGTATTTTATCTTGTTCAAGAGGGAAAAAAAGAGTGACCAAATCAATGCTTAGAAAAAAAAGCACCCATGAAAGTAATGAACTCATGTTAAATCACATAGAGTGAAAAGGTCCCATCGACCATTTGAAGTAATGACTTGGCATAGAATTAAAACAGCATTAGCTCTATTACAAGTACATTAGGTAGCTTCTTAACACAGAATTGTGGCATCGTATGAGCCATTTAAGGAGTCCCACAAGATAAGCCTGGGATTGTCTAAGTCTTCAAATAACAAATGAATAATTAGTGAAAGACTAACACCTAGTTCTGACAAGTTACCATTGCAGAAGACAGCAAAACGCAGGAAATCCAGATATCGTTCCCCCTCCACGGGGTTCCAGCCAATATCCGGGTAGCCCTTAGCCAACAGCATCGGGCAGCTCTGAAGACCGCAGGCAGCCAGGTACTGCACCACCTGGATATTAGGTTTCATCATTATAAATCAATGTTGAGAGCTGGGGACGAACTAGTTACATTACAACGGCATTAAATAGTTTAATTAGAAAATGAACATAACTGCAGTTGGTGACATGAATGTTGAAAAATATGTCATTACATTTATGGAAACATTCATTTCAGTTCCCCTGTTTAAAATGTAATAGTAGTCTAACTTTTTCAATGACTTTGTTGACTGTAGACTGTATTGTTGACTTTACTGTTTATAATTTATTTCCCATAATTTGAGTGAAAGTTGATTTCTAGTGGGATATAACACTGACAGCTGTTAAGTCTGTTAAAAATCCTTTGAAAGGACAATTAAACCTAGGTTTGTGCACAAATTACATGTAACAAATTACTGCTCAACTCTATCGGACAGTTTATTGATGCTGTACAATGTTAAATGTTAAATGTTAAAACTTGTTCTGGACCTCTGGAATGACATTAATTTCCTTTAACAGGAAAATGTGTTGTTTTTTGCAATTTTTCGGACACTGTTATTTGTTTACCATTAATTATAACCAATAACTGATAACAAACTGTACAATCATGAACACAATACAAAAATAAACGTGACATAATGACATAATACATGAAGACAATCAACATTCACCTTCTGTAGATCAGGTTCCTTTAAGGCTAAGGCTAGTTCGTTATTGTCCATTACAGAGGCCGCTGCCACGTCTAGAGGAGTTGCCCCACGCATGGACGGTGAAGCTGAAGAACAAAGCAGTAAATACATGAACATTAGGATTTCTCTCGAACATCACATATTTATATCTTTATATCTTATCTTTATATCTATATATCTTCTACTTCAGAGCAGTGTTACCCCAATGTGATCACTGAGGCACTCACAGCTTGAAGCCCGATAACACATGCTTGTTTTCACCGTCACTGATGAAGCGGATGATTTGCCCTCACAACACCAAACGCTCATCAGAGCAGCACAGCAGCCCTTCACCAACAAGTCATTACTCAGCTTAGATGAGTTTCTTTGTGCTACTTAACTGATCAATGAGATCCAGTCAGCGTGAGTCTCACCTGAGGTCAAATTACGTCATTGGATATAGATGTAAAGATCTCACAAATGGCAGGACATGACAATTAGGCACACGTGAGACTGAAACTAATTCACTTTGTTTTCACTTAGCATAAACAATTTTCAGCTTGACTAGATATATTTGAAAATTATTTCTCATGCAGACAAATCTTATATTGGCCTCGTTCACACAACATGATTTCAGCCATGACAAAAGCCCCAGATGTGCTCTTGCCATTTGCTTGGCCCTCAACAACATCCCAATCAGTGTTCTCTTCTTCTCTATTGTGGGAGCGCGCAGGAAAATGAGTGCCCAAACAGCTTGGACCACTTGTTTCATGTGGACCGTTCCGGTTTGTGGCATCAGATCCCATCTGTCATCCGGTATCATTTCCCATGCAGTGCACACAGACTGGAAAACTCTGAGTTCTAAGCATTTTCCATAGAGCTGAACACACTCGTGAACAACGTTAAGACAGAAAAAGATTTACCAAGCCCAACACTGCTGTTTTCCAAAAGGTAGCTGAGGTGGTCAAACAGGGCTCCCTGATTGAGCCGGCTGATTCTGCAGAAATAGCACAGAAATCGGCAGCAGCTGGCCACCATCTTTGGAAACTGGATCTCCTGGCAGAGACAGGATCAGTTTTTTTAAAAAGGGAAATGTAAGCTGATGATATAAATATGTTACCAAGTGGTGTCAGGCTGTTTAATTAAAACAATAAACTAAAGAAGGACATCAGAGCTGATGACACCTTTTCTCACACCATGAATTTGTATGAATCTCACCTTAGATTTCCCTTCCCCGAGAACATTGACCATAACCTCCATCACTGTCTCGTGCATTCCCAGAGCCCTCATTAGGTCGGGGTGCTGGTAGAAAACTTTATTGTTCATAATTTCCCTGTGTCAAAGCAGAAAGTTGCAAATATAAAAACTAATGTTACATAATAATAAAAGGTCATCAAATTTTAAACAAGCCAATACAATTGATGAATGAACATCACAATGATCTAGAGCAGGGGTGGGCACCACCGGTCCTCCAGGACCCCCCTATCCTACAGGATTTCTTTGTGACCTAACTGTTTTAGGCATTTTTTTTTTGGGGGGGGGGGAGAATCCAAGTTTTGTTATGTTGAGGCAACAAAAGGCAGATATATTTGTACTGAAGCTTTGTTAAATGGTTTACTGATGCAATAGATGTGCACCTTCTAAGGAGGAGCACAACTTCTTCCACAAAATCAGCAGGGTAGGAAATTTGGAAGGGCAGGTCATTGTTGGGGGTGACTGGAACCAGGTTTGGGACAGGATACAAGTTGATAAAAGTGGAAGAACTTCACATAGAGACAGAGCAGCAATCCACAGAGGATTTGAGTCTGGTGATGTATGGAGATCCACGTGAGAGGGAGTATACGTTTTACTCCCACTGCCACAAATCACCCTAAAAGATTAACTTCACTTTAAGATCTGACACTCTAGTAGACTTAGTGGTGGATTATGAGGTAGGTGCCACTGCACTTAGCGATCACGGCACAGATCAGGTCGCCATGCACACAGATAAGGCTAAGGAGGAATGATGGAGACTTACTACTATATTACGACAGAATGAACCCTTTACTGCCAGGATAGCAGAGGAACTCAAAACCTTTTCTGATATAAATACTGGAGCCACACATAAATTATTATTATTAAGAAAAAGCAAGTTGGACCAATCAGGGAAAAAACATATGGAAAAGGAAAGGAAAATATATGGAAATATGGAAAAGGAGCTGGCAATTTGTACAACTCTATATGCAATTTAAAGTTCCATCCATCGATGAGATGTAAAATAAAAAAGTGCAATTTGCTTATTCAGACTAAAAGTTTTTACAGGGGAGGAGAGAAAAGTGGGAGACTGCTGGACAGACAGCAGCATAACTCCAACAACATCCCAGTGATCAAAAAGGTCATGAAATACTGACATCGTCAAGGGAAATCAACAGAATATTGGAAACCTATTATCAGGATCTCTACACATGTACTGGTCCATCCACGACGGATGAGCTGGATACATTTGTCTCAAACCTGCAGTTAACCACAATTTCAAATGACCAAAATAAATAAGATGGAGGGAGGTTGGAACCACTACCCAGTCAATGAAAACAAGGAAGTCACCAGGTCTGGATGGCCTACCTGTTGAATACTAGAAGAAGTGTGCTGATACACTGGGTAAGGTGTATATGGAGGTGTTTGAGATGGGCTCATGCGTCGGACCCAGCCAGTTACAGACCAGTTTAGGATGTTGACAAAGACCATGGTGGCATCAAGTCTAGAAGAAATACGACCTCGTCAAGAACCTAACATGGTTGAATTGTAACAACCGGACCTGAGTGGCGGCCAGATCACTTGATAGGGGCCCTAGAGCAGGGATTCCTGATAGCTGTGTCAGGTCAAAATTGGGTTTGAAATGACGAAACTGGCCAAATACCGGAAGGGAACAGACACAGTTGGATTAAAAATGATGAGTTGGATTAAAATAGAAACAGAACTACAGAGACCCTTCAGCTGTTTTTTTTAAATCTGTATTTTAGTGGGCTGAAGGAAATAAGGAAATCTGCAGCACTTTGAAGACTATATGGTAGAGAGATTTGGAACGTGAATTAAATGAGGAGGAATGGAAGAGAATAGTTTCAAATTCTGGAAATACATCAGGGAGGCTAGAGGGAAGTTAACCCAATATATTGTCACGGCCGTGACAAACACACACAGAGATGCTGTTCCAGTTTGGGTGATCTTTTAATTAGGTACTGGTAACATGGTTACTGTGGGCCGTAGTCAAATACCAAAACAATAAACCCACCAAGGAGTCCGCCCAACACACCTGCAGTCCCGTCTTCAACCTGGAAACACACACCAACCCCACCTGTAGCTGCATGGTCTTCAAAAAAACATGAGGCGTTCACTGACCACTGGAAACATCAGCACACAACTAAACGTCACAGCCAGGCTGAAATTCTCCCCCAATGAACAGAAATAAGAGTTCATTGCAATATGTTACATGGATACATGGATTCTACTTTACCCCCTCTAGACTCCATAGGATGGCTTAATTAATCTTATAATGGGTCAACGTAAGAGATCACCTGGGGAAGGCTCTGGAGATAGAGATCCCCGTCTCACCAAGATTATGCTCACTGGGTGAAAAAACAAAAATAATGGGAGTGTCTAGACGTGACTTTACAGTCATAAAGGTCGGGATGGTCACAGCAGCCTGAAATATCCTCAGGTTATGGAAAAGTACACCCCCACCAGACTGTAAGAAATGATTGAAACTAGGACAGAAACCGAGTCAGAACAACAGGATCTGAGTGGAGGAGATGGTACAGCTGTGACTAAACAATGAGTGAATTACTCTGTACTGGCATGTATATGTAGGCAGCATGTACTAGGGACCCAGTGGGTCCCAGTACCTAACCCTAACCCTAACCCTGACCCCGCCCAACGGAGCTGTCACAAAGTGTAAAATAAAAAGAAATGGCCCCCTGCTCTGTGAGGTTCTGCAGAGACGTGACAATGAGCTGAGTTGAAGGCCCGTCGAGGACCGTAGGTGACCCACCCCTGATCTAGAGGTGTCAAGAGAACCAAGCACGTGTGGTATATGTCTCCTTACCCTAGTTTTCTGATCATCAGCTTCTCTTCCTCTCTCCCCATACGGATGCTAAGTAGGGATCGAATCTGGCCCAGGGAGGACAGCAGAGCCATGGTGTCGTCCACTGAGGCCGGGCTGATTGTGTAAGCTTTGGAGAGGGGGGCGGCCATTTGACCTCCAAGGCCCTGATACTGGCGGAGCAGCAAAGAGAAGACAGCCCGGACCAGAGCAGGGTCCTCCATCTCGGCCTCTTGAGCCCAGCGCAGCATTGTGTCAAAGATCGACGTTTGTAGGGACTCTGAAGAGGTGCCAGCGTGTCAGGACAGAAGTAGAGGAGATGAAACCGGCCATCGTGTACACTTTACCCTGGCTTTGAAGAATAACATAGACCCACTTACTGGGCCTGTGTGGTCTACACTCCTCCACTTCTACTGGCGTCTTCTTCCGCCTTAGAACTCTTCCCACAAGACTGACAAGTTGGTTCTTCAAAGACATCTCAGCATCCTCTTCGTCACCCGCATCAATGTCCAGTTCGGTGCCTGCATAAACCCAGCAGTGAGATGAGACACCCCCCTCTGTAGTCATGGTAAGTGCTTCCTCAGAGCATCAGCTCAGCACGGATTCATGACGAACCACTTGAACATGAACAGAATTCTGACCGCAGTGTGTGCTCAGAAGCTGATGGAAGTCTTGCAGGAGCTGTTGGATTTCCGCTGGACACGGACAGCTCTCCTGCTGCTCATCGTTCCTGAAGTTCAGCAGCATGTTGATCTGAAGATAGACAGAGCCGCAGGCTTCAGTTGTGGAAATTAAAACTAGCTTCCACACAACAAATTGTTCTGATGCCCTCATTTCTTGAGATGCACCTGTGTGTAATGTAACAACGTCCATAAATCCCTCAGTGCCCATCAGACCTGTTCCTGTTGGGGTGAGCGGAACTCCCTGGTCTTGCGTGCTGTGAGGGCAGCGGACATGTTAAGTGCCCGCATGACCTGGTTGTAGCGAAATCGTTGGTTCTCCTGCAGCCGTCCCACAAAAGTGTCAGAGAAGGCGACCACAGCCTCGACCCGGTGGCGCACCTGGCAGTCACACAGGTAGGACAGCAGGTGGCAGAGCTGCAAAGAGACATGGAGGTTCTACCAGAAGTGCTTGAGATCCAGCTCACAAAGGCCCAAACAACACCACATAGCACCTGACGTCAAAGGGATCAACTTAAAAAAAAGGGAATGGAGGTGATATTGGTTCACCTCAAGTTTGACAGCTTCTGGAAGCCTCATTTGAAGCAGCCCATGCTTAAGAGAGCCATCTTTCTTTGTGGTAGCTCCATCATCGCTAGCCTCGTCCTCCTCTTGCTCCTCCGAGCGTTGAGCGGCGGTGCAGAGCACTCTGGGTTCAGTCAGTTGAAGAACTTTGCCCAGGTCCTCATCCTCCAGTACCCCCATGACCAGTAGTGTGTAGAACAGTCGAAGTAGAGGAACCAGCAGAAGCTCCACGCTGCCCCCTGCAGGGTCCCTCACACCCTGATTCACAGCCAACACCCCTGCAGTCAGCATCTCCATTGTCAGGCTCTTCAGTATGTCCAGAGGGATTTGGGGACTGTCACCACAGCCTGTTTCACCTCCCATTCCATCAGTCCTGACAAAACAAGGAGTAGAGAAGTTCATCTGTGGTTTCAGAGAGGTGCTGCGGCTAGTGCTGCAGGGAATGTCCACAGGAGGGTCGCCATTTTCAGGATCGGGACAAAGGGTGATCCCTCTGGTCTGGTCCGTCATCGGAACGATATATTCATGGTTCATCAGGAGACGTGCCATGGTGTGGCTGCTGAGGTGGACCTAAAACCAACAACAGTTGTTAGTTATGAATTGATTTATGCCGTGAAGGTCCGATTTATCCAAAGAAGGAACAGAACGCCACCTGAATAAGAAGCTGATAAACTGCAGAGCGGAGCGGGCCAGGGAGACAGGGGTTCGTCATGGCATGAAGGACCTGGGCCTGGTCCATGTGACTGCAGATGGCATGACAAACTCTGGTGTTGCCAAGGGCGCATAAGGAGCAGTAAAGGAGGAGGGTGTGGTAATGAAACGTCAGGAGGTCATCGAGTTCGGACAGCTCCAGAATGTCTACACACCTGAACAAAGGTCAACGTGGTCAGGAACAAATGAAAGTGGCAATACAGTTTAGAACATGAAGCTAGTCTGGTGTTTGCTGATCACAATGGGACAAGAAATACAACACTAACAACGTTTGCACTCTTCCTACTGTAAAACAACAAGAGAACGTCATTATTTAGGATCTCTGACCTGTTTTCATCAGGGATCTGAAGGGCCAGGACCTGAACGGGCTCGAGGCATTGGACTCTCCAGCCATGGCGCTCGTCTGCCCGATCTACCAACACCTTCAAGGAACGTTCTGGTACACGAGTCCACGAAACCGCGCTCAGATGCTGGACCTTTAACCGGGGTGGGCACTGAGGAGTGGAATTGCTTTTCTGACTGCGAAGCAAACCAGCTGACAGTGGCATCACATTCTGGTTGAGGAGGAAGACAAAGACAAGGAGCCTCATCTCAGAATCGCAACATGAGTGAAAACTTCTTTTAGAAAGTCCCTTTACCTTAATGCGACCCAGCTCAAACTGAAACATGTTGCTGGTGGTGGGTTTGACAAAAACAGCTGGAAACAGCTTTGAACCGGCTTCCACCTGTTTGTTCACAAACATAAATCCTCTGTTAAACAACAGGTTGAACAAATAATCAACGTGACTCCTTTAGATATGGATTGGACTATTGAATGAAACAAAAGGATAAAAACTCAATAGATGTAGTCACAACCAATCAGACTCTTCCCTGGGTGACTTACTTGGTAAACGGTGGCCAGCTCCAACCCACTGGAGGTAAAGGTGAGCAGCCCAGTAGATGTGTCAATCAAACAGCCGATTTCTAAGCCGGCACTTCTTCGACTCTGTGACAGACCCGTGGCCTCTCCGGCACAAACCATGTAACAGTTACATCGCTTCACACTGTCAGAGACATGAAACACTGTGATTGTACATGCGTACATTATCTGGTATTTAACACAGGATGTACAAATAATATACGACTGCAAGCAATTCTCCGTAGAGTTCACTGAACCGAGGAGACAACTGACAAACTAACCTTTCCATTACTTTGCCACTATCGTCTCCAAGGGTGACAGTCACAGTGTGGACATCGTCTGGGTCAAAGCTCGTGCCGTGTTGACGGAAATCGGAGGTCACCCAGCCGACCCAGACGTTGAACGGCTCCTGGCCGGGAAGAACCCTCACTGAGTAGTAATACTGAAACGGGGGGGGCAGGTGGGACTGTTTTCAGTTCAAAGCTAATACAGCTGAGGTGGTTTTCCTGTTTGAGTTGATCGCTCATGTTCTGTGATTTCTGTGATAATTCAGACATCACATGATAAAGCGTCTTACTCTGGCCGTCTGGATCAGGTGGTCATTGTTGTCCTTGTCAACAACCACATCTTCTAGAAGCCGTGCAGATGAGTTGCTGCTCACAAGGCCCGGTTTAGTCCTCTTCAGCATGAACCTTCCAGAACAGATAGAACACATAGTAGTGTTGAACTCCGCTCCGAACTGAAAGCAGCTGCTGCTTTCCAGTGACTTATTTCTCCAAAAAGTACCGTTGTTTCAGTCTTGATGTCTTGTCGTGGCTGGGATCCTTGTGGCTGAGCTCATCTTTGGAGCCAGCAAAGCTGTGGGCTGACTTCATCAGCACTTCAAAGTCAGAGTCCAGCTCCTCCTGTTCTTTCCTCGCTGAAAGGACAACAGGAATTAACTACAGCGATGCCCCGGGGAGCTTAGAGACAGCGACTCATCGAGGTCAAAATGGTAGAGTACGAGTCATCTGACTGAGGTCGAATCTGGATAAACACGCCGTTGTTTCACCCTACGTTCTTGCTATAGCGCCACAGTTTTTAGATGCTGCTTCCGAACACAGCCCTCGTCTGATCTTCTGTGAGTTCTCTTGTTGTCTTGTGATAACCTGTTAGATCATTTGAACCTGCTGAGAAGGCGTTGGA
Organism: Aeoliscus strigatus; assembly: GCA_901007665.1. Classification (NCBI taxonomy): domain Eukaryota; kingdom Metazoa; phylum Chordata; class Actinopteri; order Syngnathiformes; family Centriscidae; genus Aeoliscus; species Aeoliscus strigatus. Next base: position 81,839 of record CAAKHB010007582.1, on the reverse strand, counting down.
GGCCACCGAAGGGACACCTCCCACAGGGCTGCTGAGGACCGCAGCGCACTGGACGGACATGCTGAGTCGGTAGAAGCCCATTTCACTGGCTCCACCGTGGTGCACCGACAACCGCTGACAGATCCTCAGGCTGGATAAAGAATCCGTTGACCCACCGACTCTAACGACCTCCAATGAGATGTGGAGAAGACATCAAAGATCAGGGTTGGGAGCACAGAGACTCATCAGTCACTCTGCATGCTGCCTGATGAACATGCTGACCGAAGCATTTTGTAGGAGAAGGTCTGTAAATAACCTGCAAGCTGGGATCCTCCAGTCGTATGGAGGTAAACTGAGGTTGTCTCCAGCTGATCCACACCACTGGATCTCGGAACATGTTGACAGCAAAAGGCTCGTAACCCTCCTGACGGCCGCACACAGTGAAGAACTGCAAAGTGTCTGCATGACGGCCGAGGTTCAGGCGCCCCAGCTGGTTCACACCGACACTGACCGCAGGCAGCAGGCCTGGAAAGGAGAGCAGGAGAACAAGTTCCTCTTTCAATTCTGAATCACTGTTTCACAAGAAGTGTGTATAGCGTCAGTGTGTAAGACCTCGTGCTGACCGTCTCTGATGTCAAAGTCCTTGGCGGCCAGCTCGGATCCTCGGTCGTTAAACTGCAGCTCCCCGTTGAGTGTGACCATCACGGTGCGTTCGTTCATGTCCAACAGGCAACCCACCACATCCCCTCCCCGCCACGCGCGTCCCAGCGGCTCAGCTCCTCGATGATACCACTGAGCCTGACAGGGATTTACAGAACAACAGACTTGTAGAGATCGAAGCCATCCACTGCTACCTGGCAGGTCAACAGGTTGACCCCCCCCCAGGACTGACAGGACAAGTGGTGAGATGGATGAGTGACACAGATCCATGGAACATTGATTGCCAGAGTACAGGAACGACAGCGGCCGTGGCTCCATTACATCGAACAGGTTGTTAGTTCACAACCCCACGTATCCAGCTGCAATCTGATCGAGACGTTTGAATTCTGATGATACAGACCAGGCAGGACAGGTTTGACAAGCAGAGCTGAGGTTAAGATACAAGAAAGTGAAAGTCTTCTCATTAAAAATCTATGAAAGACGAGCACAGGGCCAGCGCTCTGCCCCGACAGCCCGAAGGACGCGCCGATTCAAAAGTCGATTTGTACATCTTCTTCCAGTAAAACTTTATGAATTAAATGTTGTGATCGAATAAACTGGGCAGACTAAATGTTCTTCAAAACGAAATCGTCACTATGACGCCGTCAGCTATGACTCGGTGTCTCACCTCATGTCCATCAAAGACGTACCCCTGGTCGTCTGAGCCCAGCTCTTTGTCTGAGGAGCAGCCCGGTCGGGCCCAGCCTACTCGCATATTCCCGGTGGTCACCACTTCAAATTCAAAGTACCACTTCCCCTGGGTCACAGCATACGACTTATCTGTCCGGAACGTTCTCCACGGCTCGGCAGAGAGCGGACGTGGGCCCGATGATACAGCTGCGAATCAGAGAGAGTGACAATAAACGGCCTGAGCTGCGTTAAAGGCCAGTGAAAACCCGTTAGCAGTTTACCCTCTAGTGACGCTGACTAGACGGACACGTACTTGTTCCGTGGTTGAGGGTGTCCAGGCTGTAACCGTAGGCGACCAGGGTGCAAACAGCCTCTCGAGCGCCCTTTCTGCCCAGTCTCCTATTCCGTTCATCCAGAAGACTGAAGGGCACAAGGTTCGGACTGCGCTTGGCTTTCACATCCTGAGAGTACGCATGTCAAGAGCAAAAACGCAAAGCAGTGTAAACATTGGTGTTGCCAGAGGATTGTTTACAATGTACAATGCACCAGGATTATTTTCCTCGTCTTTCCTTTGTATGTTTTTTAGAAAACACCATAAATTGTCAGGACAGCACACATTCTGCACCTGGTGTTCTCCGTAGGTCCATCCCTGTCTGATGCGCTCTCTGGCCCATATGTTATGATCGTTCTCTGCCAACAAGTTCACAACTTGCTCGTGAGCCGGACTCAGAAGGACCTGGCTCAGGTCGAGGGGAGCGGGCCTGTGGCCACTGGGCTGCTCATACCTGAGGAGAGGAATGTGGAACCAGAGTGTAAATGTCAAACCTCGGCGTCAGTCATGATTCAAATTCACAAGTAAAGGTACGATGACTAACACGTACTTGCTGGGAAGTCTCATGTATTGGACCCTGTCTCCAGAGTGCTCATCAGATAAACTGATGTAGAATCCGAGGGCCAGGAGAGTCCTTCAGAGCAAACACAAAGACACAAACACTTACATTTGCACACGTACCGCTGGGTTCTGCTTTTGACGTCTAATTTTCCTGTTCTCAGTAATAAACAGAGTGATGAAGCTCACCTGAGGGTGTCCTGAGCGACCTGAAGGTTCTGGTTCCGTTCCTGTTCAGGCAGCTTGGAGAACTCCACTATACAGGGGTCATGTCGTTTCCCCTCATCTCGCACCTGTCACGACAAGACAAGGTGAAGGAGGATGGGCAGACCTGCGGGTAGCTGAGAGGAGGGTGCAGACCATAGACATATATAGAAGGCTAGATGCCTCAAGGAGGAGCCTACGACGTCGTTCACCGGCGGCCATCTTGCCACAGGGTTCTATTCGGATACGTTGTGTGGTGGCAATAGGAAGGTGAGGGACCTGCTCTAACAAAATTACTCTGAACTTGCTGAAATCTTGACAGATTTCAGAACGGTTTGGTTTATTACAAACGTTATCAACGTGGCTATAACTGGACAACTTGCAGATTTTTTTTCCGAAAAATCGACTTAGATGTGCAGCATAGCTGTGTCACCGCTCAAGTTGTCAAGGCTGAAACCAAAATCAAAAATTGAAAATTCAGCAAGTTATGGTTACTTAAAAAGTACATGCGCAATGGACACAATGTTATGAATGAGCCGCGGTGTGGCGACGTCGCTCTCCATTGGCCAGCAGCGCCGGTGAGGCATCTAGTCTTCTATATATGTCTATGGTGCAGACCAGCTAGTAGCTGCAATGCTAGCTGGTGTAGATTGGTTTCATGCATCGTACATTCAGTTTGCGAGTTGTGTCTTTCTTACAGCTCCGTGTGTCCATCCAAGGTCAATCTTGTCCATGACCCAGAGTTCATGGATATTCTCAGCCATTTTTTCTCGAATATCTTCAAATTGCGGGGGTAAAACCACCTATGGCAGCGATGGTCAGGTAAAATAAACAGTTACAGTGACAGTGACATGACATAAAAGTCGTAATAACGCTCAGAAACACAAAAACTGAAACCGAAGCGATGTATTCTGGTGGTTACCGTGCTGATGTCCACAGGTGTGGGGGAGTAGGTGACTGGATTGGCAGCTACAACAGGGCCAATGAGGTCACGTCTGCCGTCCTCATGATCCAACATGTACCTCTGACATGGTTCTACGCTCAGCTTGACCCCAGGAAGCAGAGCCTCGGAGCACGCAGCAAAACCTGGCGGCGGCAGGAATCGAAACTCTCCGTGTTCCCCCCCAAAGAGAAAACGAAACCTTGGTTGAGAAAACACGTTGACAAAGAGAAATTCCATTTGTAAAACGGATTCTGAATTTCAAGTCAAATTAGTATTGACAGAAAACAAAGTGAATGAATGTGAACCAGTTCAACACTCACGTAACTCCTGCAGAGAAGCTGACCACGGGATGGAGAAGTCCATCAGTGCCAAAGTTCTCCAGCATGCCCTGCACCGGTAACCCATTAACCCGAAAGGAGATGCAGGGAGCGGTGAGGTCAAGGCAGCAGCTGACCACGTCATCGTCTTTCAGCAGGTGAGGGAAGGGAGAGCTCACTCTGCGGGCCACACAGCCTGAGGTTGAGGAGACAAAGCCGCTGTTTGAGCCGTTTGCTACAGACGAAAGACGCTTTGCAAAGATTCAAACGCTGTCAACTCTGGCTAAGTGGTGGTATTAACTCTGTTTTGCACTTGGTGCTTTTTACAGAATGAAATCAAACAAGATGAGCTTGTTACTTTTCAATTTCCTTGTTTTCTGATCTTTTTGTGGCAGAAACATTTTCAAAGCATCATGTGCTGCTGCTGGATTTTCCTCCCAATCACCATCTGCGCTGGCTGCAGGAAACAATTAATATGTTCCGAGCTCTGTCTGAGTAATTAGGTGCCGCTGAACAAATGCAGCGCCGATTTTTCAAAGTTTGCTGAGACAGTGTTTCTTTACAATCAGCAAAAAAAAAAAAACCAAAAAACTAAACTAATTAAAACTACTCTATCAAATTGCTTTGTTGTTTTAAGAAGCCAGCTTCCTTCCATGGCACCTTGTTATATGTAGTTAATTTGTAATAACAAACATGTGTCGCTAAGAGTACCCTGGAGTTCCTTCTCCATCATAAACCTGTGTTTAAATGTATTTTTATTTTACTTTATTATTATATACTTTATTATTTATACTATTATATACTTTATTCTAGTTGTACAGTACGTGAGAACACACATCTGCATGTACTTGCAACCTGTTTACATCCGCTCGTAAGCGGTCGCATCGGTTTTGGCATTTGTTTCAACACCTCGCACGCTCCTCAGGCGAACCGGCTGGGGCCGATCAGACCTCAGCTTGCGCCCAGGAGGCCAGCGAGCTCCTCTCCCCCTGCGAGAGGGGCAGCGGCTAATTGAAAGACATTGTGAAACATTCCGTGTCTATTTAAACATCTCTGACTCAAGCCTTGATAATCACATATCAATAATGTCATTGATGTCAAGAAATTCTGTGCACCAATAATTATTTATTAGGGTATTTTATCGACTTTCTATGAGTTTTTAGGTTCAAGAAAGAAATAAATAGGACATAAGCTGCTCAACTGAAATGTCAAACAAGCACACAGCACAGAACTGAACACTGAGTCTGGACTCTCATCCTCACCTGACCACAGGTGGAGCCCATCGAAGCCATAGGAGCAAAGGTCGTCCCCCACTCCGTTGCCCCCCCAGCCGTCTCCTCCTGTGAGCCGGGGCTGGTAGCCGTCAGCGTAAGCCCAGCCGACACGCAGGTGTGTGGGCTCAGGTGTGAGGAACGGGTCGACGTGATCCACAACCATCTCATAATACCACCGCCGGGGCTGAGCCGAATCAGCCCCCACAGCCACAAAGACGTTTGGTCTCATGCTTTGGGAGGAGAATGAGAGGAGCGAATGTTTGTTAGTTCTCAGGTTCACTCTTAGTGCATTGTTGAATTGTAAATAAACACAGTAGCAGTGTGGGAGACAAGGGAACGGACCACGACATGTCAGAGATTGTAAGCAACAATTACCCTGTGGGGGTAATTGTTACACACAGTGGTGTGTGTGTGTGTGTGTGTGTGTGTGTGTATGTGTGTGTGTGTGGGGGGGGTAAGGTTAAATATCAAAAGAATAAATAATTGTGAGATGGTGAAAGAAAATAGTTCAGTTGAAGAAAAGCCAATGAAATAAACAATGTGGACCAACGGGGCGTTTAGCTGAAGGAATAAATAGAACGAGCTGCAGAACGTTAACGGAAACGGACTGAGCAGGTGTGAAGAGTTTGAAACAATATCTGCAAGGCCTGAGGAACAAAATTGGCTGCTGATAGAGAAAAGCATGATAAAAGAAGCTGAGGGGGATTGAGCAGGTGGGGAACGAACCTGAAAGGAAAGGAAATGGAAACTGCCAACAACAGTGATCTTATATATCAAGAGAAAGGTAGAAAAATGTGTTTATAATACCGAAAGAGAGTCAAAACAAAATATAACCATTTTTTAAGGAATGCACACACCACTGTATTAAACAGTATTTACATTATTTCCAGACAAACATGTCAAAAAAAACTCATTATCATTTTCACTGTGATTGAAAAACGAAAAATGTGTGTGACGCAGGGAGAGAAGTAATTCATCATTAGCTCAAGTGCAACAAAGAAGGAACGAGTGCTGCCGCAAAGACACATCTCCAGTTATTGTTTCTGTCAAGGATGTGAACACACACCATTCCAATCACAAAGCGTCAAGGGTGCTGAGGCGCAGCACCGGGGGTCTCTACAGCCGACAAGTGGCGCTCAGCTAAACAAAGTCATGAGAAGACTCGTTCAGTGCTTCTTCAGGAGTATAATTAAAGAGGTGGCAGTGACATGACAAGAGGCACTGGACAGACAGCAGCTCTTTGGGTCTGGGCGATGAACCAACACAGAGCTGAAGGGAGACAGACCCGAAATAGCCTTTACCTGCTGACTTGGTTCGTCAGACGTGTTTGGAGCAGTAAGTCTCTCTCTGGCAGCAGGTGGTCACAGATGAGGTTCTGATTGGACCGAACGGCAACGCCATGGCACACACACAGAGAGCAGAGCACCTCCAACACCTGCAACACCACACTCAGCAACTCCGTCCAGCTCTGGTTTGGCAGCTTCATCCACAGACGACGAGCGGGTGTGTGGTAACGTCACGTGGCGTTGACAGACTCTACCTTGTGGTTGCATCCGTGCTTGTCCAGAAAGGAGATGATGGAATGAATGTGTCCCTCTCTGACGACGTTCAGGGCTTCGGGGCTCTCCACGAGAACGCAGTGGAGAACCTCCAAAACTCCTGAACACGACGGTCATTCATTCATCAACAGTGAATCAGGGAGACATGAAGCTGCACCAGGTACTTGTGTACTACAACAGTAGGACCGTCACCCAACCTGAGGAGGCCTCCAGCCGCTCCAGCCTACTGATCAGCCAGTCCAGGGATCCAGAGAAATGGGCACAGTTTGCAGAGTTTCCTCTTATCAGAGAAGCTGAGGAGGAAAACAAAGGACATGTGACCGTACTGGACCGTTTTTGGAACATTCTTTGGCCAATAAACACGTGGTGGCCCTTACCGAGGAGCTGGTAAAAATGGCCGAGGATGGTCTCCCACTCCCCTCCTACGGCACCCTGAGGGGCCTCAGAAACCTGTGGAGCACTGGTGTACTGGTGCAGATGGTCAATGCAGTCGAGAACCAGGTCGACGACACCCTGAGAAGACAGATGCTTGTGGAGCACAGACGAACCCATCACATGTATGAATTCCCTCCATCATGCCCGTACCTCCTCTTGGAACATGTTCTGTCGCTTCGTTAAAGCAGCCATGCTGCTCTGTTTGCTTCCGTGGTCTAAGCCCTCAGGTGGAGGCTTGAAATAGTTTATTAGATCCTGCAGACTCCAGGTCACCATCTCCATGGGCAGACTGGTGGAGGGGGGGGTTCCTTGTTGACTCACACCGTCAAGTTTCCTGACACAAAGGTCAATTAGTTTCAATTAAGAATGCAGTCGTCCATCTTACAGTAACATGTGAAGTAGGATGACTGATCAAGTCCTTCAGAAATGAGCTGAACATCTTCTGGAGGTGGAGTTAGTCCATGGAGGATATGATGTTCACCAGAGCTTTGGTTTGCTGGGTCAGTCAACCAAACTCTGCTGTACCTCTCTACCTGATAAAGTGACTAAAAAGGAGAACGGCGCTGCGGATGAGTCTGGCGGTGTGAGATTCTTCCCTCTGAGATCGAGACAGCGTCAGCCCGTCGTCCATGTGACCCTCACTATGCAGAATGGCCTGGAGACACACAGGACGCGGGGTCAGAGAGACAGAGAAATGAATCTACTGATCTCTCAGGTACAGGTTCACCTTTCGCTGGGCTCCTCCCACTCGTGCAGACTTGGCATCCGTTGCCTGGTAGGTGAGCCACAAACCGGACTCGACGTGCTGCACGTAACACACAGAGTCTCCATACTTGATTTCCGGGGACCCCATGCCATCAGCGCTTGTCTTCAATCCGGCGTCGAGCTTCTCCTAAAGGCAAACGTCACCGCTTCAGACGGGGGGGG
>CAAKHB010007582.1:48269-59519 GCA_901007665.1 Aeoliscus strigatus | reverse complement strand
GATGGGTACCACAGGACAGTAGAGTAGGGGGTTCAGATGTCTGATGTCAGACCAACAGGGAGCCAGGGAGTCAGTAAACACATTAATATGCACATGGACAAACGTGACAGATTGCTGGAAGGTCAGAGGTCGGTGCTACGTACCGCCGGCCCAGGTTTCATGGTTGGTGGCTTTCTGGCGGAACTTCTCAGCCAGGTGGTCCAGCCTCTCCAACCGGCGGATCTCTGTGAGGAGCCACTCCTCGTAGCCCTTCTCTGCCTGCTCCAGGCCCTGCCACGCACTGGCTATGTCCTGACACATGACCGAGATCACTGAGTACCTCCCACAGGCTGCAGACGAGTCTCCGACGAGGAGGGGTGACTTACAGATACCATCTTCCCCTCAGAGGGCATGAAGGCGGGGCGGTTGCTGATCCGCAGCTTGGTCTGCAGAGTGTTGAAGTTGATTTCCAGCTGGCACTTCTCCAGCACCTTAGGGGGCTTGTGCTGGCGTCTGTAGTCCCTGAAGTCTTCCAGCTTCCTCTGCATTCCCACCATGGTCTTCTCTGGGGTGCGGTTCTCCAGCCAGGGGGTGGTGCGGCGGATCCACTCTAGCAGCTGGGACACACAGGGACAACGTGGGGCGGGGGGGTTGAATGAATTATTGACGGAGACCTGAATACTGCTTCATGTTGTTCACAGTAGAAGCGGCTTCAACAAAGTCTCTGCTCGTCGCTGAAGCCTTCTGAAGGTGCTGACATCAGTGACAGGTCAGCGGTGTTTGCTGAAACAGATGATGAACGTCTTCTGTTTCAGTCAAGGCAATGAGGCCATTTGGCCAGCGGGAGGCGCTCTTTGAATGTCAGATTGTTCTGGTCATATTACGTCTGTTTAGTTGATTATCAGACTCTGAGAGAGTCTGATAAATCTCTCCCGCGTTTCTTCCGCATGACACACTGTCACTGTGATAACTGGCGTGAAACGACCACAAACTCGCTTGAAAAAGCTGCAACAAACTCAGGGGAAGAAGGAGAGAAGAGCAAACTACAGCTTCACAGAAAAAGAACTCAAACAGACAATAGCAGGAGTCCTATTTGAAATGAGGTTCACAAATCAGGTTGGTAAAGGTGTCTACCAGGTTATTTTTAAATTACATTCATTGATTAGTGAACTGTAACCGTATCCACTCCGCCCTTGTTTGAACTGTTGCTATAGCGACTAACGATCAGATCAGCTGTTGAACAGTGTGACCGACTGATCCACTGAGGGTCCAAACGACCAGACACTGGTCTGAACCCAAAGTCAGAAGCGGCCGGTGCTGGTTCATCATCATGTGACGCCCCTTTTTTGTCAGACGTGTGTGTGCAAGGATGGAGAGGATTGTTCCAGAACGCTACAACAGGGAAACTTTCACAGGTGTGAATATTTATGCAAGTCCGGTCATGGGCCGCTGGTGTCTATGTAACAATCTAAAACATGAAACACTGAGGCACTGGGATGCTCCATGAGCCACAGACCCTTAGTTCTACTGGGTTTTCCTTTCAGTGAAGCAGGTCTTTACCTCGCTGGCCAGTCTCTCGTACTCCTCCATCAGTTTCTCGTTCTCCTGGTTGACACCCAGCACCTTACAGATCCGGTTGGCAGCCGTCTCTGCCTGAAAGCAAAGAAGAATCCATCCAATCCTTTTGATATTTCCAATATTTACGCCACCCACACATTTGTAGCCTTGAACCAACAGTTTGTGTCAGAGGGACACTTCGTCTCTGCACCTGCTCGGCTCCAGCGAAAGCGTGATAGAAGCAGGACACGTAGGTCATGATGGCTCTTTCATCTGGTTTGGGGGTGTTGATGATATCTGGTAACCAGGGACGGAACATGGCCAGTGGAAGGAGGAAAACAACACTTCATTAAGACCTAGTTTCACAAACATCCCGTTGTATGTAGACGCGAACATGAACTATCTGCTTCCACAGGTTCAGGAATATTCCACAGACATATTTTATAGACTGGAATAGAAGTTGGGATACTTCACAAACGTTCACCTTCAGCGTCCAGCATTTTGGGAATGTCCAGGTGTTTCTCAGCGATGTCAAAAGCCAGGTTCAAGTTCCCCAGAGGATCATCCTGAATAAACAAAGTGACATATCAGTGAACAGCGATGGGGGACTGAACTAACGCTCATGCACCTGCTGACATGTTAAACCCTCTGATCCCCCTCATCCTCCACAACGTATCAGTGTCAATTATAGCCAACGACATATCCGATTTACTGTGTACGAGCGCTGGATGTTTACCTGGTCCTCACTCTGACATACTGTCACTGAGTTACTCACTGATTTTGGTTTTTTGTCTTTTACATGTCAAGGTGGCAGGTTTGAGAAATCTTTACACTGTAGAACATCCCGCCAGCAGATTGAATCAATAATTCACTCATTCATTATTTTATCGCTGCATCAAACATTTGAATACTAATGATCATCCAACGGAATCCACTACGACAAACAAACAACATTCTACACATACGTGTGTCAGAGAGTGGTCTGACCTTCCCTGCTAAGGGACGGTCAGTGAGAGAGCACCGGGGTCAGGGGTCATGCCAGCATGCTGCCACTGTGTCTGTGTCGCTGTGAGGTAAAGTCAGGGACATGGCAGGGATGGATGGAGGGGTGATGATGACGGGGTATGTGGATACGTCAGTATCTCTGTATGTCACTATGTGTTCGCATTTAACACGGCTAGCTTAGCAACGAGCTAACCTGGAGCCCGACTGGACACGGTTTGACTGTCTGCTGGCAGGTCGAGGTGTGACAGAGAGCGTCGGTACATGTGTCAAAGACGGAGAAGAAGCAGTGATGTCGCCACCAGCTCGCTGACCTATAAATATGAAAGTTTCCCAGACACCAGCGTATTCCCCCAGGACGCAGACGGTCACTGAGAGAATATCATGGTCATGGAGAATAGCTGTGGTAAAGTAAGCCTGTGGTCTGTGCGCTCCTGGCTCGTGTTTCTGGGACTATTCAGGTCCAGTTGGCTCAATGTTTTCACTTCAGTTTCCAAAACAGCTGAAAAAGTTGATCCTCTCAGAGCCGCGGTGTCAACCTGCTCCATACATACAGTATATCCACTACAGTCTGCTCATGTCTGTAGATAATCCCTGCACAGATACATGAGTGCATATTTCATTTAGATATGAACGTCTGTATTTTTATTGAATACTACTTTTAGTATGTGTACATTACCTGTACAGTCTTTACAGGCACTGAGTTAATTGAGCTGATTTGACTTTTACCTTTATAATTGATCTATATTCACTGTTGTATTTCTATTCTAGGCTGGAGCTGCTCGTGGTTCATGCTATAATGATGGGACATAGGCATAATTTGTGTTTGGACGAGTCTGAATCTGTGAATATATAAAAAAAATAACCACAAAAAAAGAAAAAATTATTGCGAAAAAATTACCATGAAAAACAGAAAAAAATTACTCAATAAAACCAAAACTTATTTGTAAAGTAAATGCAATACACTTCCTTTCACTGGACAAATGATGTAGTTGAACATAAAACACCCGTTGCCTTTTGTCCACTGCTTTGTGTTGAACGTATGTATGCCTACGTTACGGGTAATGTGCAGATTACGCAGGTGGTTTGCATACAACCCGGAAGCAAACTACCCGTGTAGCTAACGGGTAATGTGCAAAGCTACTACATCTAGCTAGCTAACATTATCAACGTTAGCTAGTTGAACCTAGCTAGCTAACACATTTGTCACATTACCTTTAGTAACACAGAGACTGTGTGTCAATAATGACTGATTCAATGAATGTACTGTTGAATCTGTCTAACAGATCATTTACATTTTACATTAGTGAGTTATAACATTCAAGTCAACTTTATTAATCTGATCACCAGGTTCACAATCGGCTCTGATCCACAGAACGCAAACAAAATCACATGTGACAAACACCAAATCTAAGACACATTCAAATCATGACTTTTCCTTAGCGTGTCACTAACATTCTGACAGACTAAAAGAAGCGTTAGGTGCCGTGACTCTGCTGCCAGTGTGTTTCCATGAGTTCACACCGTGAAGTGTTAATTTGGTGGACATCAGTGTGTTAGTGTGGAGGGCTGACACACAGCACCCTGTTACGAGTGGCACACACGACACCTTGTTGAGCTTAGAGTAGTCGAGGAGGTCGGGTCTGTGTCTATGAATCAGGGCGCAGAAGGCCAGGCCGTCCTTCCAGCTTCACCAGCCCATGGGCAGAGAGAACCAACACGTCAGTTCACATGACGTCACAGGGGAGCTTCACCTGCTTCTCGCATCAACTGGTCGTCGTTTGGAATCAGCAGCAGCCGCGTAAAGACATCGCTGGCTCCAGTTTCCAGCCGACTGATGCTGATTGATCATGTATCAATAATGGACTCCGTGTAGCTGTGTGTGAGATGTCTTCGGTGTTGGTCACTGTGTTGTGTGTGTAGTTTACTTTAAAAACAAGGAACATTAAGACTCACAGAACTTGTTTTCCAGTTACCTGACATGGAAGTTCTGGACATTGACATTCCTGTAGGGGGCAGTCTTTCTCTGACACCACAGGAGAAGGCCTTCCTTGGCAGATGTTTCTGAGGAGAAATTCAATCCGTTTGTCACAAGAGTTGACACAAACTCACAGTAAGTGGCTTGTCTTTGTGTCTTGAAATACAACAGAGTCTTTCTTCCCTCACCTTCAACAGAAATGTCCTGAATGGCGAAGCGGAGGATGATAGTCCAGATCATTCCCAGAGTCATCTTTACATTCCCGTCCACAATCTCTGAAAATCAAACATCCTGTTCCATCGGTCTGCTCCAGAGTATTTCAGACCGTCCGCAGACACCCCACGGGGGTCGAGTACCTTCAGCTCCAATGGAGACCAGTTTCACTCCTTTGCTTGTGATGAAGTCCAGAGCTTTGTTGACATTGGCAATCTTATGAAAGCGCATCTTGCCTCTGTCAGGTTTGGGTAACCGTTCTCCTACAGACACGCATGTGGAAGAGTCAGCATGTGACTTCACAACAGTACGTTACACCATGCTGAATACTCCTTTCTGATTGGCTGCCAGCCGTATGTTAGAAACGTCTAATGCACACACTGCTCATGATGAACTGTTCTAATATCCATTCAGCGACAGCGTCAAGAAAAACAACAACACTGGACTTTTGATGAAAAACGAGCAAAATGGATCATGTTTAATAATGATAATAATTTTGAATTTGGACGAGTGGGTGTGAGTTCAAGAGTAAGAGTAAGAGTTCTGTTGCTTTGACAAATGACCATGTATAAGGAGGTGAATCAACAGGTTGTAAGGCTCCTTAGTGGAGACAGACCAGGGCACACCCACCCGTTGATCAACCCTACAGCGATGGAAGCGATGCTGCCAGTGCTGATCGTTGGTGCACTGGGACCTACAGATGATGAACCACCTCTGACCTGAGATGACTTCCAGGAGCAGCATGAGCTTCAGTCCATTCCTGAAGTCCTCCTCAATGTTTTCGATTTGAGTACCAGCTTTCCTCAGGTGGGAGTTACACCAGGCCGTGAAGGTCTGAAGGAGAAGAGCATCATGTTTCATTATTCTCCCTGACAGAACAGATGTTTTGTCTTTGACGTGTTCATTTGCACATGTAGACATTATTCATTCTTATTTTATTCTCTCTTTAAATGCTTTTATGTTTTTACAAACCTGCCGTAAACACATACTGCAGTATCGACATTAAAGCTACCTTGAACTTCAACTTCAAAACAAACTTGACAAATCGTGTGGGGCCCGTTCTAGAAGGCAGGTTTAGCGTTTGTCAATAGTGAACTGAGGAATCCTCCCCTCATGCCAGGGTCACAGATGAACTGAACGACTGAAGGACGACATAACAACATCATTGTCAACCCTTCTGACCTAGTTTAACTGTCAGGGATTTGTCCATTCTCCAATGGAGACGGGATCATTGTCTTTCTCCTTCTGTTTTTAAAAACGGTCTCAACAGCCACAGCAGCGCTCTCATTGTACCCATGAAAGCCAGGAGCCCACAGAGAACATTCCGACCGATACAAGGTGTTAAATTTAGCCTGCTCTGGTGTGCTTCATGATAAGAGACGTCTCACCGTGTCAACCTGGTTCAAAAAGTCACGTGGACACTACTGTTTTTTTTTCCTGTGCGTCAGTTAGAAATGATTGACAGCAGCTGCCAGGAGATTTATGTTTCACAAGGAGGACTGTTCTTCCACTGGCGGCTGGACGGGGTGAATAAACCGGCACAGCTCCAACATGTTAACTGATGTGCTGATTCAAATATGAATGCATTTACCAGTAGGAGAGTCCATGTGGAAGTGATCTGGAGATGGACACTGGGGTCCAGTGTGTGTGTGTGTGTGTGTGTCCTCTGTAGCCGCTTCTGCCAGCAAGTGTCAAAGTGAGTGTGAATGTGTGAATGAGGCGACATCGTGAAGCCCTTTGAGCGGCGTTAAGGTTGATAATCTTGGTAAAAATGCAGCCTTTGACCATTCTGACCCCTGTCATGATGCAGTGCTTCACTCTGACGGACGCTCACAGGTCTGCCTCCACTGTGGTATATTTGATTGGTCAACAGTTCAGTGACGTGACATGAGGATCAGGAACACATTTCATCACTTTGTCACTGGTTCTGACACAGATTTCCCCGTTGGGTGTCTACACAATCACAGAATATTATGGGCTGCAGGGTAAAAGGCCATCACGAGAGAGAGAGGTTCCCTCCGGGGTGTCAGTGACTTTGAACCGCTGCCCTTCCTGTTCAAAACACGGCCTGCTGCGAATCCAAATTGGACTCACACACAATCACGGAACCCCGCTGCCCACTTTCCGAGCCCCCGGCCTCGTTCTCCTGGCCGGTGACGACTGCATCTAAAAATATGTATGAATCAGACAGGGTCGGGACTAACCCTGTCACTGAAACGGGCTGATGCCTTTGGGGCTTTGCTCGGTAAATGGCTGCTCAGATGAGCTCAGCACCATGGAAAATAACAGGCATTTATAACGGGAAGGACACGCCCTATCAGTCTAGAGCTCACATCCGAGTATCCTGTCTGCTAAATGACCTGTATGTTTCACCTGTCCTGTGTCGAACAACGCTCACGTAGGTCAGGTAATTGACATGAATATGTGTTGAAATAAGACAACAGCTGCCGGTAGGATTGAGAATAATCCCACAGCAACATGGCTCCAGCTGGAGAGAAACGATGTGGGAAGGACTACTAAAAGTGGCCCCTGATAGGGCTGGAAAAGCCTTGTGGCAACATCCCTGCTTACTGTGAATGTCAGGCATGGGAAGGGTAACGTTATCGAAATGCTGGGGAGCCGAGCACCATCATCACCTGTGGCAGTGCCAGATATAAACATCATACCAGCGAGCATCGGTCCGGAACATCCAGCAGGTCTTCCTGAAGCAAACCACTCTCAATTACTGATGAAATGGATGAAATGTAAACAAGTATAGACCAAGGACTGTCGTGTTGCTGCCCTGCGTTCCCCAAAATACTCTGTTTGGTCATGCCAGCCACAGGAGGCTCTGGAGCTGGAGATGCACTTGAAGCCCAGAAAAACTCACAAAGCCTTCAAATCAGCCAGCGGTGAGAGAGTCTGAGGCTCTATTCAGGGCTTGTTCAATATTTCTGCATGCTTTGTATAAACAAAAGAATTCCGCCCCAAGGACAGCGGATTAACCCCACTATAAGGCCTTTTGGTCCTGAGGTTAAAATTAGACACAGCGTCCATTCTAATCCTGAGAGCGTCATCAAGTGTTAGCAGCATCTGTTGACAGCTCACATTCCAGGCGTATCAGCGGGGAGGCAGCAGGCTGCTCAGCCGCTATAGTTAGCTGGTACCCGACGCATCCGTCCAGCCGCCCTCTGGACCCCGGAACGGTCCAGTCAAACAACGGACCTGTGCTGGCTTTTGTTGGGGACAACTAGTTACATGGAACAGTGTTCCATCATTACAAAACACACATAATCACTTACATTAGTTGTGTGAGAAATATTGTGATTAATGTGTGATTAAAATGATCCTTGGAGTCAGTTTTTTTCGTCATGATTTTGGATCTGACTGAATGATTTTAGAAGGAGTTGGACAGTTGGACAGTGTTCAGACTGACTCTTCAACAGTTATTTAAAGTTCAGAAAAGTAAATGTAACTGACACATCACTCCAATAGACACTTGTTAATACATTTTAAACAGGGGTTTGTTGTCACAAATTACATTTCCAAACACTGGTTGCATTTTCTCTAAATCTGGATCTGTGTTTCCCTTAACCTAGACTTAACCTTACCCCTTAACTTGTGATCTGACATTCGAACCTTTTTGAACCACAATTCACCAGTCAGGAGTTCATCACAGCACACGCACACACACACGCACACACTGACGGTACCTGCACCAAATGCTGGTGATACACACGCACATGTCATCACAAGTTTTATTTTGACATTAACCACAATTACTGAACGTCTTGTCGTTCACGTTAACAGACTTCTGTCTTCCAGCAACTAGCCTGAGCTTTCCTGCACCCTGTATCCTCCAGCGACTAGCCTGAGCCTGGCACCGACCTTCCTCTGCTGCTGCTCCCAGGCGGGGTCCAGCAGCATGTCCCGGTCCCACTCGTCCTCCTGCAGCATGTACTGCTCCTCGTAGCCGTTGTCGTAAAGCACCGTGGTCTCCATCTGGGTCGTCGTCGTCATCATCATGTTGAGCCGTGAAGCGCTGCTCCTCCTTCTGGACGGTCCGCTCCGATCGACTTGTCCAACTTCTGTCTTCCTTCTCGGACAGTTGCAGCTGTTCTTCTCTCACTCTGGCCCCGGTCGGTCCTTCCGCCCTGACTGACGTGTGGCCCCGGCGAACGGGACGGGTCATTAGTACCGAGAGTCACGTGACCGCCTCCAGCCAGCCCCCCCACTTCAACTCATTCTCACGCACGCGCATGAACACACGCGCCCAAAGGGACTCGTTCACGTACACGTCAATAAAACCAGCCTTTATTGGGTAAAAAAACTGAACAAATGACAATGGGCTTGTAACATAAATAAAATGCGTCTTCCTCAGGAAACCCAGCTACTGTCACATCACAAACACAAAAACACAAACGTCAACTTGGACAATGTCGAGGATCTAGTCAATGTCTGTGGACTTTCTGAAACCCTCTACCTGTTGATCACTGGACAATGGTCGATGACCATTCAGGTCCTCAGCTGTAACAAAGTTTTGACACCATAGACTGTATAAAGGATATGGACATCCATTCGCGGCAGTGCATCTAACCTGCATTCTTTCAAGTTGCCAGAAGGTGGCAACTCAAGTAGTTGCAAAAAGAAGTCTAAGAACTGTCCCTTTACCATTTGATTTATGATTAGAAATGTCATACATTTAGTATGAAACTTCTTTTTTTTTCTGAGAGAAACCTAAAATAGTGAAGATTCAAACTCATGTACCATAACAGTCCATTATCCACTCATTTTATACAGTCTATGAACTCATTTTCCTGAGGCAATTAGTGACAAATTTCTCATTTTGACTCAAGAGAAGTAAACAATTGAATTCTATCCTTATATCACTGTAGGCGTGTTTGTTTTGGAGCGCTGAAGTGAGCAATGTCACAAAACCATTAAGAGAACTTAAAAAGACACCTTAGTTGAGGCAGACAACATGTTTGCATAGTTGAGGCCATGTAACCTTCACAGCGGAAGGAAAGAAGAGGTTTTCTCACAAACTTTGATTAGATATTTCAATTCTCTGCATGATTCTCTGTGCCTGATTCGGTTCAGAGGCTTGTCAACTATTTTGAGGACGTTCATGTATGATTAGTTTGTTTACACACCTTCCACATCTGAGCAACAGAGGAATACAACATTACTGCAGAGTTTAAACTGGCCGGGGGGAAGCTGCTACCAAAGGAACCTCAGCACACAGTTTCTAAAAACCTTTCAACAACTGTCCCAACATGTTTCTGTCACAGGGAAGCTAACGCCGTCCAGGGTCTCGACTGACAATCTCTGGGCCCAGCTGGAGTGAGAAAGGAGTGTTTGGGCAGAGAAGGAGCAGAGCCACAGGGCCCTCAGGGGTCCACCTGGATCCTCTGAGATGAGGGGTCTTTGGTTCACAAAGGAAGGGGCAGGAAGGTGCAGGTGGGAGGGGTTTCCGGTTTTAGTCTGTTTCATTTAGGCTGCACGGTCGCCGCCACTCCTGGCCTCGTTCGTGAATCCACTTGTTTGATACTAAACACAAGAAGGAGAAGACGATATAATCAAACATGAAAATCGTCATTTGGTTTGCTTCAGATACCCTATGAACATCTGTACATCTGTATCCGTTCTTGTTCGGTTCAACACTTTCAAATGAAGACGCACACGAGGAATTATTCACTCACCCCACTTGTTGCCCACCAACACAGGACAAGCTGCATGTCGGGTGCTGTAGTCTCCTTCCCCGCTGGGAAACAGATTGTACCAGAACACTGCACTGCCCTGAAACACACACACACACACACACACACGTAAACCCAGTAAAACACCCAGCTGTGTGTTTCATTTCTGTTACATCGATAACAGAAGTGGAGGAATGTTACATACAAACCTTTTGGGGCCAAACTGAAGCGCCCACATCTGGGAAAACTGTGGCGCCCCCCGCTGATACGTTGCTCATCTGCAACAGAAACATGAGCCTTGACATTTAATTCCAGTTCGTCACCATGCTTTTGGTCCATGAAAAGTAGGAATGCTGATGAAGGTTCTACTGTCTGGTGACTGGACCGATGTGATGCCTGTGGTGTGTGAGGACGAGCGTACAGTGTGTCTGCTAACTACCAACACTCACATAGAACAGCCATGTTGCTATGCGGTTCCCAGTTCCCAGCTCTTTGAAAGCGTCTGGTTCATCTTTCTGTGGAGGGGGGGGGGGCATCACACATAGCTTCAACACTCTGAAAACTCCCGGAGGCAGAGAAATGATGCTGTAGAAAAATGGCGTTACCCTTCCAAAGTCAAAGTGGGGTTCATATTGACCTCCAACGCCGTAATTGGCCACCTACATAGAAAGTGACATCGACCACAAGGGACGTTTACCCTGGATTTACACCGGCTGCGTGTGCGTTGCGTCTCCGATCCGGCACGGCGCCGGATCAAATACGTTTCCATTCTAGTCAATGTGTCCATTTACACCGACTGCGTTGCGTTGCGTCTCAGCTCCGTCAGTCCGGAGCGCTGCGTCG
>CAAKHB010007582.1:23364-38714 GCA_901007665.1 Aeoliscus strigatus | reverse complement strand
GACTGAGACTCTGAGATCCCTTTGTTTCATTTGTAAACTAACAAATGTATCAAACATACTATGTGTCTCATGGTAATGTTATATACTCATATATAAGGACATTACTTATTTACTACCAGTTTACCAGAGGTTGATATTAGCCCATAAAGACCCGGACCCATTTCTACTGCTAGGAAAATTAAGGGGGGCATAAAACAGACTAAATAGAGCACATGGAACACATTTCTAAAACAATTTTCAAAATTCCACCACTAGATGGCAAAGATCTCAAAAGTGACATATATGTCACTTTGGTCCTAAAATAGCTAAATTATCTGTGAAACCTTAATGTTATTTTTTTAAAAATAAATCAGCCTGATAATGTCCTTTTATTTGTATATCCTCAGATCAACATCCAAGGACATAAATACCATCTGAATAATGAAAAAAAAAAAAAACTCTTAGATTTATTTTAGGCATTTTCTGAGATCAACAGCAAGAAAAGTACCATCTGAACAATGAAAAAATCATGTTGCCTCATAGAGTAGGTTTAGCTGCTTATCTTAATAATTCTGGAAGCAAATGATATCAATAACACTCTCCCTGCCTTCCTCTTCACATCACTGATCACTATTGATCATTTTGTACTTCCTAACGGGGAGTCAAAGCTCACCAGAATCAGAACATCTCTAATTCTAATTCTCTAATTCATCTCTAATATGTTTCTGGACAAAGTAGAAACAAAGGGATGAAGGCCAGAGGTTGAACTACTGCTGGATTACCTATTTAGCAGAGGGGGTTTGTGTGTGTGCCTAGGCAAAATGGTATTTTTTGAAACAGTTGAAGCAGAGACGCACGTCACATTTCTCGCAGACGTGCTGGTTGCATTGGTTTCGCAGTGACCCCCCCTTGGCACATTTCACAGGCCAGTGTGCAACCTGGTCCAGACGAACGTCATCAGTAACTCCTGAAGTAGTGCAGGGAAGTGGGAAGCACATCTGGAGGTGTGACACTCTCAACTTTGAAGGTGCAGTCAGGGGCTTCAAAATGTTTCTTTCTCCAAGACAACTTATTTTCTTGGCTAGTAGGATTTTTCGTGGTTGTAGTTCTTGGATGAGACAATTCCCCTTCTGACTCACATTCAGACTCACTTGACTCCTGTCATGGAGTGTAATCTGGATCTTGAGCAGGATCGTCTTCATCTGAGCTGGTACCACCAAATGCCTCAATCTCACCTTCATTTCCATTCTGTATCATGTCCAGAATCATCTGGTTATGCTTATCCCAATCCCATCTTTTTTTCCTGTTCATCTAGAGACAAAAAATGTTAAATATTCATGCCATGCAGCTGATGTCATGATGTATTTCTAGACCCGCCATGTTAGTTTCTAGCTGTCGCTGCCCAACAATTAAGCGAGAATACATAATAGATAACTAAATGTACCTGAATCAGCAAAGTAAATTGATCAGATCATGATTAGTTTTCTTATTGTTACACATACGTCACAATTATTTTTTTCAGCCGTTTTTAGGCTAATTGCCCGATGTGACATATATGCAGACATATAGTTTATTTTTAACAAACAGCATGCTATTGAAACATTGCAATCCTTGAATTGGAAAACTGATACCTTTTAGCCTCAGAAGGAGCTAGCTACAAATTAGCTAGTTAGCTTTTTTTCCAAATGCAACTTTCAATAAAGTTTAGGTGGTTGGTATGGAATCATGTGATCACCCCACTGGTCACATGACCTATCATAAATGTGCTATAGCTGTTACTCTGGGACTTCATGTGTGAAAAGCAAGGATTTAGCTTAACATAGAACCATCCAGAGCGTTAACAGGGCATGAGACATCTGTGTCACCGTGGGTCCTTATGGGTTAAATTCTTAAATCAGAAGAACAACAGCAGAGGAAAAAAAAAAAAACAGTTTTCTGACTGGACTGCATCATGACGTAGTCCAGTAACTACTTTATGTACAGTCTGTCTCCTTTTATAAATCTGGATGGCTTTTCATGAAAAAATAAACAGAAGATAAAATATAATTTGTGTTATAATTGACTTCAGGAGATGACTGTACATTTCCAGACACAGGTCCCATGGTTAGTCCTTCCAGCGATATATACTGGTCACCATTCACACATTTAACACTCCTACACCATCAATGACCAGAGTGCACTGGGGTCCACACAGGCCCATTTGTTCCCTGACAGAAACCCTTCTGATCCTCTGTGCGCAAACTCAAGCTCTTTCATCCATCTTTCGTTTGTCAATAACGCAATCTGAAATATATGTATTGGTATATTGTCAGTGTAACCGAACATGCAGTTGTTACAGACCACAATAGGTGTCTGATGACCAGATAGACCTTCCTTGTTCTCTAGTATGTAGAGATGTGGAACTTAAAGATAAATGATGTCAGGTTATTGTAGAACAGGTGAAATGAGGTTGGTGCTGGTCACAATACAGGTTATCTTCAGTGTGAATGTGGACGGACTCAGTCATCCAGGTCATGGCATCTTGCTGGGTTACTTCGTAGTCCACTGGACTTGTAGTTAAAGTCAACCTACATGTCCTGCTGCCTACGAATTAACTCAAGTTGTTCAGTTGTTATTTGTTCCAGTCTGCTTTCATGTACTCCGACACTGTGTATTGTCTCCATTCATCAAATGTAAAGTAAACCATTTCATGATTTGTTTTTTGGGTCTTTCTGGCAATAATTGAAGCCAAATAAATCAATAAATACATAAATATGTCAGGTTTAAATACTTGACATAAATAAATGACTAAAAATCTCAAATCTGAGATACTGGATTTTTTTTATATTTCAATTTATGTTAATTTAATCTGAAATACATTCAAATTAGATCACAAGACAAAATTCGTGTTTCCATGGTATTCTTATTTATTGAAATACACCTGTGGGATTTGTTTTTCCTGTCATATCTTTCTTCCGTAAACTCCTTATGTAAGTCGTGATGGGGCTTCCTGACACCACTGATGGGAGCTTTAAACGTTTAAATGCAAGTAGAATGTCTTTAAAAATGTCATAAAACAACGATCTGTGGCTGAAACGAGCTTACAGGCGCTTCACTGAACGTTCGCTAGCGGTGGGAGCAGCGGAAGCAGCGGAAGTGGAGGGAACGGACTGCCACGTCTTCGCCCCTCCCCGCCGGGGAACCAAAGCAACGAGTTCACGCTGCGGTCGGAGGCTGGATTCCCTCACAACTAATCAATATCCCCCGGTACTCCGACCAGGAGGCTGGAAATCTCTAGAACGCCGCTCAATCGGCCAGTTTGCCCGTTTAAAGCCAAACCATTGAGCCTCCAGGGGCGGAACGACGTCCGCGGTGACTGTTAGCTTAAGGGCTGTTAGCGTGATGTGCAGTACGATGACATTAATATGGAAACAATACGAGAAAAGTCATGTTCTCACACTGCAAAGTGAATGTAAAAAACGGCTAATTACGAAAGTAAAAGTTAGCACCATCCCCATGAAATCAAACGTGTATGTTTGGTTTAGACAGCTCACGTTTGGTTCTTTCTACCAACTGCTGGTCGGCTGGGACGTGTTTTATTCGTTATCGTGAATAAAATTCGTCCCATCCAGTCCAGCTAGGAGGTCTCAGCTAGTTCACCAAAGTTCACGAACTGTGACCGAGTCGGAACCACAACGAGGAAGTTTATCGGGAGAGACGAGAGAACACGGGCTTATCTACCTGAATGAGACCATCTCGGAGCTAACGGGTCGGTGCAGCGGCCGGTTCGGAGCAGGTCGACGGTTCTTCCGGTTCTCTGCGGCCCAGCTGCCGTCGGTCTGGACAGGTCCGACTGCTACGTGCAGACTCCCATGTAGCTGAGATTGGAGGGAGGGGGCTGGACGTCGAGGGAGGAGGATGCTGTGCCACGTGTTGAAACTGTGCTGGAGAGCGTGCACCGTTTCTGTCCACCCGCACCCCGGGCCCCGGTCACCCCGGTCACCCAGGTCACCCTGTGGAATGACTCCACAGGGTGACCTGGGACTGTTCATGTCGTCTTCTTTCTCCAACATCCTAGAACATTCCTTCTGCCCACAAACGGTCTGTCTGCCTGGAAGGTGGGAATTCCTGCTGTGTGTGTGTGTGTGTGTGTGTGTGTGTGTGTGTGTGTGGTGGTGGTGGGGGGGTGTTCAGTTTAGTTTCAGCTGGAAAAAAATTGACAGTACACCATGTTTAATGTCCTGAACCCTTTTCATTTTTTATGACACTTCATTAACCCAGGTCCCTGGTTAGATTCTGGGTCTGTGTGGAGTTTGCCTACTCTGCCCGTGTCCATTTGGGTGCTCTCCGGGTACTTTGGCTTCCTCCCACCTCTGAGATTTAGATGTGAATGTGAGTGTGAATGCTTGTCTTTCCATGTGGCCCTGCGATGACCTGGCGACCCGTCCAAGTTGTTCACCGCCGCTCACCCATCGACAGCTGGGATCGGCTCCAGAAGTAACCGTGACGGTAACAACGGGAGCAAGAGGAAGATGGCAAGCAAACTGCATTAACTCTGGGGGGGGGGGTATTTGAAGCAGGGAGTGTTATTTGTTAACAAACATAGCTGGGAAAACACTTACCCCATCCACAACAGCATGGAGGTGTGTGTGTGTGTGTGTGTGTGTGTGTGTGTGTGTGCGCGCGTGCGTGCGTGCGTGCGTGCGTGCTGGCTGTATATCTCAGTGTCAGTTCTGTAAACACCAGTGTCTGTGTATGTATGTGATAAACACTGTCTGCCTCCATCCACTTTAAAAAAAAGTAACAAGTATTAGTGTTGCAGCCATCGACATGAAGGAATTTACCTCAGAGGGAGACAGAATCTGCAAAAAGGATTTCACTGCTGCATTCCTGCCTGGTTTCCAGGTAACGTGGCGAGTGTTATCGGTGAATGATTTTGTTTGTACTTGCAAATGATGGGACACCAGAGTGGATTCCTGTAGGACTTGTTTTTATTCATTTGTATTTTGGGTTTCAGTATACTGAGGGCCAATTTCTTCCCAATATCCGCTAGGATGCAGAATATCATCTTGGAGTAAAAATGAAGAGGCAAGGTAAATATTTATCACACAAAATGCAATAAATACACTTTGAGACTGTACAAATTCTTCTGTCTATTACCAAGCAAAATGACATGATATCAGGTTTTACTGCCATCTGTAACCATTCTGCCTCTCTTTGCCCAGTCTTCACTGACGTGAAAATTAGCTGCAGGACAAATCATCCAGTAGCTGTTTGTGCTCGTCCTGTCGTCATCGGCGGATGTCGTCTAAGCAGGTGAGTCTCCTCCCGAACAGCTGCTCCTCATAGGTCAGCAGCTGACGCAGGAAGTTCAAGTTGGGTGCCGTGCACGCTCTCCTCTCCTTCAGCCAGCGCAGGGCGTGAAGCAGTGACCACTGCCGATGGGCCATGAGGAAGGCCAGCGTCAGCGCTGAGCTGCGGCTCCGTCCCATACTACAGTGAACTAGAACGCGGCCCGCAGGCTCGGCCCTCAGCGCCGTGTTGATGAACCTGGACGCCAGCGGCAGTGCCTCCACCAGATCCTGCTGGCCGTCATCGCTGAGCCGCAGCCTCAGGTAGCTCAGTGTGTTGGGGAAAGCATTCGGGCAGTTGGCAGTTGCGTTGACCACATGAGTGATATGCAGGTTCTTGATGATGCGGTAGTCCGAGCCCTGGGAGTCCGAGCCCTGATAGAGCGCCCCCTCCAGGATCTCTGAGGGGTAGATGGTCAGACTGTGACGCTCGGGTTCCAGCAGGACCATATGTGGTGTGCAGAGAAAAGGGTAGAGAGCATAAAAGGCTGAGAATCCTCCCAGCAGGATAATAGGGTCCATTCCCAAAGCGCTGAGCTGGAAGAAGCAGCGCTGAAGTTCGGGGGAGTCAGCCCTGGCCTTCACACTGCCGACTGCACACAGAGACAGTCAGAGACAGGGCACAGATCAGTTAAAATCTGCTTATTCTGCTTCAGTAAAGTTCTTCTGCTTGTTGTTGCTGACCAGGGCTGCATCCTTCCTCTGCGTACAGCAGTATAATGGAGTACTTCTGCAACTCTATGCAGCTGATCAGACAGCCCAGCTCAGGGTGGATCACCGTCACACAGGCCCGCGCCGTCACCATGTGGCTCTCCTTGTACCTGACACACATTCTTTATGGTCATCAAAGTCCAGGCAAACACCTAAAACCATCTGTGTCTTTATGCTGTCTGAGGCACACACTACATCAGGGCATTATTGTTCTAACCTTTTGGAAAGAGTTAAATCAATTCCTGAAGCCTGTGGCTTTGTTTTTCAGGAAGCAAACAGAAGACAAGTGTGCAAAAGTGGTGGCAAGACATTCTGGCCACTGAAAAGTAAATTGTGTTGGGCCCCATTCAGGGAAACTGCTGTAAACTGTAAAAAAGAAAAACGCTGAGAAACACAAAATATCAAGTCAGTGTAATAGTAATTGTAATTAAACAATGTGATATTATTGACCTTGACTACGGTCAACAAGGAAAGTTGAGAAAACTCAAAAATCTATTGACTTGCTATTTTGCATCAGAATGTTTTTTTTTTGTTACAGTCACTCATATTTTTGGGGTGGTGAAAGAACATCAAACCTTTGATGAAGACATTTTACATGAGTACCACATTCTGTCAGTGGACATTTGGGACATGGTTCAGAGTGATTATTATCAGAATAGAATGTAGAATAGAATTAGTGCATTTGGTGTGAATGAATTAAAACTAAAGGGTTTTTTCTTACTTGCAGTAATCGCTTCCTGCCAATAGGTGGTGTCTCTGACTTTATTATGATTAATCACAGGGCTAAAACACGATACTGCAATACTGCAGCTCCCTGGTAAGTATTTCATTACATTCTCGTTACACATGTTTAAGAAAAGAACAAATTGTTGCTGTTGGACTGCAATGAACGCGCCCTACCTGTCTGCGCTGCGACAGTCCAGGATGAGCATATAGTGAGGGTCGTACAGGGCGGGCTGGCCTTCCTCTGCGTTCAGCAGGTTGTACACCTGCTGTGAGGTGATGTAGCCCCGTTCTATGCGTGCCGTCTCCGGAAGAGTAGGTACCAGCAATTCCTCTGGCTCACAAACTGCTCACAGACAACAGAAATGCGTCTGTGTGTGTAGACTTGTGTACACGTGCGTGCACTGAGACAAGACAGTAGAGATACACCTGTTACCTTTGTCCTGGATGGGTATGATGAAGGAATGGCTGTCTGTACTGTTGATCTCCCTGTCAGAGGTGCTGCTCACTGTTTGTAATGTGTTCACAGGCTCTCTGGAGGCTGCCCGACATCTGTTATTCACTCTGACACACACGCACACAAGCCATTTCAAGACCACAACACAGCAACACTGTTGGAAAGACAACACTATTTTATGATAATTAGATGCTGTTTGACAAGTAAAAAAAGACAGCGTCGGTCTTTACCTGGACAGAACTACGCCCATGTCGTTTAAGTCATTTGGCAGATGCATTAGCTGTTCCCACTTGTCTCTCATGAAAAGAACATTCTGGTTCAAGGAAGACGTGGATCCCACTGATAACTAAACAGTAAAAATCAGAGGTAAAAAAAAAAAAAAAGAAAAAAGATTTTTGTTTGTAGCTGTGATCTGCACTCAGTCCTGCTTCAGCCTCACCCTTAATTTAGCTGGTGGTCTTGGAAACACATGAACTGTTAAGTGCTCTGGAGGACCACATGGTAGCTGGTTGTGACAGGTGATGGAGTCCTGTCTCACCCAAATTAACTCCAACAACTGAAAAGTATGCAGTAATTCTACTGCTCTGATCAGAAGAGCAACAGGACGGAGAAAGAAATCTACGTATGTGTGAAGATATAAGATTGTTAAATGCTTACAGAGGGAGATTTTAGTCAAATACTGGAGGAAAAAGTTAAATTAGTAGTCTCTAGTTCATCTAGACAGTCTCAGGAACCCAAAACTTATCTTTCCTACTGAACCTTTCGTGGTGCTTCTATGTGCTGTGGCACTCACAACAAAAATCAAACTGGGTTCCATTGTGTTGTCAGTATCAGGTTCCTTAACATGACATTTGTATTATTATTATTGACTTCAGCCCACGACTAAAAGAATGTGCCAAATGCTTGGCAAGTGACAATTGTAATTTGTATATCCTATTATTTTTGTACAGTGACTGATTTTAAATATCTGTTCCATCGTAGGAACCAGAGGACAAATTATCTCTGTTAAACAGTTGAAACTGTCCTTTTGGAACAAGTCATCCAGGATAAAGACAAATACAACCTGATTGCACGATGCTCTGCAATGATCCACTGGGATAAAAAACTGTTTGTTTTTTTTCATTACAGCAGTGAATCCCTTAGAGGGATATTCCAAAAAAGAAATGTCACATGACATGTTCTGCAGTGATCATAATGCAGCTACAGTGCCCACTAGTGGAAAATGGTAATACAGCATGTATTTGTACCAACAATGGAGAAAGAAATGGCTCTGTTCTGGTGGGAAATATTTTTTAAAAAGCAGACTTTTCAATGGCAGTGAGGTTAGAAATTGCAGTTTCTTCTCATGTCTTCTAATGGGCTACAGAACTATTTTGTGTGCACTTTTTTGTGTATTATAAACTTTTTAATATACAATAACTTTAATGTACAATACAATACAATGTCATGTCACAGGTAAACAGGAGAAATGTGACTTCACATCGTTCCAACTGATGCTGATCTGTTTGCTTTTAGTGGTTTCATTTAAACAATGATGGGAAGTTGAGAGGGAGGTCTGACACAGATGAACTCATTCTACACAGGCTCCGACTACTGCTGTTGTTGAGGAAAGGTCACCACGTGTGCGTGTACACACACACACACACACACACACCTGCATTACCGCTGTGTGCACATGATGAGTTGTTGGAGCTGTTTGTGTTTTAATGCTGGCCGTAGAAGGCGTGCAGCTCTCTGCAGACACTGTGTCCTGACCCCCCACCCTCCGCCCCCTCTGAGTGATGATACTGTTTACTTTAACAGAAAGTCAGTCATGCAGCCATGTGGCAGACGGACTCAATGATGCTGTGATGGGCTCAGCAGATGGAGGGATCCAGGTGGGGGGAGGGTGTAGAGACTGGAAAGGACTGTTAGGAATGTCACAAACAGGTGTCGAAGCTTAGAGCAACAGTCATCATTTCACCCCCCCGTACTAATAGAGAAAGTTGGTGTAAATCTGTTCACTTGCTGCAGTAATTCATAAACCTGTG
Organism: Aeoliscus strigatus; assembly: GCA_901007665.1. Taxonomy (NCBI): domain Eukaryota; kingdom Metazoa; phylum Chordata; class Actinopteri; order Syngnathiformes; family Centriscidae; genus Aeoliscus; species Aeoliscus strigatus. The sequence goes on along the minus strand of CAAKHB010007582.1, from coordinate 29,484 downwards.
ACAGTGAAAACCGCAGCCTGTACTATGTACTCTCAGAGCAACAGGCCATCCTACATTGTCTCTTTAATTATGGGAAGTCAAACAAACCCTGGCCAAAGTCCATCTGGACACAATGTGAAAACCTATGAGGTGAATGTTCACAGAGCAGGTGGACGGAGGCACAATGAATACGCCGGTGGAAAGGGATTTATTCACATTAGCACATTATCTCTCTGCATGCATGAAGGCGGAGTGAGGACACAGTATGATCGTTGGAGGATGAGCACATGGTGAGTAGGACGGATTCATGTTGGTTTATTCAAAAATAAGAACAGGTACAAGCTGTATGTGAATGACTTTGACAAGGTGCTCGTTGTTGGAAGCAAAGTGTCACCTTGTTAGTTAAAACATTCATATTTGTGACTTTGTACCCATCTGATTTCTGAATATAGACTGACACACCTAAGAGCAAACACTGCACAGAATGACACCATGTCCTTTGGCTGAAAGGTAAATACTTTTACAAGATTTATATACAGTAATAGTAATAGTAATAACGTACGTAATTCCTTACAATCTAATATTGTTTTAAGGACAAACCATTTGAATATAACACCAAAGTTGACTCTGTATCGTGTATTTACATGTACATTTGTTAATTTCTCTATGTATAGTTATATGTGACATTTAGAAGTAGTATATACTATGGTACAGTGATTTTGTTCCTCATGTTCTGTAGTTTGTCACCTGTCTTCCAACAATACGTTGAAATATTTTCCACAACCATGTTTCATCCAGGGATGTAAAACACCCGCAATTTCATGCTGAAACAGCTTGAATGTCCCATATTTGTGTTCATCTCCCGTCAACCATCGACCGTGACCGTCCTGTCACAGTGTGAACCGATCTGATTCCTTCACGAATGACCTGTCCTCTTCTGGGTGGGGGGTGCAGCTCAGGGAGGTGGGGGTTCAGATGGCAGAGTCTTTCCTCTCAGCACACACTGAAGCCCCTGGTGCCCCCCCTCTGTGTGGCGGTCCTGCTGTCATACGGCCTGGCAGACAAACTCCGGAACTTTGTGGGGGGCGTCTTCATTCCTCAGTACCACTACCCGTATGCGGTGGCGCTCTGCTTTGCCCAGGTTGGTGCCTGTTGCCGTGTCAGATGAACCATTCATCCATCAGACATCCAAAGCAGCACATGTGCACATATCAGGAACATTATGTTCTTTGTTGACATGGAGTCCTACAAGGAGTGTGTGGACGTTCACCTTCACAATGCTTTTGACAACGTACAGGACACAAACACAATCAAAAACCTGTACAGGAGGTACGGAGGGGAAAGTAGGTTTTTTTCAGTCATCATAAACATACGATGTTTACTGTTGTTTACTGACATAGTGACTGAAAATGGGTATAAACTAAAGCTGAAATTATCAATTCATCAACCCAAGGAAAATACATATAGTCAATGAGAAGAAGAATTGTCCTGATCATTTCAAAATTAACAATAAACTACATATTTATAATCTTTAGTCAACATGATTCCAAAATCAAACCCCTCAAGAGAAATACATCTACTTTAATCCCCTCTTAGCTTTTGGAACAGTAAACTTAAAAACATCTCTTAAACCACCTTTCCGTCCTGCGCTGAAAAAAATGTAAAATGAACAAAATCACAGATGTTGTTGTTGTAAGAGGATTATTGTGTTAATGGCTGTTTTAGACGACTGAATGCACATTTGGTTGTTTTGAACACTTTACACAGTTAGCAAGTCTGAAATATCGATACTTTTCTGAGTTTGCACATTAGCCAGTAAAACAGTTTCCCACCAGTTTCCGACGTGTGCGTTTAAATATAGGAGCACCCGTCAGCGACCTTCAGACAGTACGACGTGACACCAACGGCGTTCATTCTTTAAATTCTGTTTAAACTGGAATGTTGTTAATCATTGGTGATGTTACCGTATGTCAACGGGGGCAACGTGGGTGAGACATACGGTTAACAAGAACAATTAATGATTCATAAACACCATCCAGACTTCATTACAAGCGTGGGGTAAAATGACATAATATTGGTCTTCATAGTGGTAAATCCAACATGTGGCTTGAAAAAGTCAACACACCATGATGAGTAGAAGTAGCGGAGAAAGAAGGATCTGGAAATGTTTGTTATCACTGTGAAGAGTATGAATTCTAAGGTCCAACAACCATATATCACCTGGACAAAGGTCATCAAGGGTGTTCCTGTTTTTATAAAGGTGCTGTGACGTTCACTCTCGTCTACATTGTCTGATCATTGCAGGTTCTGCTCTCTCTCTTCTTCTTGAATCTCCTCCACGTCCTGGATGCGGTGCCCCTCAAACGTTACACCCGGTCTCTGGGTGAGAGGCTGTTGGTGCCGGCTATCTGTGACAGCGGCCATGCTGTGCTGGCCATGTGGGCCAAAGCCTGCAGCTCGTCATCGGGCCTCTTCTGGCTCGCCATGCCTCTACTGCCTCTTTCAACTGTGTGCCTAAGTTTCGCCCTGAAGCTGGCAATGCCCCCGTCTGTCCACATGTCCGTCCTGATTTCCTTCCTGAGTGGGTTGTCTGTTGTTCTCACAGGTAACCTTTTTTTTAACCCTCAGGATTAAAAAAAACAAAACAACTTTAGAAAAACTTAACAGATTCATTTTTGGACATAAATCTCAAACCTTCACCCTGTAAAAAAAACCCAAACATTCCATCATTTTGAGGATTTTAACCGTGGTAATGCCGGTTTGTTTATGTGAGGTCAATGGTTTTTTTTATGAATAAAACCCACACAAAAAGCCATTTTCCAAATTACAAATGCTGGGTGGCTGGATCCTTTGTGTTGAATCAGTCTTGGACATGTCAAATATAAGCCCAAAAAATATAAAAAATTGCACTGATAGTTTTTGTGTAGAATCAGATTTAGAATGTGTATATATATTATTATATATAGTATCATTTATAACCACATCGTCTCACTGACATTATACAGTACAATGTACTCATGCAGTCTGTCATGTTCAGGGTTTGATTTTGAAGAAAAATACTTTAATTTGTCACTTTACTGTTCAGCACTAACATCAGCCATCAGCATGAATCCATGGCATCAAATACTTGCCGTTATCATCATTCGTTTGTATCAGTATTAGTATCTGCTTGTATTATAGAGCTAAGTAGGCTATTTATATAGTGGTCATGTTGTTGTTGACTCCTGTTCCTCTCTCCTCTGACAGTCTCCCACGGTGTGTCCAGCGTTGAACCTCTGGAGTACACGTACGCACCTCTGGCGATAATCCTCCACAGTGTCTCTCTGACTTGGCTGGCTAAAGTGTCTGAAGCCGAGCGCCAGCACCCGTCTGACACCAAAAGCTCAATTTTTGACATCTACTACACCCACCTGGTGAACCAGAGCTGGGTGCTGGGCCTCCTGTGGCTCCTCCACCCTGACAGTCCCTGGCAGGTGCTGAGTCGGGGCAGCTGGCACAGCTTGCTCTTCCTTGGTTATCTGCTGGCCATCCTCTTGCTGGGGATGCTTCTGAACTTCACGGTCGGTGTCTTGGCTCTGGGCGTCTCCCCGTTGTCGGCGGCGCTGCTCCACTCAGCGAGGGCGCTGGTACAGCCGCTTCTCCAGTTGTTGTAGTTTCACTCTGAAGACGTGGAAATCATTCCAGGTGTTTTATCTTCTCAAGTTGAGTGTTGGTCATTTTACCACAGTAATGATTTAGTGTGCTTTGATTCATCTTCTTGTGGCAGTTGCTAGATGTACTTACTAAATATCACATGATCAGTCACTGATACAAATAGTTTAGATACCAGTTCAATATCTGCAAATACACTTGACATGTTTGTGGTTTTATCACCTGCTAGTGTTTAATACATATTACTTATGTTTGTTGTAAAGTCAGACTACTGAGCCATCATCTGCACAGGACGATCACGTATGAGAGAAGAGCATTATATGGATCCATTTTCATTTGCGTCTTCTTGAAGTGTTTCATATATCTCAGTGGCTCTTTGACTGATTGCAAGTTCGTAGACTTTGATCTTGAATGACTTTGACGGTTTAGTCAGATGATACGGGAAACACTGCATCTGAGTTTGACGTCAGTCACTGAATTTCATTTAAAAAATGAAAAGTATTACTGCTCAGTTCATGTGTTTGAGTTGTTAAGTTATTTAGAACCACATTTAAATGTCTCCATTGGCATTGTGAAAACACCAGAATTTATTGCATAGATTCAATGAACTGAAATGTGAATAAAATACTTCCAAAATATATTTATTGTGTTTCTACCAACCAAACATAAGTGCTGTGAAACCATGTTTCCATGGATACCACGTATTTTGATGTATTAAAAAGAAATGCCATTCACATGCGTACTTCTTTCTTTCCATGATTTAACTACATAATGACACGTAGCTGATCCACAGCGACCCCTGCTGGTACAGTCATTTCTGTTGGTACGAGTAGAATCACATCAGAAATATTTCTTCTGTGTACTTTGAATTTGTAGCCTGGTTTGGTTCCACACAGGTCTAAAGTGTGTGACACCTTCAGAGTCCATGGGAACTATCAGAGACGTCAACATGAAGGTTTGTCTTGGTGTGGAGGGAGCGCTGACTGGTTGTTGTCATTTGTTTTTGCTTTGGGTTCATTCTACTTCTCCTCTGTTATGAGGGATCCGAGTTGGGGGGGAGGTGTATTCCCAGGCTCTGCAGCAGGTTGGATGCCGGTCCCGACAGCCCGTCTTGGCTGCGGAGAGACTCCAACAGGTTGGTGATCAAGTTGAGATCCACATCGAGAGGCTGGATCTCCTGCTCGGCCTCCTCCTGTCCTCCCTCCCCAGGGCCAGAGGGTTGGATGGAGCCGCTGACTAAATCCGACTTGTTGTACTTCTGTAGAAAAGGAGAAATCCAGTGAAAACATGCTGCTGAGCAGATAGAGTTCATGTTTGAGAAAGGAACGGCCAAAGCAGCTGTCAGCTCCCCGTCGGCGGACATGCAGATGTGTACCAACGTTCTTACACTCACATTAAAGCTTTGTCCGATATTGGTGCCCATCAGCTCCTCGTCCATTTGGTCCATGTACGTTCTGAGACCGTCCAACGTCTCTGTCCCGTTCATCCCTGCGGGACCAGAGGGCTCCACTTCTTCCTCCTCTTCCTCTTCCTCTTCATCTTCATCGAGATCATCGGAATCCAGCTCGTCTTCTTTGTGTCCTGGGCGACAAACAGCAGATTCAGTAACTGCCACCAGTTGGTCGTTTCTTTTCAATTTGCTGGTTCCAAACATACCGAGAAGTCGATCCACAGCGCTGGTCAGGGCGTCTGGGTCAAAGGTAAAAGGCTGAGTTGTGCTGGACCTGTGGAGCAGAAACAAAAATGGAGATTTAAATAACTGAATGCAAATTAAACTGGTACGTAAGGCTTGATGTGGATTAACTCCGATCTCATAGCTGATGGACAAAGAATGTGAGGGTTCAACGTGTCTCACCAGGGCAGTTCAGCCCCCTCATGTGACGACACGGCACTGAGGAAGCTCTTCATCCTCTGGCTGACTGCTACCAGGCTGTACCCAGCCTCTTCTCCCTCCTGGTTGTCCTCTGACGCCTCTCGCCTCTCCTCTGCACCCCCTTCCTGCTGTGTGCGTTTGGTGGAACCAGCATCTCCACTGCCAAAGGGAGCCCTGCCCCCACATCTCTCTTTTAACATGTGCTCCAGATCCTGAGCCGTGATATCCAGCCAGCTGTCACCTGACGGAGACAAAAGATGAACGAATGATGAACAGTAAACTGACACAGAACCGTTTAGTAACTGGCTGAACGTGCAGTGCCACGTACTGTCCTCTGGGGGGAGCTGCTCCTCCTGTTTCTTCAGGTCCTCCAGGTTGAAGGGCGAGCAGGTGCGCAGAAGGTGAAGAACCTCCTCGCCCGGGGACAAGTCACTGCCAATGACAGATGAAAGAATGAGCGTCTTAGTGGAACACTCAAACTTTAAGTGCTCCCATCTCACCTGGACTCTGTCACGACAGACTGTCTGAAAAAGTTTTCTGCCGATCTCGTCAGCTCTCTGTAGCGGGCCGAGCCTTCCAGCTCACCCTGCACATGAAATGATCGCACTTATAGGACA
>CAAKHB010007582.1:4528-23236 GCA_901007665.1 Aeoliscus strigatus | reverse complement strand
TAGGACACCGTTTGCTACCGCCATCTTCAAATCGGTTGTCTCAGCTTCCCAGAGGGAACTCACCCGAAAGAAGTCGTTTCTGATCAGACTGTCCATGAAGCCTTTCCACTGGGGGTGACAACTCACGGGGGTGTCTGGCTCTAACGACGGCAGGCTGCACTTAGAGCACAGGATCTCAAAACCGTGTGCCTGGGAGAACACGCGTGCGCGCGCACACACACACACACACACACACACACACACACACACACACACACACACTTCTCCTTATCGAAAGCAGCATCCTCTCAAACGGTCAACCATCAGAACCACGACTCACCAGCTTCATGCCCAGCTCGTGGGCTTTAAACCGGGGGTGTGAACGTGGAGGTAAGGTGAAGCCGCTCCTTCGGTCTGGGCTGAACTGTTGCTGCTGCAGCTGGGCGTACAGGCAGCGGGTGAATGTCACCTGGAAGGTCACAGGGTCACACAGGGCTGTGGACGTCCACCTCGGCTCAGAGCAGCATCCTCAATACCAATGAAGGCGTTTTTCAGTGTCGCGTACCGAGGTCAGGACGCGGGTATCCGGAGGAAAGGTCTTGAAGTTACGACACGCCTGGAGATCGATGGGATCCCGCAGGTAGAACGCAGACACTGCCGGGGCAACCAGGTCGGGTCGTTGAGACAACACCACGGCGACACCTGCAGGTATGAAGCAGTGGGCCCGATGCAGAGCAGATCCACTCTTCTCTGGATAGCTGGAATGAAAATGTCCCATTACCAACCCCCGTCTGATGTTCATGTTTGTGTATGAGATCTGCTTATGAGCCCTCTCACCCATCGAGCCGTTTGTTTAGGGCTGAGCAAATCTGGGGCGCCGCCTGACAGGCCTCAGGGTGGGTGGAGAGCAGAGCTGCAGCTTGTGCCACGCTGGGCACCACTTCCTTTGAGATGCCCACAGGACTGGAATGGGAGGGACAGGGCAGGATGTGCAGCACACCCTTATAAAGGAAGACCTGGAAGAAACACAGAGAGGGTCCCACACTATTCGGAACGGATTTCCTGCTCCAGAGTACAGAGAGAACTTGATCTGTCCACTGTTTAATGCTCACTCGGTTTTCACTGGTGTCTGGATTCAGCCACTTGGGAAGAAATTCCGCTGCTTCAATCAGAAGGAATTCGCCATCGTTGTCCTCGACTCTGCACGTATTATGTTCAAAGGGAGGGGGAGAAGATTGGTGGCCAACTCTGCAAATAATCCATGTGTCAGTTTTCCTCACCTGGCTGCGAGCTGTGGAAAAGCCTCTGTGATTTGTTTTAGAAGGTAAACGATGAACCACTCATCCTCCACATTGTCCCCAAACTGTGTGCTTCCACCGATGTGAGCTGGAACATCTCCTGCTCAGAACAGCTGTCATGTCAATCCGCCAACCCAAGAACTGTACTAATATGTGAACAGCACAATCTGAAACGTAATGACGCCGCTGTACCTTTTTCAGGACGATATTTGAGGTTAAATGGCTGATTCTGCCAGATGTGCTGCACCAGGAGCGAAGCAACACTGGCCATGATCTCCTCCACAAGGTGCAAAAGATGCTCCTCGGAGTTTTGTACAGTCGAGGGGATCAAGAAGAGTTTGTACTGGACTACATCCTCCTGAAGCACTCTCCTGTTGAGTGACTCCATTTCTGTAAATGTATATAAAACGTCAAATTATGAACATCCACGTCGTGCCATGCTCGTACAATGACCAGACCCATTAGGAAAGGAAACGTCTGCTACCGATCATTTATCACATCTACTACGTCGGTATAATACGTTCTGTTCGTATCAATCGGCCTTACCGTGGCTTGTTTATTAGATGTATGGTGTCGTTGCAGGCGTGAGGTCCTTATATATGTCAAAAAACAAGTTTCCTCATCTCAAGGTACGTTGTCACGCCGTTTACCACTGTTTAGGTCCGACTGTTATTCTGCTCGTCTGCCACAGTTACAGTTATAATAGTTCCCATAGGAATCAATATGTCTAACAAAGTCCACTGTTGAAGATTGAGTTAATATAGTAAAGTCAAATATATATAATGAAAAATCACCTATATTTTGATTTTTTTTTTTGTTTGTTTATGACATAGCTCATGGGGCATGTTTGATCCGTTAAATTCGTCCCACTCCGTCGGGAAGACACGGATTTAATTCAGAAACGCAATCGCGTTATCGTAATGATACATGGGAGTTGTCGTCAAATTACAAGTGCTGAACCGCCCTGTCACGTTTATACTGCATTCATTTCCCAAGATACTTTGCAGGTAACCATGGCAGCCGTGTTGTTGGCGGGGCTAGCTAGCATAGAAGTTGTCGATAGCCATCCAAACAAACGCTATTATTGTTTTATTTGATGATTTAAACCGGGAGATAAATAATGTCTATCGAGACAAACTATCTGTTTACCGTAGCACGGTATCAAATCAAATGTATTGTGAGGGAAATATGTATATTGTGTCTCTCCATGTACTGGTAGCTAACCTGTGTTAGCCTATGTTAGCCGCTGAAGCCCCGTCCAGCTGGGCTGTGTCTGAGGACCGGACGGAATGTCAGACCCCTGTGCGACCTGTTCTCAGCAAGCTGCGGACGCAGGGGCGAGAATGAAAGTCGACGGCTTGAGCTTGTAAATACGGAGACTGAGGAGAATGATTTCACGATACAACAGAAGACCTGTGTCAAATAAACTAGAGATGTGAGTATGCAAGTGGTCATAGCTGACTTTCCTCATTCATATATCAGTATAATTCTACTGGGAAACAATAAAAGAGTTATTCTAATTCATCACGTAAAGTGATATGTTTGGTAATTCTGTTTTTGTTATTACTACTTGAGATTTTGTCTGATTGCCTGCAACACCATCCTGTCTTGCGAAAGTTAATAATAAGTTAATACGTTAATATTATCGCGATATTGTGGTAGAAGGACTGATAAATGATTTGTATTGTTATATCAATGCGAAAGTACCCGCTGATTGAACAGGCACATAAACACAAATTCTAGAATCCATCTACATCATATCATATAACCGTGTGTGTGTAATATTTCCAACTAATCTGGTGCCCTGTTCAGTCGTGGGTTGTCACGAAGCAGCCTTGACCAGCATCCTCTTCCAGAGGAGGTGGATGACAACCAGACCCCTCAGCATTACGTCCACATCCACAACAGGTACTACTGATGGTCCTGTCTGTCTGTCTGTCTGTCTCCTTTGTGATTTCTTATCTTAGATTTCGTACTGGACACCTGATACCCAGGTCTGTTGATAAGTGAAACCAGATACACAGACACCATGGTTTAATTAATATCACATTGCCTCCTTCAGAGTTGAAGTTAAAAGAAGGTATAATGTGCCAGCTTGTTAGAATATTCAATGACGTTGACATTTGCTGTTGAGCTCCACAGACAAACCTTACCTAGGATGATGTGATCAGAGATGCCTCTGACGCCTGTTTACATTTCAATGCATGAAGCACTTGAAGAGAAATAAGGGATAAGTTATGTAAGAGTCATTGCCACAGAAACACCTTCAATTATGCACACACTGTTCTTTCTTCTTGTTCTTCTAGCTCAGAGACATCTGCTGCGTCAGGACACTCTGACTGTCCCACCGTCATCTCAGTAGACACACACCGGCCCTGGTCAGGAATCCACAGTGCCACAGGCACCGGTATCTCCACAGAGAGGAGCTCCGTGTTCTCCTGGGGCTACGATGTACGGACAAGTAGACAATAACAGTGTCAGGCTGGCTCAGAATGTCAAAAAATTCTCTACAAACACATTCAAGTCAGGTTTTAATTCACTATCATGTATTTTATCTGACTCGTCACTGACCTCATTATTTGTTGATAATTACCGGTAAAGGAAAAGTCATAAAATACTATAACTAGTGACTGTAGAGTGTCAGCAGCTGTGTTTGTTACATCTCCGCTGGGTATTGTGTCTGTACTCTGTGGGGCTTTCAGGTCTCCTCTGGTGCTTCCAAAGCTTCCAGGACTCAATTATTCATGTAGTTCACTTTCTTCCGACTGCTTCTGAGATAAAGAAAACCTCTGTTTTGCAAACAAACTCTGTCCTAATGGATTTTATTTTTCTCTCCGGCCCCTAATTCTCATTCTGATTGACCATCAAACACATGCATGCACCCTGCTGTGGCTGCTGGTTGTCATGCACGTCGACTCTTGCTGAGAGATAAGAAGAGAATGGTGACGTGCCACCAACAATTGATCAGCAGCCTCCAGTCAAAGCACCACGGTATGAGAGGAACCAACCTGTCTCCTTTGCTTTTGTCTCTGTTTTTCTGTCCCACAGGAGTTCGACACGGCAGCATCGCGGCAGGTGCAGCAAATGTTTGAGGAGATCGACAAAGAGCTGTATGAGGGGGAAGGCAGCGGCAGCGGGATCCTACAGGGACTGCAGGATGAATGTCAGCAGTGGGGCACACAATTCCCACACCTCCGGTATTTCCTACGAACCCCTCCACTTCTACAAGTAGCAGGCAGACAGGAGCTGAATGTGCAGACACACTCAAAAAACACAATCCATTGTGTATTCTGTGTGTGTGTCACTCAGGATCCTTGGGACTCAGCTGGTCTGTCCCAGTGACGAAGGCTTTCAGTGGTACGCTACCTCAGGGACGGGCAGCTCCACCGTCACGTCAGCAGGCAAAAGGAGCAGTCGGAGGTCCCAGGACGAAGACAACGACAACAGAGAGTGAGTCACTGCACTCGTTCACCACTTTACTGGGTTTCTAGTGGTTGTTGAGCATGCGAGTGAATCGCTGGAGTTGTGTTTCTGTGTGAGTCTGGAAGCATTTTTCACGGTGCTCATGTGAAGATGTTTCCCTGTGTTGTGCCGCCATCGTGTGGGAAAGGCTGAATGTGCAGGGCAAAGGAGCAAGACTGGTCCCGCTCTCCTCAGTGGACGTCCCTCCTGGCAGAGTGTTTGAAGTCGACGGTCTGATTGAGGAATACCTGGCGTTCGATAGCATCGACCTGTGAGTCGATTGGTGCTTTTCAGCATTTGATAAGTAAAATCCAGCTGGTGTAGGATCCATTTGCTTCAAACAGGGATGACGAGCGGAGGCAGGACTGTTCGCAGTCTGACGGGAGGCGGCGCTGCATGCCCCCCATCTCCCCGTACAGGTGTCGCCAACAAGCCATCGTGGACCTGTTGTTTGACGGCGTGTGGCAGCAGCTGGTTGGCTGGATGAGAGGGCTGCTCCACCGCCACTGGGAGAGCTGCAGCTCCAGTATGTCCGCATGAGTCGGCTCAGGTCAGAAGGAAGGCGTGAGGTGATCGTACGTCTGTGATCGGCAGGTAACAGAAGGATCGCGGAGAGCTCGAGCCCCGTGCAGCGAGACGCCCACAGCCCCTTCATGCTGCTCTCCGCTCTGCCCATGATGCTGCCCAGACTGGACCAGAGCAGGTTGCCCACACTCACAGCGGGTGTGCAGTTCCAGGTCAGTGGGGGTTTGTGGTGGTGACAGAGAGGTCAGGATGTCTCGTCTCGATGTCATTCCATCGGTGTCCACACTTCACAGTTTGACTTGGAGCATTGACCTTTAGTCCAGTTATGATCCAGTCTAATAGTAGAGGAGAGATAAGAAGTAATGTGAGTGTAATGATGAGCCAAGTAAAGAATTATAGAACCAGAGGGGACATTTATCAACTTCAAACATCAAGGAGGATTTATTTGGAACATGTGAAGCAAAACAACATAACCAAATAAAAATAGCCAAGCCCACCTCTCTGGCATGTTTGAAAAGGAGTGTTCATCCTTCTCCACGACTCAGTAACTAATAGTCGTTTGTTGTCACGTTCATAGAACGTCAACAGACAATGGCGTGACTTCAACGCAGAAGCACAACTGGGTTTTAACAGGATCATTTTGCTATTTTCAATGTTTCTCTGGGCTGATGAATCCAGTTTATTGGAATGAGTCCGATTCTCAATGTCCGTTTAAACTTTCCTTTTAGTTTGTTATAACCTCACAAAAAAAAAGGATCCTGCAGAGGTTTTAGATGAAATGTTTCAATGCTCTTTAGCCATCTCTGGGGTAACGTACCTGTCTGGAATGTTCCTCTTCCTTCTTCCAGCATGTTCCTCTGTTTTCACAAAGATGCTTTGGTGTGTGATTTCATATGTAGTTTGTCACCTTGGTCCAGATGGTCACTGGTAACACTGGTAACAAGGGTAACAAGGGTAACACCGGGTGTTTTCAAGCAGCACAACTCTGTGCCATAACACATCTGTGTCTGGAACGATCCTCAGTGTGCACACTGACTCACACTCCTGTGAGATTTCACAGCATGTCGGGATCGGATGACACTAATCATCTGTCAGTGGCCTCAGAAGTACTTCCTGTTCCTGAAGTACCTCCAGCTCGACTGTTCTCTCTCTGGTTCAAAGTCTTTTTGTCGTTTCTTCTTATCATTTTGAACTAGATGTTTCACTCCTGCTTGTTGTTCTTTCTGTCCCTCAGTGCTTCCAGTTCATTAACTTGTATCACTGTTCTCTCTCTCTCTCCCCCCTCACCCTCCATACACACCTCTCTTTTTTATTTGGGCCTTTCAATCATCCCTTTTTTGGTTTTCTCTTTCTTTGCTGTCCCACCCTCTGGTCATGACCCTTCTCCCCTTTTAAAGAGCACACAGTCACGGGGCTCAGAGCACCAGTCCGGACAGAAACCCAGAAAGCAGAGAAGGCCGTCGGCTGTATGTCCAGTAACTCCCTCCCACGGTTCATCTCGCCTCTTCACCTCCATCTGTAGAACAAACACGTCTGTGCCCTCAGATGATGAACTGCAGCTTCTGTGAAATGTCTTCAGATCCTTCTCCTCTGACTGAAATGTCAGCATGCTGCGTTTTGCTCGTTCCTCCATGTAGAGTCTTGTGGATGTGATTGTTGTTTGCTGATTGTCCATCTGAAAAGAACTCCCCATGAAACCTCATCAAGTGAAGTGTCTTTAACCTGTTTCTGTCTCTTTTTGTGCTTCTGCTCTATCTGACCTTGAACCTTCTGTATCTTCTTCCCCAGACCGGGAGGGTCCCAGTAGGAGCGGCGGTGGCGGCGGCGGCAGCGGCCGCCGCCCAGAACGACCTGAACGACCTCATCGTGATTCACAGCATCCCTCTGCAGCAGAGGAGCCCGGGTGTGCCGGATCGAACCCAGTAGGCACCTGCTACCTGCTCCGACATGCTGAGTGTGTGACGGCAGACAGAAACAAACCGCCCCTCCTTCCTGCACAGGGAGCCAGACGAGCATACGCCCCTCCGCCCCGGCTCCGCCGTGGTCCCCTCCGGCAGACCTCGTCCTCGGCGAGCCCTGGAGCACAGCTCTTCTTTCCTTTCCCGCCCGCCCCAGTCGGCTCGACGCAGAAACCCTCCCCCCCGAACGTTGCTGCCCCTGGTCCCCGGCCTGAGTCAGTCCAGCGCAGCGGGATCCCTGGATGAGGTCATCCGCGGAACACGTCTGTGAGTCCTGGAACCCTCCCAAACTTTTTCGCTCTCTACCTTCTGGTTTTCCTTTGCGGGCTGAAGTTGTGCAGAAGCTGATAAAGATGAATGAACGCAGACTGCCTTTCAACTGGAGCCGCGTCTCAGTGGGGGTGGAGCTGATAGATGTTTCACGTGTGAAGATGAACTCAACATGAACTGTATGCAAAAGAGGAAAGTCTGTCACTTGACTTTCACTGCAGTTCAACAGCTGTTAACTCTTAAACTGAACTTTTATTTAATACTGACTTGTTTTGGAAAATACTAACTGTAAGAGTAGATGTAATAATTGAGCGGCCTCTTCTTTAGTTAAACTAAGCTAGGCTATGCTATGCTAGGCTAGATGATAGAGAAATAAATATCTGTGTATTCACTGTAACTGCTAGAAAGTGTGTGTGTGTGTGTTGACATCAGCTAAAGCCTTTAATGTTTCATGTCACATCATCAAACTCAGAATCTTTTCAACTGATCATGGGAATAATCAGGAGCATCTATCTCGTGTGTCCCTCCCCACAGACCCACAGCCAGTGACCATCTCACATCACCCCCATTGCCTCTGAGCAGGAACACGCTCCTGCCCCCCATCAGCACCGGAGACACAGAGGCCCCCCAGTCAGGGCCGCAGCCCAAACCTGCACAGGTGTGACGCCACTGAAGCCCATCAGATGTCACAGGCTGTTTTTAGATCCTAACTGTTTGTACTGAGTCCTGTGGAAGCACAAAAAAAGCAAAAAAAAAAACCAAAAAGTTAAAGCACAAACTGCCGTTGTTACGTTTTGTTGTAGAGTAGATGAGAATCTGTGGCATTATTTTTCATTAAAACCTGGACAAAGAGACAGGGGCCGTCTAAAAATTCACATTGGAGCAACGTGAAAATCACTTCTCATCCTTTTTAACCTTTATAACTTTGGTGACTGAGGAGCAACAGGAAGGTCCCTGAGTCCGTTCCTGCCTGGGGATCTTTCCGTGTGCTCAGGTGGGGTCTACCAGGTCAACCTTTGCATGCTTCTCTCCCCGTGCCTGTGGGGGCTCTCTTCGGGTACTCTGGCTTCCTCCCACCTCCCAAAGGTGTGCCAGGTTGATTGGTCACTCTAAATTACCCCTCTAAATGTTGGCCCTGCGATGAAGTGGTGACCTGCTCAGGATCATCAACAGCTCTTAGTCTGAAAAATATTCATTTAAATATTTTTTTATTTTTTAAACTTGATAAATTTGATTTGATGAAGCTGCTCACAGTTAAATTCACGTACGTCTGTAGATGTAGTGACCAACCACAGACGATCTGTCTTTCCCAGCAGCGTCAGAAGGGCCCATCCAGCCGCGCTCCCAGTGCTATAAACGATGAGGTCGGCAGTTGGATACCGAGGGACCGTCACCACCTCCTGGACGTCCTATCCCGCCCCAACACCACCCACACATACAGGGTAAGTGGAGGTGGTCGGCTGGTTGGAGATACTTCACGTGCTGTGAAAACACATTTGGAGCTTTGACAAAGTCCATCAGCGTTCATGACGGGACGTTTCTCCCCAGTCCGACACCCCATACCGGCGCTCCTTCACGGTCCTGGACACCATCGGGCAGGGGAGGCCCGGCAGAGCCTCTGTGGGCACAGGTCAGACGGCAAACTGCACAGCGTGAACGTGTCCGTGTTCACATGCATGAACTTCTCCATGAATTCCACCAGACTTCGGTGGAATTGGCGTCACTGGCACCAGTCTCGGCATCAGCAGCTCGTCGTTCTTGGACTCGTTTTCCCACCACCCCTTGGGTCACTTGTCCATCAAAGACCAAGAGGAGCCTGTCCCAGGTGGGTACATGAAAGCAGCAGACCGATGTCGATGAGATGGATCGATACTAACATATGTTCTTCCTGCGTCAGTCCCACCGCGGGCTCACCCCCGGGGGGTCATCTCATCCAGAGCCAGCAGACCTGGGTTGTAGTATCTGTGCCCATTTTTCCTCCCCCAGGAACATCTGGTTTTATGAAAAGTTTATTTTTATATCTCAGAGATCAGCAAACACCCGCTGACAGGAACTTGAGACCCTCAAGGACAGTAGAAGGTTTGGATGGATTTCCTGCTTTTATGCGGATGTACTGTACATGATCTGCAGTATGTTGAAGGGAGCAATGACTGCAGGGAACACAACCACCCCGACACGGACAAAATGTAAAAAGACATTTTCACTTTAGTACCGGATCTTTTGTAAGGACGTTCATCAAGTCTCAGGCTTTTTACTACTTCACCTCATTGAAGGTCGTTTATGAACATGTAAATAACTATGTCTCAAGAGAATTATGTGGGGAAGACATATCAGATCTTGAGGTAGTAAATTGTCCCTGCTATCGGAGGACAAAGCTTCAGATTGGTGGATTTTCCTTTTAACAGAAATAAAATCCTGTATTCAAATGATATACATACATTTTATTTGTGTTCTTTGAAGACATTGACAACATAAAATTGGCATTTACATAAGAGTCCGTAATACAATTGAACACTGAACAAACGCACCTCCAACGGATGCACACTGAACATATGAAGACAAAGGTCCAACTGCTATACAGAGTCCAAGTGCTCTTCACTTCTTTCGTCTGGCTTTCTGGGACTTTCCACTTGTTTTGGAGTATTTGGCCTCCAAGTCAGAGAGGAAACTATTAAAGTTCTGCTCTCTGGACTTCTGTTTTTGCTGCGGGGGAAAACAAGGTTACTAGAAGAAAAAAAAGACCAGTTTAGTCGGCTGACAGCGGCAGTTGTTACCTTGAGCATCATGACGAGACTGTCGTCCCCGTCGCCGAGCCCCATTTCTTTCTTCATTTCTTCTGCTTCTTGCCTCTCTTCGTTAGCCTGGAAGGTCATTTTCAAACACATTGAACAATGATCCCTGTAGGTGCTGGTGTCGTTGGAGCATCCACATATCAACACGTTCAAATGCTCGAGTTCCATTTTCATCTAAAGCTTGAATGCAACAATCACGTCGGTGTCTCACCCTCTTCCTCCGAGCCTTCTTCTTCTTGACACTCTCCTGGGTGAACGCTGGGAACGCAGTGACTTCTCCCTTCTCGATGGCAGCCTGGATGATGCCACAGATCCGTGGCTCGTCTTCCTGAGTGCAGCAGAGGACTGACGCTGTGATGGCGTCCAGATCTCCCTGGTGCTGCGTATACAGCTGGAGGATATCCTTCTGCTCCTCGTCTGAGCCCTTGTACGTCTTCTCAAACTCTAGTATGTCCTGGACAGTGATCTAAAACACACAGGAGAAGGAATGTGGGACATGTGCAGCTAACGGTGGCACAACGAAAATATATGAAATAGATTCTCAAATCAAAGTGTCAAACCCTCAGATGTCTCATTTTAGTTGCAGAGCAAATCAAGAGTTACTTCATGACACTCAGCAAACCCACTGTTCCAACACAACCCCACATTCACATGAGCAGCTCTTAGCGATGGAGGTGAGGACACGGACTAAGAAACCTCATCCAGATCCGAGGCCACATGTGGGTGGCCTTCTGTCTCGACCAGTTGGGGACAAGTGGTGGGTCAGACCTTGGGGAAGAGCAGCCTCCAGTAGTCCTCCCAGCAGCGGTCTTGACTCAGAACGTCGGACTCTTCATCCACCACTCCCTGCTCGTTGTAAACAGCCCTCTGCTCCTCATCGCTCAGCACTGCGTACAGTTTACCCAGCACCTGCAGACGACATCCACCGACACGTTCAGCCTGTGGCATTGGTGGAACATCTGTACAGGATCCTGCGAGCTGTTCATGCAGGCATCTACACTGTCGTCATAATATTCATCATTAGTACTAGTACAACACACCTAAGGGCCTCAGGCATAAAAAAAACGCTCGTGCCTGGACCTGGGGTCAAGCCAGGTGACAGGAACTCACCTGGAACTTCTCTGTGGCCTCCGGGTCGTCCGGAGCCCGGTCCGGGTGGACCTGGAGGGAAACCTTGTAGTAGCTCCTCCGAACCTCCGCCGCTGTGGCGTCTTTGTTGATGCCCAGGACGTCGTACAGGTTAGCGGTGTTGAAGAGCTCCTCGCACCGGTCGATGAGTCCCATCCTGAGGCTCAGAGGAGCGGCTGGTCTCTTCCAGGGGCTGATCTTGGTCCACAGCTGCACGCAGGCGGGAGATAGCGCCTTCCTTTAGCTGACCAAACTCATTTGGCGCGCTAGCTTGTTGACACATCCGCCTCCGTCGACACTTACTTCCTGTTTCTTACGATGTCAAAATAAAAGCGTTGCATCTCGTCACACGTCGTGCACCACGGAAGAAATGTGAGATTTAAACCAGAGATTTGATTCATTAACATTTATAGTGGGCAAAACAGATGGAAACCTGACGGAAGTGGTAGCAAAAAATAATGAGCATTATTTTCATCTTGAAATTTCGTACGCTTTAATGTAGACTTGATGATATTCTTCCATATTAATAACTCAAGTCAGTACTAATTAAACAGCTCTATGAAAAGATCCACTGCTCAGCTTCTTCGAGTAAAAAAGAAAATTCACAGTTCATGTCATTGTGGAACATGTTTTTGTGAGATTTTCAGTCAGCCCCCCAAATCAATTAATGAAGTGACTAAAGGGTCATTCTTCTAATTACCTTGTCCACCTATGAATCATGTGTTCCAGGCAGTACAGCTCTCAGCAGGCACGGACACTCTGGGCCATCACCGATGCGGTCTGAACCCAGTGTTGTCAGGTGAGAAATGTAGGATTATCTTAATAGAGACTCAAAATTGTTGTGTTTTGTGGGAAATCGTGCAGCTGTCTGAACCCAAACAACAATAATGATGTGTCTTTCCGTGAAGATACTTCAAAGTGTAATTCAGGATGACTTCTGGGAAGTTCCTATTGAGCTTTGCGTTTATGTATGTTGTGACAAGTGCTGGCCGTCTGACACGAATGCTCCTTTACAAGTTGTCTTATGGGTCAGGACAGAATTTCCTGTGAACAATCACTTCAAAGCTTGCTTTGATGCACAAAAAATCATGTGACCGATGACGTATGATATTTAATCATACAAATAGGATCATTATTGTACCATTTGCAACCAGTCTGAGCCCTGCTCATACTGCAGGCTTAATAAGGGGGGGCGGGTATGGTGCCTCACTGATAGATATGGATCGAGGATAGATGGATAGATACTTAATTTGATCTCTCAAGAGAAATCCACAAACTGCCGTGACATCTCATGAAGTAAAGGTCTTATTGAAGTCTCAGAATTACGGTGAAAATAGGATGTATTTGCGCAGGTGATCAGGTGTTTTACTCCAACAGTTGTACCGTAAACAAAACCCTCATCGTTACCGTCCCAGGATTGAAAGTAAGTTTTCTGCTGGAAAGTGGAGCAAAAACAGCCTCATCCTTGTTGCAGTGCAAGTTTGACTGCGAGGAAATCTGCATCACTCCGACAGTTACGCACAGATACCCTTGTATTTATTGGTGCATATGAAGCAGCACAAGAATACATCAAGACAATGAGGCGAGTCACTAAGTATTTTTCACTGCTTCATGCGAAAGCACAACACAAAGATACACACTGACTTTGAACTAAGCATCTGCAGATTACTCCCATCTGTGTTTATAAGCCTGTACAGTATGTGGCACCAGAGATATACACTGCACCCCCCACCCGCACCTCAGATGTTACCCAATTATTGCCCCATCTGTTTCTGTTGCATATTTGGCACAGTCGCTGTTGTTGTTTTTGCATGAATTCTGTCAACACAATCCTCATCTGTCATTTGTACTCACACACACACACACACACACACACAAAATAAGCACTTGGACAACTGGCACGTCATTATCATGATCAACTATAAAACATGACAAATGAGAGTTGTATTGGAAATGTTATGCTGGTGTGCAGATCCTCGTGTGTTTTCCACTCATTGTCAAGGGCAGCGCAAGTGAAGTTTGAATAAAACCGTTGCTCCTCCAAAGGAGTTATGGTAACCTTTCCACAACAGTCTAATGGCTCGCTCTCATGGTCAGTCTTTAGCTTGTCCATGGCCGATGCCCTTCCCCCAAAACAGGGTGACAGTCTAAAAGCCTCCTGTAGGTGGCAGCAGCTCAGCAGTCCTTTCTGGTCTTCACCATCTTGCTGGCGTACTTGATAGGGATCCCCCAGCGTCTCATTAGATACACATCAAACACATAGGCCGTCCCCGGCTCCAAGTCCCTGATCACAGCTGTGGTGACGGCTCGCCGAGGATTCAGCTCCTGGAAATACTTGCAGAGAACTCTCTCGGTATCAGACCGGGACTCTGGCCCCAGACAGGGCACAGTTAAAACTGCATCTTGGTCATGGTTTCCTAGCTTCCTGCGGTACACACAGTACAAGCTCCTCTCTTCAGTGCCCATCCAGGCCAGGGTAGCACTGTTGCACCCACGCAATCGGTTGAACGACTTTATTTGCAAGGTGGATGGCATAGTTGGCACCCCGCTGCGGTGGTAAGCTGAGGAGGTCTGCATTTTGACCGAAGCCCTTAGCCCCGCAGGTAGAGTTGGACCTGGGTTGGTTCCTTCTTTCTCCAGGTGGATTAGATATGAGGGACTTCCCTGCAGCCAGATCTGCACTAAATCACCCCCCACCACCTGGGATGTCATAACCTGACCCCTACTGGAAACTGTGACCTTGACTTTCTCACCTTGGACACAACTCTGCAGCGTGAGGAGACCGCTCTGCTGCCAGCCCCGTGGACGGAAACTGAAGAACTGCTCCGAGTTGGACGCTCCGTCATAGAAGGTTATCCACCTCAGCTCCCCTTCTCTGAGCGTGGTGATCGCCGGCCGAGCCTCCTCATGGGTCTGAGCCACCGTACCCTTGTAGGCCGTGCTGGTTCCGTTCAGCTTGTCAATCACAAAGACATCGAAGTAATACTGCGTGTTAGGCAGCAGCTCAGAGATGGTACAAACACTCTCTGTGCCCTCACATGCACACGGAAGATCATCATGCCCATCGGTGAGGGAGGACACCGCACGCTGAGGCTCAGAATTAGCATCCCATTGCTGCCACCACCATTCTTTCAAAATCGGCCACGCTGTTACCCTCCTTTTCCTCTCCATCTTTTTTTCGTTCTGATCCTCCTCTCTCCACAAGCTTTCTCGAGCAGCACAAATGCTGGGGTAGTTTTGCCTGGTGTTGACAAGGACACAGTAATTATAACTTTTCTGTGTCTGAGGGAGGCTGGTTATTGAGGCACTGGCCGCCCAGCTGAGGGTGACACTTGTCATTCCTACACCTAGTGTGTGAACTCGGGGGTCTGTTGGGACCCGAGGAAAGACGCCTGAGGTCCCATGACCCTCATGGAGGTACACGGTAGCTCGGCTGTTCTGCTGTTTGGACCGTAGCCTCACGATGTAGATTGATGCCTGGGGAAAGGAAGGACCTCTGTATGTGTCCACTCCATTGCCAGAAAAGCTGTGTATTTTGTGCTCAGTCCCAGGACCCCTCCACCACACCTCAGGCATGCTCTTCTTTGAGCTCCCTGTGATGAGATTAAAAAAAGAATCTTAGAATACAATTTTTCTTCAAACAAATGTTTGATATTCTAACAAAACAATGAATCGTCCTTCACAAGTTGACTTGCTGATGATATTAAAGAAATGACTGATATTTTGACGATGATTCTGTCTTGCGGAGGGGTTTGAGGAGAAGATCGATTCTGTTTCCCTATTTTTTGAGTTTAGAGAGCAGAGACAGAGTTAACTCAGCATAACGTCCTGGTCTTCTGATCACTATCGCCACTGGACAGTTCACGGAGCTCAGAAATCTGTATACTAAAGTCATTATAATGCGTACTGTGTTCCAAACCAACAGAACAATTTATAGAGAGATGGAGGGATGTATAACTGTATGAGGACCAGGTACGCCAAGGCCAGTTTTATTTTTCTGGACGCAAAGTTACCATAGGTGGCTATTGGAAAATAAATCAATAAATCATAAAGTGACAGTTTCACTTTTTGGCTCATGCTAGGGAAGTTAGCATCCCCCTCTGTTTCTGACAATCGGGACGAGACCTCAGCTCTCTAGTGCTGTGAAAGATTTCATGTCTCCAAAGTACAGTTGGTGAAACGGAGTCGTTTCCTCCTGCTTCCAGTCTTTATGCTATGTAACCTAAGCAAAGTAAGAAACGCCTTAGTCCAGTGTTCCAGTCGCAGTGAATGTTGGATTTGGAACCTAGCGGTGCTGTGATTTCTGAGTGAGACAGAGTTCTCTGTGTTTGTTTCATCATAACATAGTAGGCTGGAAGAAGCGGCTCGGTGCTATAGTTCTTAGTTGATGAGCACATCAAGCCGCAGTCCACACCCTGGACCGTAGCAGGGACAAATAAGGCCACGCTGTAACTGTACTGGAGACAACGGACCTAGGTGCTACAAACCCGGTTAAAAACACAGTTTATGCTGACACCTGATTCTGGACTGAGTTACCAGTCAGATACCAAGACCAGGAACCTTCCATTTCCAACTGACTCAGAAAACCATTAGTTCAGCCGAGCTAAGTAACATATAACTAACATATGTTAACTATCACTGAACGTCTGAACTAGAGGGATTCATACTTTCTATTCATCAGTAAAACCTTTGTGTCATGTAATAATACCACAGAGCTTCCTCTGCTCAATCCACAATATTCAATATTCAGTATGTACTTCAGTATGTACTGTATATTCGGAGGCTGCGGGATCAAAGTATCAAAAGAACATGTCACTTGTCTCTTCAGTGCCATATTTGCCTTCAGGCCTTTATGCTCTAAACTTGAATGACGCAACGTCCATCTAAACACACAAAACACTGGGCTCTGCTGCTGATCTGTCCTGGAGATGAGAAAACGCTCGTCAAATGAGACCAAATGTAACCGAATCAAAGTGAATAATTCACGCTGGCACAGGGGACCCGTGAGCTCAGGGTCTAAATGATTCATGTGTCATTTTATAACTTCATTTAGTGATTTTACCATGTAGAGAGCCTTGTTTGTTTAACCTAGAAGGCACATCTTGGAAACTAGGAGTCTTTTTGTGCTGAAAATTAGATTCTGTTGATTTGCTTTGAGTATACCTTGCTGTGCCAATTCAGAATTGTGTTGCTGGATGGTAAGTTTATTTGATTTGTTTGATTTGCTTACGGCGGACAGACTAAAACCACATTTTCATTTCATTCCTTATTCGAAACTGATTTGTTATTTCAGCTTGATATTTGTGCGTGTACATGGCATGAACATCTGAAGCACCACACGTAATTCATGATGGCGATGCGATCGCAGTGTCTCCTCCTCTCAGGCAGTGTGGTTGACATTAAGTAATGGAGCGTTTCCCAAGCTTTGTGCCTGAACAAGAGCACAATGCGCTGATAGAAAACGATGATAAAAATACCTCCATGAGACTTCCTGACAAAGAAATGTGCGGACACTTACCAGAGCACAAAGCAGCTGGCAGTGGCGTACATGCAAAGGCAGTGACCTCAAGGCCGCACGCGATTCAACTTTCCGTTGTGTCGTCGTGAAATATATGACGATGACTGGTCATAAAGCTGTTTGAAGCAGACGAGCCGAAGGTGTCCGCTCCATTAATCCTGTCTGTAATGTAGTGATGTCTTGCTAAGTCGGTGCCTTACGCTCCACTCACACTGCAGACTCTTCAGGGGTTTGTCCTTCAGGGTGCGAGCGGCTAAGCTCCATTGGACGGGGCGCTCACATGGGCTGACAGTCAGGGACATGGCGGGAGCCTTCTGCAGCGTGAAGTAAAGCCTGTGGAAGAACACCAAAGATATCAGCGAGCACTTTCTGGATGGATTCATCACGGAGAATGTCAGACAGATAACATCCTGTTTCCATTCAGCTGCAAGGTGATGGACGACAGCACGAGACTTCTGATGCCTCCTGTGCAGCGTTTTTCATCTCTGGGGTTGATTTGCAGATACCGCAGGCAGGTTATCAATTTTTGTTGCTTTGACTTCCAACATTCCAAATTGAGATTCCAACATCGCAGCAGTTTCAAACTTTTGTCCTTCTGATCAGTCCTTTGATAGCAGATGGAGGAAAGGTTACCTGCGAATCTGACGATAAGGCAGATGGATATCTGCCTGTTTTACAGAACTATCTTGGATGGTGTGCAGCATTAATACACACCTGTCCCATGAGTCGTCAGTTGTTTTGTACAAACTGGTTCCAAGGAAGAACTAATGTATTTCCAGACAGAAGGTTCTGAAGAGGATGAAAGTGATAAATAATGTGAAACTAATTTTTAGAAGCGTTCTGACTGTGGACTCCTCTCCACCATCATCCACACCCTGATAAATATAGTCTATTTTCCATTTTTAAACACAGATTTATCGTAATGGTTCTTTGACCGCGTCACCTTTTTCTCTTCTTTCACCAGCCGTGGATGGTCTGTAGATTTGCATACGAGATGCAGTTCCAGAGGCAGTTTAAACACATCTGACGTTCACGCCGTGGTAGTCGTGTCTCATTTCGAATGCAAACTACCTCTTTTCTTTAGCTCTTAAGTCAATGTTAAGCTGTTCACCCAGAAAGGGGACAGAACGTTTCACATTTTCACAAGCAGCAGTTGCCTTTCCTGGAAACGA
Source organism: Aeoliscus strigatus (assembly GCA_901007665.1). Taxonomy (NCBI): domain Eukaryota; kingdom Metazoa; phylum Chordata; class Actinopteri; order Syngnathiformes; family Centriscidae; genus Aeoliscus; species Aeoliscus strigatus. The sequence continues at coordinate 5,134 of CAAKHB010007582.1, read as the reverse complement.
GATGTAATAAATTATAACAGATAAATATGCTGTCCACATATTAATGTTGACTACCCAGACATTCACCCAGCGATCAGTGGCCCCCTCAGAAGACGTGGCCATATGGCCACGGTGGCGTTATAAATATCTGTTCTACCGTCCTCACAAACAACACTATTCTTCATTTTGTACGAGACAGAGGCTGTTTCCAAACAGATGTTGGACACGGTCATTCTCAAGGGTGCGTTGCTGCTGTTTTTAATAGACTGTTTAACATCTGAATCTATGCCCCCCCCCCTTTATTTGCTGTGTGGTTCTGCACTACTGGGTTGACGGCAGCGCTCAGAGAGATGAAATGGTTCAGAACACAAGGACCATATTCTGTCGGGTTCAGGCCAAACAGGCTGCACGACCCCCTGCTTCCTCTGGGGAGGCGACGCTTGCTTTGAAGTGGAAACACGAGCAGATAAGAGTCTGCAAAGAACCGTAGAGGTCCACTTCTGGACGGTCAAGGCTCCGGGTCTTCTTAAAATAAGAGATGGTAACTGCAGTATGACCATCACAGACGCTTTGAAGATACATTTTACAAAAAAATGTTTAAGATGAGAATTTACATTAAGAAGTAAT
>CAAKHB010007579.1:76891-96710 GCA_901007665.1 Aeoliscus strigatus | reverse complement strand
ACTTAGTGCAACTCGCCAGCGGTTCCTTAGCTGGTGATTGGCTGATGGCGCTGAAGGCTTCAGATGCAGGTGGACAGCAGGTGGCTTCAGATGCAGGTGGACAGCAGGTGGCTCAGAGTTTGGGTCAAAAGTTCTGGTAACGATCTGACTCTTGATTCTTGGTTTGTGGAGAGGACTGAAACGTTGGCTAGGCGTTTGTGATCCTCGAAAACAAGAATCTAAAACTCGTAAAATAAAAAGAAGAAAAATAGGATTTGTTACAACAAAGCGGTTTGCTAGTTGTAGTCTCCAAAATAGTGTAAAAACTTTGGTTTAACTCTCGGCACTAATACTCAAGCTTAAGAGGCACAACTTGGTTACGAAGAAAGAAAGCGAAGGCTAAGCTGAACAAACGTGCGGCACAAACTTAGAGAATTCTGTAGGCGCGAGAGTACAGAAGTTTGCTCATCAGCAGGGATTCTCACATACGATAGGTTAGTCATTAGTTCAGTTGTTAAGGGATTAATAATTAATCAATAACTTTCTCCTATCACCATCACCCCGAGTTTACCTTTTGTCTTCTTTTACGTTCTGTGTCTGTTCTTTGATTGTCTTGTGTTTTGTCATTTTATTATTATATGTGTGTTATTAGTATGTAGTCAATAAATACATATCTTAAAACTCGTTGTTGCCTCTTTCTTTTGTGCGCAGAGACATGATCCATTGAATCTAAAAGATCCCCTGTGCTGCCCATGAACAAAAACTGGGTTATTGCTATTAGCAGGTTGTTCTTTTGTCCTTTATGGTACGTGGATATATCATGACACAGCTTTAGCTGATGACAGCTTCTGTTGTGCAGGGTTTATTGGACTTTTTAGACTGATATTTAGAGTCTGATACTGATATATGAACTACATCAGCAACAGTAGCCCCGCTGCTGCTGCCTCCCCCTTGGGACGGAAATGCAAACTGATCCTGATGATCAAATGATCTCTGCTGGTAAAATATATGGTGATTGCACAGGTTTACCAGTAATGATTGGTTGGATTGTTGTGTGTGTGTGTGTGTGTGTGTGTGTGTGTGTGTGTGTGTGTGTACAAATATTAAACTATTAACACAACACAACAGACACATTCACTGGTGTGTGTTGGCTCATTGTCAGCGCTCTTCTCTGATTCGCTGACCTCAGTGTTCTCAACTGGATCACACTGTCCTGTGCTCTGTTAATTTGTCTGTAAATATTAGCTGAAATTGCTTTTTGAACGCTCCTGTTTCAGCTCCTGCCATTATTCTGTTTACAGAGTATTTAGTAGGATCACAAAGTGCCAGCAGACCAGGGACCAGCTGACCACCTCCCTCCCAACAGGATGTGGATGAATGTGTGCAAATTCATCTGTTATCTTGTGTGTAGATGAACAATAATGACTTCATCCAAATGCAAATAAGCTTGAATAGGAGTTTAGCGTATGATTTCATAAAATGACATCATGAAATCAATTTATTTAGTTACCTGCTACCGCCCACCTCTCATCACTTCTCCTGTGAGGTGCGCGGTAATAAAACCTTGGATTGGCCGCCACCCAGTTCTTCTGGACCAGGAGGCGCTGGACCAGTGTGAATCAATTAATTCAACTGCATCAGTGATGTTTTAGAGATGTAAAACACAATTCTGCAACTTGACTTACAAACACTCTCCTTCGACTGATGATATCCCCCTGTGACCGACTGTCCGAAATCCCATCTGACTGGATTACCTAACGCTGATGAATATAAAAAGACATTTTTTTCATGGTAAATATACTTAATAAGTATATAAGTATAGTTTGTTTTGGTTTGGGTTCTCCTTACCACTAATTGGTTACTGGAGTAAGTGTCTATGGGGGTGAATGTGAGTGTAAATGGTTGTCACTGCATTAGCCCATTGACAAGGATTGGCTGAGACAGCAAAACAAGGATGAAGGAAAATCCTAATATTTTGGTTGTAAATGTTGTTGTCCCCTTGTGTAAAACCTCTCTTGTCTTTTTGCTGGAGGGCAGTAAACATTGGGTTTGCATCAAAGTTGTTCATGAACTAATGCTTCTTTTCTGTCTCAATGTTCCAGCTCTACTTGTCGTTTTTCATCACAAGTCAGTACCTCCTTGATGTGACTGCTGACGTCAAAGCAATGGCTTTCATGAAACTGCTGTGTCAGCGTTTTATACGCGATACAGATACATAAACAATACAGGACGTGGAGGCCATGTGGAGCCTGCTGCTCAGTTTGTGAGTTTTGTTTCAGACAAAGCAGAGAACAGATGGAGCAGGACACGATCGCAGAGACCAAACTCACACTGCAGAGTTACTCCAAGCAGTCGTTGAGAATGTTCTAACCAACCAAAAGACACACAAAAGTCTGTGCATCATTGATGTACTGCAGTGTATGTCACACATCAGCCAGGTAACAGTAATAGTGAGTAGGAATTGGGAAATTATCAAATATCAAAGGATATAAACAGGTAAAGAAAGTGGGAATGTAAAGCATATGAGAATATACAGTATGAAGGAATTATTCATTAAAAAATGAAAGTACTAATGAAATACCAGTTAAGCTTATGAAACGGCATGTGTGCTTGAATTTCTTTGGTTTGAATTTTTAAGAGAAATTCTTGGCAGAAAAATGAATCCTCCACTCCTACAGAAATATCAAATCATAGATATTGAGTCTGTAATGGGGTCAAAGATTGAACTATTACGAAGCTGTTCATGATTCTGACACAATTTCAACTGCTGCTGTGGCGCTCAGTGTTATTTGTGCCTGCACGATAAGGTGTGACCCTTTATTTCTCTCTGCAGACTGCTTTGAAGCGAGCCCAGTGAGGAGTTTCCAAAACGACCGAATATCTGGTGAGTTCCCAAATTGAATTAAAACCCTTTTCCAGATTTACATAATACCCTGTACTGCCACATATAATCCACCCTGGCTGTGAAAATGAGCACAATGAAATGGTGCAAAGGCTTTGATGACAGAAGTGAGAGTCGTCGCCCTCCTCTGACGATCGAAACATTTTTGCGTTACAGTCAGTGTGTTGTTGTGTCCATTTTATTTCCACCTCTCTCCCACCTACTGTGTATCTACACAAACGACTGAGGTCATAGTCTGTACATCTTGTCCTTGCCTTGCAGATTTAACCACATGTTCAATCAGAGATCAGTAGAAAGGCGAGGTAGAACGCTTCTGCAGAGTGTTGGAGATCCTCTCTCACAGACGTGTTTGCCTCATAGAATGTGAATTGGCAGCCAGCTCCATTATCAGAGCTACTGCTCTGCCTCCCTGCAGCAAAGCCAGCATCCTCTCGTCTTTGCAGACTTCATTTCTTATCTCAGTGGAGGAAACAGCCCCTCTGATGGACAGTAGAAAACACTTCATGGTACTTTGAAACATGTGATTGCTGCAGAGGGACAGTTTGTGTATAGATATTCTAGGTGTAAGTGTTTTATATGGTCAGTAACGACTTAGAGAAGGGAACTGTTCACAATCTCAATCAGCTGCTACAGTAGTGTTTCTCAAATTGTTTCAGACCAAGGACCTCTTATCCTTCCCAAAAAAAAAAAAAAAAAAAAAAAACTCCCACCAGACTCCACTTGGAAAATGTAACATTTTCAAAATGTCATTGTGAATGAAAAAGATGAATGTGGATTATAACTACTACTAACTATAATTTTGAACTGATCTACAGTTAAACTGCTGAAGATTGCTCCGGGCTCACGTCAGTGTGTAAATAAATACACTGCTCAAAAAAATTAAGGGAACACTTCAAAAACACATCAGATCTAAACGGGGGGGGAAATGATCTTGATTATCTTTCCTGATAATTAGTAGGCGATGTATTAGAAACAAAATGATGCCACATAATTTGATAGAAATGAAAATGATCACCCTATAGAGGGGGAAATCAAACACACCCCAAAAATGAAATTGAAAAAATGATGCAGCAGACTGGTCCATTTTGACAAAATGTCATTGTAGCAACTCAAAATGATTCTCAGTAGTTTGTGTGGCCCCCACGTGCTTGTGCGCATGCCTGACTTTTTTGACACGTCGAGGCATGCTCCTAATGAGACGACGAATGGTGTCCTGGGGGATCTCCTCCCAGATTTGGACCAGGGCATCACCGAGCTCCTGGACAGTCTGAGGAGGAACGTGGCGCGCCAGATGGACCCAAACATAATGTCCCAGAGGTGTTCTATTGGGTTTAGGTCAGGTGAACGTGGGGGCCAGTCAATGGTATCAATTCCTTCATCCTCCAGGAACTGCCTGCATACTCTAGCCACATCAGGCATTGTCGTGGACCAGGAGGAACCCAGGTCCCACTGCACCAGCGTAGGTTCTGACAGTGGGTCCAAGGATTTCATCCCGATACCTAATAGCAGTCAGGGTGCCATTATCTAACCTGCAGAGGTCTGTGCGTCCTTCTAGGGATATGCCTCCCCAGACCATCACTGACCCACCACCAATGTTCCCTCTAATTTTTCATGTGTCTGGGCTGCACACAAGCTCCCTGAGCACACTGAGGTCCACTGTGAGCAACATCAGATGTGCACGCTGTGGCCACACACCAGTATCACACTTGTTCAAAACCTTGGATCATGGCAAGTTACATGGCTTATTAAAAGAATCCAATTACAGCAGCAATTTTCATTAGTTTACTTTTAGAGAGAGTACACCTTTCTCACAGTTTCACCGCTTGTTCTTCTATTTGCACATACTCCGACAGCCACTCCATCTTAAAAGAACCGCATTTCTTTTTTACTTTGGCTTGGTGAGTGGATGTGTCGCTGCCCGTTCGTTTCGCCATGATAAGGGGTTGGTTAGTTAGCATTTGTGTCTCTTAACTCCGCCGCACTGTTGTGCCCAGCCTGCACGGCGCATGTAGGCTGGGCAATACGCAAGCACCGTCAATGCTGATTGGCTGCGTAGAGGAAGTGAACCTTATCGTCTCATTGGCTGGACACCTGTCACTCACGGAGTTACAACGCAAAATGGTACAGAATACAATATTATCGGTCAAATTTATTGGATTAGATTAGGTATAATATTAGATATTCATTAATAAGTTTATGTTGAATTTTATTTTATGTGCTGCATAGATTTTCTTGGGCGCTGAGAATGTGCGAGCACTGCGCAATTGCGCAAGCGCGCAGCTTAGAGGGAACATTGCCCACCACCGAACCGGTCATGCTGAATGATGTTGCAGGCAACATAACGTTCTCCACGGCATCTCCAGACTTTCACGTCTGTCGCATTTGCTCAGGTTGAACCTACTCTCATCGGTGAAGAGCAAAGGGCGCCAGTGGCGTAGTTGTCAATTCTGGTAGTCTATGGCAAATGCCAGTCGAGATCTACGGTGCTGGGCAGTGAGCACGGGGCCCACTACAGGACATCGGGCCCTCAGGCCACCCTCATGGAGCCTGTTTCTGATTGTTTGGTCTGAAATATTCACACCAGTGGCCTGCTGGAGGGTTTAAGGACCTTCTACGGCCCTGTCCAGCTCTCCTGGAGTAACTACCTGTCTGCTGGAATCTCCTCCATGCTCTTGAGACATTCTTGCAACGGCACATATTGATGCCATCCTGGAGGAGTTGGACTACTTGTGCAACCTCTGTAGCGTCCAGGTACCGCACCATGCTATCAACAGAGATGTTGATCCAAGCCAAATGAATAACTACAGCAGTAGAAAGTCAGTCAATGAAAAATCAGCCAAAAGAGATGAGGAGGGAAAAAAAAAGGTATCAGTGGCCTCACCCTGGAAACCATTCCTGTTTTGGGGGCCGTCTCATTGTTGCCCCTCTGATGCACCTGTTGTTGATTTCAATAACAACAAAGCAGCAGAAACTGATTAACAACCCCCTCTGCTACTGAACTGACCAGATCAATATCCCAGAAGTTTGACTAATACGTTGCTATACTCTGATTAAAAAGTGTTCCTTTAATTTTTTTGAGCAGTGTATTAAGTAAGGAAATACATCCACAGCAAACTTGTTTTTAATTATTCCATAAAAAATGTACTCACCGTAGTGGCGGACCACAATTTGAGGAACACGGGTCTAAAGAGCAACATTAACATGTCACCACAACATGTATAGCGAGAGCACATTATCTCACTATTGTTTTATGAGCTCTGCCTTGCAGAGTCAAGGTCAAGGTCACTTTATTGGTCTCCTGTGGGAGAAATCTGTCTTGAGCCACCATGCAGGATATGAATTAGTAACATACAGTAAATGATTTATAAGGTACTGTGTTTAAACAGGAACAGAAAACGTTGTGTCGGTTTGTTGTGTTGTGTCCTGATGGGAGCAGCTTGAACTCAGAGGTTGGTGAGGTTTGGCTGGGATCCGCTCTGCTCTCCTCGGAGTCTGAGCTCTGTATCAAGCTCATTTAAGTTGATGTTGGCGATTTTACAACAAAGCTTAAGAACAGTAATTTTTGCTTTTGACAGAGAGGGAAAAAAGAAGGGAAAGTGGGGACGGTTTTAACAAACCGTTGATTGGCATCAATTTGTGTCTGGAACATCAGTTTCTCACTGATCCATCTGTGGGTTGACTGTCTGTGGTGATGGGAAAAAGCAGGGGAATTTTTCCTGAATTTGTTTCTGAGACATTGATATTGATGTCTAGGAAGGATGACTTACACACTGATGGAGTCTGCCACTACAGGGCCATGGTCACCGTCTGTGTTGGTGGGAAGCGACACTATTACAGAGTCGTCAGCAAATTGACTGTCGTGGTGGTTCTGGATAGTGACTCTGGCACAGGTTACTGTTCAGATACGCAAAATATAAAGTTAAAATACCTCGTAGGAAGTGAGGCTGGGAATAATGAAATGTAGACAAAAAATCAAGGAGACGCACACTTCTGGACCCATTAATGTGTGAATGTGAAAGTTGAGAAGAAGTGCATATTGCTACGTCTACACCTCGAACCGGAAAGGATCTAGTTCATCCTGAATGGTTGATAGATGTTCATCTTTTATGATCTTCTCAAATGACTTCATAGCGATGGATGTGTGTGTCGCAGGCCTGACGTTGTTGAGAGATTTCGGGGCCTTAATTTTCAGGACAGCCACAATAAAAGAATCTTACCCGAGACGAGAGATGATGTGGAGGTTAAGGATGTTAAAGATAAAACACAAGATGAGTGTGGCCCAATACCATCAGCACCAGTTCATCTGTGGAAATTCCCTGGTCAGATAAAAGGAACGTAATGACACAGATAAGAGTGATTTTCTGTGAATCAAACCAATAACAATTGAGAATTTCCCTTGAAGATGAATAAGGTATCTGTCTGTCTGTCTGACTATAAATCCAACTTTAAAAAAAGATACAGTCCAATATGATCCAGACAGAGGATTGTTTTATTCCTAATAAACCGTACAGGGAATATGTGTGTTAAACGGTTTGAAGACACCACGTGGGGGCAAAAACCCCTCTGCCTCACGTTGGAAGATTTGCCTCCTGACACTCGTTTAACACACACACCTGCCCGTTGATTAACTGTTACTTACAGCAGCAATGTGAATCGTAGATGTCCTGTCCACTTTTCCATCTTCCGACTTAACAAATTAAGAACGCGTTAACACATCTCAGACTTTAGTGTCTTTGTAGGTTCTCTGAATATCTTCTTTTCACCTGTTGTCTCCTTCCATCCAGTTTTTACCAGTGGTGATGGTGCGTTCAAGGCGCCACGAAAACACAGATTCATGTATGAAAGAGAGAGTAATGGAGTAATATTGAAGGTATAATTAGGAAACATACTCTGTAGACATATCTAACTAATTTTATAAATGAATATTAACAGTCAGAAGTGTTTTATCATGACAATATGAAGAACAACACGTGTTTAAATACTCTTTGTGACTTTTGAAGACAGAAGACCTTATATAACTTTTATATAACTTGTTTTCATGCCGTAAACATAACCCAATGATACTTTTTCAAAATATACATAATTTATTCTCCGTGCGTCATTGCCCAGGTTTGCACATCCACTGGTATGTGACAACATCCTCTCATAAATCATCATTAAACAGACTTCCGCACTTTGTCAGAGTTTGCAGTCCAGTGGAAAAGGTACAACGAGGTGCAGAAAATAGATATTTTGTATGTACAACACATTGTAATGGAGGGTTGATCAAACTCTGCTCTGATTCACTGCCCACGTAAAAAGAGCCGGAAGACTGGATGTTGTTTAAAATGACCCCCGAAATTTAAGAACTTTCCTAATTTTTCTTTTCTCTAATACCTTAGCAGAAATGAAAGACAAGTTTCAAATGGGTATTAATCCTTCTGCATCTTTGTTAATATTAATCTGTGCTCTCACTTTGAATAAAACATAACATACATTAATGTGCTTATGTATCAGTATTTAGCATTTGCATATATTTGTGTATATATCATCTCCCACATATATGCACGCCAAATACGAGCTTGTCTCAGTTCCATGTATCAAAGGATTAGCAAACACTTTAAGTCCTTTGTTGTAAAATTATGAAAACCTGACATGGGGAAGAAAAAAAAATGTATCTGCAGTCTGTTCCCTCCATGTGAGTGGGCCTACCTTTGAGGGAATTGCCTATAAAATTAGAAACCTCTGTGAGAACCTTTTTAGCACTCATGTTAGATAACATTCAGGGGCTTGGAGATATTCAGACGACGTACCTGAACAGTGTTTGACCTGAACATTTCTGGAGTCTGATATGGGTTTATGTCACAAAATGGACTCATGAGGAAATGTACAACAGACTTAAAAAAGTATAACTAGAGGAATAACTGCAGATATACAGGCAGAATCAGCTGGAAGACTTTAGGGTGTTTGTGTGGGACAATATGGGACACTAATGTATAATCTAAAATAACTTTAAAAAGAAAAAGGATTTCCTGTCCGAACCTTAGCTCATCACATGACAGTGCTTTTGCCGTCTGATTGATGCAGAAAAAAAAAACCCTTCACAATGATTTCATTGAAATGCAACTTTCCCATGTCGGGGAGTGTTCCTACAGTGAATTTGGAATTTGCATTACTGTGCTGTGATCTGCTTCAGTCGTTTTCAGTAAACATAGAAAAACACTGATAATCCAAAAATAAATAAATAAATAAACAGCGGAAGGATTCCATGCAGATCTCCAGACAGGCGGCAAGTACAGCATGAACAACTGACAGTCTGCAGAGGCTGTTCTTTCAACGCAGAAGAACATGTCCAGCTTTAGACATGACTCACTACTTGTCATTGTTTGGTCAATAAAAATGCAGGACAGTGTCTCAATTTGTGGGACAATGGACAACATAGAAGCTGCTGAATTCTGTTGATTCGTTCACAGGTGGTTGTTCAGTAAGTTACTGATACATGTATGAGTTCAAAGACAGCATTTATTGTGTCGTTATTACATATTTGTACATGATGATCATGCAGTTTTCAACATATCAACAAGTCTCTGTTTATTTCGGTGTGTTCCTTCATTCCTCAACTGTCATCTTTTGAGATTACAGCTGTTGATGTTTTCATGTCTTAAAAGAGGTACATACCTTGTATTATTTAATATTTTCAGGTTTCACTTGTAAAACTCCTGAACGCATTCTCTGAAATCTATGTTGATTAGTTTGGCTCAATACTTTGAAAGAGCCACTCCAGCTTCCTCCCCCCTCCAAAACAGCACGTGATGTTGATTGCTCACAGATTTGAATGTGATTGTGAATGGCTGTATGTTTTTATAGACCTTGGATGGTTGTCTTTATCTGTTAGCCCTGCGACCCTAACAGGAGCAAGTGGAAGATGACAAACAATGATAATTGATGTGACAAACATCTTTTTTTTGCTGTTGAAATAAACCTCCTATTATTGTGTGTAACACAAAGAGATTTCAATTATTCTGGTGCCCCCTCATAGCCGCCCATCCAGAGGTGCTTGCTTGCGTGTGGATAGACATATTCCTCTGCTCTATTCCTAGTGATCTACTTCTTTTAAAATGGCAGCAAAATACATGTGACCTCTGAGGAGGACTCTGGCTTCACTCTAATGTTTAATTTATTCTGTACCGTTTGCTTGTGTGAGGTATGCTGCATGAAGGACCTAATCGGAAATATGTAAAATGTATGTAAAGGGAAGGGGGTGCAGAGGATTATGGAAATTGTATGCATGCAAATTGAAAGATGAGAGATCACTTCTTCCTCAACAAGCACAAGACAATGTGAGAGAGGAATATCAGAACGCTCCATCCCAGAAACAAACTCTATTTGGTGTTTCACAGTACATCATTTCTCATCTTTCTCCAGACAGCACCACATGTCATTTTACTTCACTGCTGTTCCTCCATTCATGCCAATGTGATGCTAAGGACAGTGAGGATAGCAGAAATCCCCCCTGCCTCAGAGGCCTGTCTTCATTTTGCCGCTCACACCGGCATCACTAGCTGTCTATAGCTTTAAGGCTCACTCAGTTGTTGTTTTTTTTGCAGATGTATGTACATGACATTGGAAGGAGACATACCGCTGTAAATTCCTGCATCGCTGTCAGTGTGCAGGACGGGACACCTGCCTGCCCATGTTGAGAGCTTAATATTTATTCAAGGTTGTATGACATAAAAGATGCTTCACGCAGCACTAAAAAGCTCAGTACTTAGAAGAATTTTACAAAATCATATCATCTTCATTTAGGTGCATGCTGAAGACTATGGCGCTGCAATGTGTCATATCTCATGGAACAAACACACCACATCGCAGTTCAGCTTATGTGGTCATTCATGACATAGTACATTTGACAGTTACATTCTTTGATGATGGGAAAAGCTGTTAATGATCGGTCTGTTTTAACTGTTTACTACTTTATTATCCAGATAAATGGATTGAGAACTCAGTTTTCACACTTTCTGTCTGAACCCTAAACCCTTGAGTGTAGCTGAAGAAGTGCGATGTGTTCCTGGTAAGAGGTGCTACAACGGCATGCACTGGTGAGTGATGGTTTCTACATGTCAATGGTCCTCGTTTTTTCAATCCACAAAGTCTACATGGTCGATATAAAAAGAAATATGTCTGATAATTTGACACAATGCCAAGCTATTAAAGCACACATTTAATTGGCCAACAGAACACTTTTACACAGAACTTATGTTAAATCGCACCTTTTTGTTTACACATAGGTGTAATAATACCACCCCAGCATGTGCTTTGTCAAAGAAATCAGGTATTACAGAATCATGCTGGGTGATGTGTGACGGACACTGTACTTGTCAGAAATACAAATAAAGCTGCTTTACTGGTGAAACAGTTTTGTTTCCAAGTGTAAGATAAGTAGATAGATAGATAGATAGATAGATAGATAGATAGATAGATAGATAGATTTCTGTGGACATGTAGTTCTTTTCTCTTAGGATGTCTGTGAAGGTTCTCACTCATCCAGGTCTCTCTCCAGGTCAGTTATCTTACTGGGTTAAATCATAGTCAACTGGACTTCTAGTTTGGTTGAAGACGACGTTTCTCCACTCATCCGAGAAGCTTCTTCAGTTCAGAACTGACTGACTACGAGTAAAAGTAGCAGGACTAGAAGTCCAGTTGCCTACGATATAACCCAGCAAGGTCTTTTCTATTAGCTGCTTGAAATATCTTCATCTGCTTCTTCTAATATCTTGAATTCCTGGTGAGCAATTGCACACACAGCTCACGTCTCGTCCAAAGGTCACGCCCTGTTGAGCCTCACTTGCTGTTTATATCACACTGACAGAATGGGCATACTATGCCCAGGATGGAAAAGCTTTGTAAATATAGCAATATATACCAAAGAAGTAAACACTCCTGTCAGGCTCCAACATGTCACGTTAGTTTGTGTGTTGATCGATCAAAAGTTCAAGGTGGCGTGCAACAGCATATGTGTCTAATTTTAAAGATCCAACGAGGTCCCCTGAAAGTCTTTCAGGCTGCTCCAAGATATTTGTGCTCCACTCCCCTTTGCTTTATTCTGATGACCCCCAGCATTTCCTCCAGTGGGTGGTAAGAGATAAACAGAGCTTGTGCATGTGTGTGGATTTTCTCTTCACCTTAAACTGAGGGTTATTTTCAATTCCCCTCTATTGGATGAACGGAGCTCTGACACAAATGAAGCCACAGTGCAACTGGTGTTTTGTTAAAACTTGTTACGTTTGAAATATATTCAAATTCATTGATTCAAGTCAGTAAAAACCATAGGCGTCTGTTTTTGAGGGGAGGGTGGATACATTCAAACGACCATATGAAACTATGACAACGGTAGAGCAGACGGTGGATTCATGGAGCTTTTCTAAAACACGGTTCCAGTCGGTTAGTAGGTGGGGTGTACGTTTCTGCACCCACCACATTTCAAACCAAAGTGGTAAAAACTCTTCTGACCTCACTGCAAAGTGCAGATTACACACAACTATCTGTGAAAACAGCAGAATTCTTGGGAGCTTATTAGCCATTTAAAAAGCTTCCAAATGGACCAGACAGTAATTTGACTTCAGACAATGGGTAAATATGTCCATTCAGCATCTGGCTGGCAAACTGTGTATCACCTCTTGACCTTTCATCAGATACACCAGCAAACTTGACAAGCTAAATGAAAAAGATGACACCAGGTCAAAGAAATTAGACACACATTTGAGTTACCATCACTCTGAGGTTTTCTTTTCCCAGAGGACATAGTTAAACACTGTCCACTAATCCAACTGTGCAGATGTCGAGTGCGGATCAAACAAAAAAACACATGGACTGTTTTTACATAGGAGTGGTGCGGTGGTTAGCACTGTTGCCTCATAGCAAGAAGGTCCCTAGTTCGCTTCCTAACCTGGGACCTTTCTATGTGGAGTTCGCATGCTCTCCCTGTGTCTGTGTGGGTTCTCTACGGGTACTCCGGCTTCCTCCCAAACCATGCTGAATTTAATTGGTCACTCAAAATTGTCCTTAGGTGTGAGTGGTTGTCTGTTTTTCATGTGGCCCTGCGATGAGCTGGCGACTTGTCCAGGGTGGACCCCGCCTTTCGCCCGTTGACAGCTGGGATCGGCTCTAGCACACCTGTGACCCGTAACTGGATTAAGCAGCAGACAATGAATGAATGTTTTTACAGTATGGAGCGCATTTCTTTTCTACATTTACTGGTTTATTGGTCATGTGGTGCAACTGATTTTGATTCGGGCTGTTGCCTCATAGCAAGAAAGTGCCAGGTTCGCTTCTGGGGATCTATCTGTGTGGAGTTTTCATGTTCTCCTCTTGTCTGTGTGGGTTCTCTCTGGTTCTCCGGTTTCCTCCCCCCTCCCACAAAAAAAAGCCTGTTGAGGTTAATTGGGTACTTGTAAATTGTTTGTGTGTGTTCATGTGAGTGTGAATGGTTGTCTGTTCTTCATGTGGCCTGATGAGCTGGTGACTCGTCCAGGTTGAACTGTGATGTTCACTATAGACACCTGGGATCGGCTCCAGCATGGCCGGAGCAAGTTGGAGAAGACAAATGATTAAATGTTTTTCAGCAATTTGACAATATGTATTGATGACTGGAGACAGATGGCAACTCATCTTCACTGATGTGACTGAGTATGTCATCGTGTACATTGGAGTGTATAGTTTTTGTATGGATTGGAACACATTTAAATGAACAGTTCATTGTTGAAGGTTTTTGCTTTCATGCCATTAATCATAATTTTCAAAATGTAATTTCTGTTTGAACATTTAAAAAAAATATTGATATAAGTATTTTTTTTAAATATTGATATTATAGTCAGAACATATCTAGACATGAGTTTGAGGCCATCTGATAGAGTTCACATTGAGTTTATCTGCATGTTGTTGACAAGTTCCAAGGGCAACAGCTGTGACAGAAATATTTTCCATGGCTTTCAAACAGGACAACCTGGCCTGTGGTGCAAACGTCCTCACTGTGGTCAAAACGGATGCAAGGATGCAGTAAAAAGCACAAAAGTGTACTATTGTACACGACCGCAGCCAGGAAGATCTCCAAACAACTATGTCAACAAATAGCAACTGACAGTTTTCTGCCCTAAGCCAGATTGTATTCATAGAAGTACTGAGTATATTTGATACCCATTTTAACAATTTATAAAGTCCCAGTTTCTCACTAGAGGTGAGCCATCTATTATAGATGACAAGCACAGCCATGCCAGCAGTATACATATGTTTACAAGTGGACTGAGAAAAAGATGGATGCAGGAGACCTTGTGGTAATATCTCCTAAGTATATCAATAAATCATTCATGTGTGCAAGAACAGAAGACATGGCTTCAAGAATTGGCCAAAGGGGATTGTGAAAATGGTGATATTCACCCTCAGTTAATTTATTTTGAAAGAAGTAGTGTATGGAGTGTGAGGCATTTATCTCTATTGACTGAGTTCATTGATTCAGCAGCAACAAATAATTTTGAAATATTTCTATTATATAAAAGTTTAATTTTATGAATGGACAGTAAATTGTCAATCATAGTGTTGTTCTTTAGTATGTTATGTTATGTGACATCGTGTTGTTTTGTTAGCCAGCACGTCTTTCTTTTTGATTAATGAATTTATAATTGATTCAAAAAGATTTAATTCATTCTGACACTGAAATAGGCACACAAACTTTTACAACTATTATATATTGCATGATATGTTGCCATTGTATTACATCACCTGGCCTATTATGATCGCAGTCACACAAACTACAACAGGATGAAAGTTGAGGTTCCTCACAGGATGTTATGACCCTCTCCATCCCCAGGTCAAATTTAAAATGCCCACGAGCAAATGTCTCTAAAACTGATCGTACTCCCATGACTGTTTGTGTCAGCATGCACAGCAAACCATGGTTAATATTATACCTGCTTTGCATCAGCAGGTTGGCGTTGTTGTTGTAAGCGTTCCGGTGTGGCGACATTAGCGTTTGGTGGAAGCATCACAGAGAGCACAGCTAAAGACTCTTGTTTAAATAAACTTGATCCTGTCAATCTTCTGCAGCTGCTGGTCTTTGAAAAAGTGGACTCATTTTAGACTGGCATCATAAAACGTGTAAAATTGTTTATACGTAAATTCCGCCCTCTGTTCCTTTTGTAGAAAATGCCTGCTTTGAAATGAATGAAAAAAGTGAAACAAGGAAACGCTATAATTGTGTTTATTTCCCGTGTATGATACATTCAAATGGAAATGGGCTAAATCTCCAAGTAAATGACACATAGTGGGCTGCGGGCTTTGTCTATCCACGCAGGACAGAGCTAGAAAATACTTCACTGTTGGTATATATTTCAAAATCACTGTCAGTCCAGTTCCCCTCCAGTATTGGAGTATCACCTGTGTGGTAGGAGCTGTTGACAGAATATGTTCTCCTCCATTTCTTTGAATTTGGCACAAATATCTGCTTGGACGAAAAGATGAAGTAGTAGTGGTTTAAAGGTTCTTCAAGTGAGGAAGGTGAGCTGAGGAAATCACATCAACTAACTTGATATTCCATTCAAAATATTCAAGTTATCCTTTTAAATTTGCCTGCTGCTTAAACACGTTGAACAGTGAAAGAACAATATCGTTGATTATAACTTCAAAGTTGATTTCTTTTCTTTTTTTTCCCCAAAACGCTGTAAAGCCAACTTGTCCCACTTGCTATGACCCACCTCCTCCATTCCTGGTCTAACACACACACACACACACACACACACTGTTCTCTCTCTCCCTCTCTCCTCTCTCCATCTCCCCTTCTCTCTCTATCACTCACAGACACATTCTCTCTTGCTTCTCATTATCTCTCCCCCTCTCTCTTTATCACACACACACACACACACACACACACACACACACCAGTCCATCTGATGGTTGCTTCTCAGCCTGACAGAAACCTTCACAGTCTTGTGATTACGTTCCACAGATTACGGTATCAGAGGTTTTCTTTATCCAGTCGGTGATTCCTACCCCCAGATGTTCGGCTCACTGGCTCATCCAGACCATCAAAAATATTAGTTTTTCTCAATTATTTACACACAAATACTGGTGAGGCACAATGACCAAGAGTACATCATTTGTGTCACAAAGGAATCAATTATCAATGAATTTATTAGAGTAGATCGAATGAATGGAGGACAATAACACTGGGTGAAAATGAGCTGGTCGGCGGAGTTCTGCACTCTGAGTGCTTTTCTACACAATGTACTTGGTGTTGGTTGGGATGTACACTGCGTACATTGTTTTCGTAAAAAAAAAAATAAAGTAACTTTGCAGATAAAAACAATGAAAAGCTATAAGATAAAATATTTTACAACACACTTATGTATGTATGGTCATAAGTACTGTAGTAAGTGTAACACTGACACAAAAAGGCCAAAGACATTATGATGATGGAGAAGAAGTTGTTTTCCATTGATCATTGTGTTTTACATTGAGCTCATCAGTGTTCAAGTGCTTCTTAGAAATGTCTATTCAAATGATGGTTGGTGTGTTATTTGAAAAAAAAATACCATTTGAGTATATGAATGAATGTAGTGAATGTAAGGTTTCATTTTGCGGGAGTGTGTGTGTGTGTGTGTGTGTGTGTGTGTGTGTGTGTGTGTGTGTGTGTTGATTTGTGTGTTGATTTGTGTGTAGAGTTCTGAGGGTATGCTGATGCTTTGAGAAAATATGTGTAAACAGTTGAGAAAAACTGTAATCACGTTAAAATCCCTCATCTTGAAGATTGATTCACAAACAACTCTCGCTGCAGAGTGCCACCGTATTGATTTGCTATTGATTTGCTTGTACTGATTGGTCTAGCCAAGATGTCACGTTCTGTCTAAAGACAAACTTGGCGCTTGGTGCAGTATGGAATGAAACGACATCTTTCAGTACATTTTAAACAGGGAAACCAAGCACTTTGGTTGATGGACCAGTGAATAAGATCAGTATACAGCAAAATGGCATGGCAATCTTCAAAATTTCCTTTAGCCTGGTTTAACTGCTGCGCCACCACTTCCACAACTTGTCAAAGTGTCAGCTCTGGAACAGCACTGGGACAAATCTAACAATTTTCAGTCAGTAAAGAAGGAAAACACGTCAGGCTAGAAAGTATGATTCATAGTTTGTCCCCGCTCTTGTTTACAGACAAGTTGTCACATTCATTTAGCAAATGATGCTTGTGCTTGGAGCTCAGTAAAATCCCTTCCACGTTATCAGGGGGGAGAGGATCATAAAAATAGTACAGTTTCTTTCTTTGACTGTTGACTCTCACCCAGAGTTATTGATAAACACAGACAGATTATGCGGTGAAGGAACCAAGATTATATTCGCATGTTTTAAAAATATTAAATTAATTGTACAACATTTCAGGCACCTCCATAACCCTCCGTAAAGTCTCATAACAGGATATGCTAATACTAAGCTCCACTAATCTTGTCAACAGACAACCATGCTGTTTCCAACTGATGACATAATATGGAAAACGTCGCTTGAATTGCCTGGAGTTTTTAAATTATCCTGAATCACATCCTGTAGTAAATATGGACGAGCACAGAAAAAAAAAGAAAAATATGGCCAGTTATGGATAAAGGAGACTATGCCCGCTCCCCCTGTAGTTCATTTTCCTGTTGAGTGCATTCAGTATGTGTAAGCAGCAGCCACTAAATCATGAAAATTACTTTTTTTTCAGGAAACGAATTTGCATTCTGGGGTTAAAACTCAATGGGGCAAGATAGGTATTTTTAAAACCATCTTTGAGTGTATCAGACCTGTCTTTTTATAGGTTTTATTTTATGGCTGAGCATGTAAACAGCCGCATCATAGCTGCTTTGAAACAATCTGCATTTGTGTCATTACAAAAAGCAAACAACAAATATGAGAGCAAACAATAAAAAGGTTTAAACACGGTAGTCCTCACTTAAACCCTTCATCCTAAAGGGAATGATCTATCTGAGGACCGAAGCTCGTCCCTGATTGGATAAAGGCAGAAAGTCAACTGTACCTGTACCTGTACACAGCAGCTGCAGACAGCTGGCTGGATTCAGGACCTACATATTGTCGTTGACCAATGATGACTAGGTAGCTCCATTTTTTATAGTTTTTGGTCTTCAGCGTAGGTTGCCATATCCTCCGCTCCAGGCCAGACCGCCCTGGCCTGGAGGCTGGAAGTTCGCTGTTCACTGTGGGATTTGACATTTTGATTTAGATGTGCTTTAAATGCCCATCTCCCAGTCCAGCAGCACGTGTCTAATGTCAAGAAGTACTATGTCAAACATGTTCTGTAGTCTTCACAATCACTGATTCAAAGTGCACAAGGACCTGTCCCAGTTGATGCGCAGTTTGTTCGAATCAGATGTTTATCTCTGGTCCACTGAGCAACTCCGGAGTGTTCTCCATCTTCTCCATCCTGCAGCGGCTGCGTCACACCATGTTCCACAGAGCAGATCGCGCAGAACATAAGTTACATACAATACTGCACAGAGAATGACACACAGAACGCAGACTCCCAACAGCCCAGACGAAATAGGTGTGTATTTAACTAAAATGCAAAGATACGTGACAGCACACAAGTCTTCTCTACTGGCTGAACACAATGTCGGCTACAGGAACAAATCTGAATAAATGACACACAGAATACAGAATTACGTGTTGACAATTTGACAACAGGTGGCAAATTTTTCAACGCACAGCATGCACACTATAATTCAATACTATATTATAGTCAATACAATATATGGCACGATAGCAAGCAGCAAGGAAAAAAAACAACGTTTATGTTAGTTTTCTGGAGAATGATTTCCCTTTGTAAATAAATACACAATGGTGGTGGAATTTATTTTTAATTTTCTCCTTATTGTTCTATAGTTTGATATTGCCACTGGCATCACAAAGCAATTGTTCTTAGGGCACCAAAGTGGCTGGCAGCACCCTCGTAGGGATGTATTTCTTATGGATAATTTTAAACGTATGTAAGTACCATGTTTGATTGTTGTGGACATCTCACATATCACTTCCACCTGCGCACAAAGCCACTTCAACCTGGACTGTAAGCCCTTTTTCCAGTTGGTATGTACAGATGTTATGAGTGCATACCGATTTCATTCATAAATACATTGCTGGAAATGTATAGACAGCTCATCTAGTGTGTCCTTGACTCGCACTCAAACTGCAGATACCCTGGAAGACTAGATGATGATAATAATAACTAAACTCCCTCATACCAAACTTTGTTACATGGATTACATTCAGAAGCTCCCTGCAAGAGGACAAAGTCCTTGCGCTTTTTTATATGTTTCAGTATGTAAATACGGATGCGTGTTGGTCCAAGCATTTGTGGTGATTTGTATTGTGCCCTGCCATGGAGATATACAGACATTATGTTGAGAGTGCAGACTAGTTAATGATTGTTGTTAAATCGTTGATTTGAAGTACACTGAAAATGGATGTCATCAAGTCAATGTGCGGTGTAGAAGAACAGGAACGCCTCACAGACTATTTTATGTTCTTTGTTGGTCATTAACAGATCAGTATTGTAGTACGCCACCTTAGTACACCGGTTCAATGATCATAGATGCACTTAAATAGTCAATTGAGGAAAATTCCGGCGTTCCGGCAGCAAACACAACAAATGTGTTCGTCCAATCAGGGACAAGCCTCACAGAGAGCGAAGACCTTAGTGATAACTCTTATCAGAAAGGGATGTCTGAGACCCGTCGCTGATTGGAGAGTTTTTTTTAGGTTCATTTAACGCGAAGTGAGTGTGTCAGAAGTCAATGGATTCAGGCATCATCGACAAAGAGCAGACATATGTCATGTACAGCATTGGAGGTGGAAAGTACAAAAACTGGGGGGTCTACACTACCACGAAACTTGGGTGGGAACTTGGTATTGTTTTCCTACTCC
>CAAKHB010007579.1:32177-70883 GCA_901007665.1 Aeoliscus strigatus | reverse complement strand
GTTGTAATTTACGACTGGTGGGTTCGGTGCCTGTATCAGCCCCCAGGAGACACGCATCTGTGGTCTGGAGCCAACAATTAATCTTTTGTGTTAACGTTCTCCAAACACCATGACCCAATGTGTGAACTCTTGTAAACTACTGGCACAGAATGTATCATGAGGTTAAAGACTAGATATCCTAGTATAACTAACTAAACATCCTTACTTATCTAACGATAAGAAAGAATCAGGATCTGTAAGAAGATTATATATTAAATGGTTCAAGCATAGTCTGGTCCTGCTCAGGAATGTATGAAAAGGTCTGGAGTTCAGTTTGGACCCCAAAGAAGAGAGTGGGGGAGTTTGAGATTTGGGTCTTCTTGATTCTTCTTCCTGCAAGGTGTTTGTCTTATGTGAGCAGTGACATCTTTATGGTTTGATGCCCAAAGAGTGAACTTAGAGGAAGCATGACCATTCATAGATGGCTCCTGGCGCCATCTTGATAAGGAGGTTCATTGATGAGATGCCAACAAAAAGTCTACATAAAAGTCCACATAAAGTCTATCTGGATACTCTTTCTCGAGCTGTCTATTGCTATCTTATCTTATTTTATGTAATGACTGTAGATCTCCTCCATGGCACAGTCGTTGTGGATTATTTGTGTTTGATCTGATGATCTTCAAAGTGCATCGGATACAGCTGCTGGGGAACTGACCAATGTATCGGTCTAACTGTGTCTGCATCATAGTTTATTTCCTCTGCACCCGTGTTTTCGAGGTCCCTTGAACACACCATCACCATCGAGGCGTGGCACAGCCGCAGTTAGTATACAGCAAAAAATGGACGGAAGGTGAAGAGGAGATATTCAGAGACACACAAGTCCAAACTTCGGAGATACTTTGGATTTGTTAAGAAGGAAGATAAAAAATCTGACAGGACATACACGATTCACCGTGCTGCTGTAAGTCAGGGTTAATCAACAGGTAGGTGTGTGTTAAATGGGTTCAAGGCACTTCACAGACGACAACGTCCCAACGTTCTCCCCCACATCATGTCTTGAAACCATTTCAACACACAGCTACCCGTTGATGAACCCGTATATCAGCACAACGAGCAGGGCGACTCAAATGAAATAGCTGTGTTCTATTTCATTTGAGTCGCCATGCTCGTTGTGCTGACAGAGAATTAGAGTAAAAACAAAAGTTTGTTTATGATTTAGTGTTTATTAGGAATAAAACAAGCCTCTCTGTACATTACTCAATTGTGTCTTGGAGTAAGTTGGATTTATACATAGATCGATAGATATCATGTTCATCTACAAGAGAAATTCTCAATCGTTATTGGTGTGACTCAATAGAAATCATATATCAAGTTAATCTTTCACAGGAAAGAAAAGACATGAGAAAATAACTGAGGTTTAGAAACCAGATGTGGGCTTGTAAGTTCTTTGTATTGGGTTGAACTGTTCTGAATCGCATAGTGAACAGTATTGAATTGCTTTGTATAAATTAAAATTGTTGTCAAATAATTAAGGAATCACATCGCATCGCTAACAGGGGCGAATTGTATCACATCGTATAGGCAGGGGGCTCTGGAATTGTTGTAATGGGAGGGCATGGGATGCTTTCAGGTTTTGGTCAGAATGCCTGGTGTAGATTGGATGGATGGGTGTTTTGAATTGAGAACAAAATATTTTGCTTTTTCCATCTTGACAATATTTGTAGTGCACAAATTTTGTGCTGTGTGTAGACACGTTTACCCCTTTGGAGCTTCAACAATATCCTTTTCTCCTTTTTCCTGGCTTGTTTATGTTAGCTTAGCTTAGTCATGTACTATCACATAAGGTACATGGAACAGAACAAAGTGGGTATTAAATAATATCCAATGCTTTCTGGAAACACCTTCTTCTGAAAAAATGTGCCAAACATCACAGTTTTTGTATATATTTTATTAATTAGTAAGTTACATGGACAGGCTATGTTTCAGAACTTTTCATTACCTGCACTAAAGGAAAAAAAAAGATGAATGCATTATTGTACCCAGTACTTCTGGAAATGCACTTCCGATTGTGTTTGCCAAACCAAACTGACACCCACACATATAATCTTTTAATGATCCTTGCTCCAAGCCATTCCTCGAAGAAAATCGTCAGTAAATCATAATTTAGGACAAACTTTGCTTTAGATAGCTCACTTTCACATTGTCTTTGTAATGCTGTCTGATAACCATTAGGGTTGTAACGGTACACACAAGTTACAGTTGGGTACGTACCTGGGTTTGGTGGTCACGCTTCAGTACAGGTTAGGTAAGAGGAAAATGCAACAAAAACTTATAAGGTGAGTTTTATTTATTCATTAATTTAATTTATTTATTTAACACCTTTTTTTTTAATAGTTATATATCAACATTGGCTGAAACCAAACAAAGAAGTTCAAACAGTTCTGCAATTGAAAAGCATCTTTTGACATTGCTAAGTAAGGGAAGTAGAGTAAGGGAGAGCCTGATCTTGCAGGTCTTAGGAGATTTACTACTCGCTGATAGAAATCCTTTGATTAGATAAAATGTTGGTGCCATAGATGAAATCTAACAATTAGCTACCACACAGCCCATGAATTGAAAAGAATCAAATTGTTCTAGATGACCCAAATATCGTTTTTGAATCGAATCAGAACCATGGACAGGTTCCAAAGAAAGAAGGGGAGGTGGAATGGCGTTAATAAGTGAGAGAGGTATGACTGTGTTGCCTTTTGTTGTTGTTCCTTTCCGGACCTCTGCTCAGTGGGGCATGGACTCTTCCAGGTCTATGGCAGTTTAAACTGCTGAATTTGTCTATTTAAGATCGCTCCGGGCTCAGTTCAATTTGTAAATCCAACCATAGTGAATCAGTACATCAGTAATCATGATCTGTTCTGTCTCTGTTCACTCACTTGTGACAATAACTCGACACAGTAAAAATAAATAAATCGTAAGTAAGTGGTGGGTAATCTTGAGGTTAAGTCAAAAAGACAACTGAATAGGCTGTGGAGGAAGACCACAGAGATGGAAGGAGTGTGACCTGAACTTAAGTGCAAAGATCAGTTCACCTCAGACAACAATGCAAGAGGAAAGACCGGACAAGGTCTCCATAGTGACGCAGCCCTGTCACTGCCAATTTCCAGTCTGGTGGACAGGCCAAAGTAGTACAGGCCAAATCTGCACTCCTCCAGCGTGATGTTGTGGACCACACCCAACAAGGCAGAGGAGGCTTAGGCCTTGGAACTGTCACACACCTCTGGCAAAAGGTATCTGCAACAGACTGTCGATCCATAACGGCAGAAGAGGTGACAGGAGGAAGCAGCCAGGCGCTCCAAACACAAGTGAAAGAGGGCCCCTGAATGAGGTGAGAGGGTGTGGAGAAGAGAAAACTCACATGGAGCAAACTCCAGGGCATACAAGCTAACAGGTTGAGCTGTATTGTCTGAGCTACATATGATGTGCTTCCCTCTCCCACAAATCTGCAGCTATTGCTTGGAAAGGACCCATCTTGCCCCCTTTGCAAGACCAACCTCACTTAAGGCAGATACACGTGGAAACAACCAGGTCCTCAGGTTTCGAGCAAGATAAATTTGAGTGCAAGACAGTATTCATCACGCCCAACCCTTCAACAACCAGGATGTGTTCCGACACCCACCGTCATTTATCGTTTGTCGTTGCTGCACAAATCCAATCTAGCAGCCGAGGCAGAGGGCAGAAGCTGGAAGATAAGGATATGCCCGGTGGAGGTGGGGTTTGGGGGCTTTGTAGCCAGCACAATATCAAAGCTCCTCAGGGAGGTCAGAGTCAGGGGACAGACTCACTGACAAGTCACCAAAGAGCTGGCCAAAACCACAGAGACGACAACCTCTGTGGCTGAAGAGGAGTGACACCAGCTGGTCTGATAAGACGAATGACCATGGGACACACGGCCAGTCTTGATCAACCTACAGTGGGCCTGCCTCATCAGAGGGTGTATTGTGATAAATTGCTGAAACACCCTGTGATGCTGAGATACATAACTGACCATGTGTCCCGCTGGTAAAGCCTTATAGCAGGCATCCACCAAGAACTCCCAAATTAAAACAGAGGCTATTGCTGCAGTTTGCAGCATACTTAGCTGCTTGTATGTGAGACCCCTGCAAGCACTCCTGAGAAATCTGAGAAATCTTCTTGTTCTCGACAAAGTTAGCCGCATTTTTATTTCCTATTCGTCTCACTCCCTGATTCGCTGTCTGACCCTGAAGCTCCTCTCTGCACTCTCTTCGAAACTACTGAAGAAAAATGGAATTGATAAGAAGGTCTCTCAACACAATTGATAAAACATTTTCAATGAGAAGCTCAGGTTCCGGGGAACCTGGTGAGTGCTCAGGCCGTGGACATGAACCGCAAGTCACTACCTTGCAAGGAGAGGTTGAGAACCAAGATGGACTAGGAAGGAATAAGTAATTGGACTTGGGTCGTATGCCTGTTGTACCCATCTGATACTGGGTAGCCATATCATACAATGGAACTGTTGTGGCTTTAAAGACAATTACTCCAAAATATGGTGTTTGGCTACCACTTTTGACCTCCCAGCCTTCTGCCGAGAGGCACCTGTCACCAAATAGCCATGTTTTTGTAAAAGAAACTACTAGGTCCTTAAGCCTAAGTTGCCTGCTATGAGGGATTGTCTTTCCTTTGTTTAAGGGCAAAGAGGGACGGACTGACAGCAAAATTTTATGACAAAGGTAGTGGTGTAGTGTTTGATACAATGAAGTATAGCCATGTTGTAGATGAGATGGCTACAGACCAAGTTCTTGGCATGGGCAATGAGCAATGCCCCCCAACTGCCCCACCAAACCAACCTGCCTCAGCACGAAATTAGAAGTTTATTGTATCAAATGAACAACTTAACATATCGCTCACAAACTTGTAGCGAACCAGAAGAGTGTTGTTGCGTTGTTTGCAAACTCATCTCTTTCATCTGAACTCATCTTTTGGGCAAATGAACTATAATGGATCACGTGCTGAAAAGATTTGTTCATTTCACAGTTCAGCTGAGAGCGGCAGTGAACGTCTGTGGGGGGACGTGATTTGTTTGTTCCCTGCATTTTGCATTTTTTCCTCTACATTTCATAAACTCGGACAGAGCTAACTTTAGTCCAAGAGGACTGCAATCATGTATCAGAAAAAAAATCTTGTGCTATAAATACTCCATTGGAAGGATTAATAGCTAAAGGTGACAAGTCCCTGCCTGAATATAAGCAGATGTACTGTAGAGTTGGAGGAGCATAAGTGAAGAATTCTGTTTTCTAACGCATGAATGCTTACTGCAATATGGTAATCTCTCTTGGGTTGCATGCAGTTTTACTGTGACATGTCATGTAGCTTGTTTTGAATTTTAGGGACAAGTGAGAAACTAAGGTTTTATGACCTTTGCAAACACCTTGATCCAGCTTTTCACAAAAACACAGTGAGGTAAAACATGATGCTGAGTGAATTTCCAAACCTCATCTACACACACCCTCATATGCAAGCATTTATGACATCAGTAAGAGTTAGTTATAAAAACTCATCACACATGGAAGACTTGCCTCTTCCTTGTTTGCACAGATAAATTCCAGAGCTGTGTGAAAATAGGATTAATTTTTCATTACTCTCCCCTTTACACTTTGTTCTTTGGAAGATACAATGATGTAGTAAAATATTAACGGGAGAACAAACACTCATAGTTATGGTATCTTTAACTCTGATGGCTCTCAAGCTGCTTATGCTTTTTCCCTGTTGTTTTATAACGAAATTTGTGTTCATATTGCCGTCAAAGCTGCCAAGTGGAAGAAGGAGCAAGCTCATTCAATGAGATTATGACTGTGTGACCGCATCGCTTGTGTGTTGAAGAATTCTGCATCCTGCTCTAGATAACTGTCCAGGACTAGCTGATGAATGAAATCTGTGAAAACATCTCTGCTTGTGAGCTGGTGAGATGCAGCAAATGTTAATTTAAACCAATGTCTGCTGCTCCCCAGGTGGTGTTTTCCTATGACCGCCGTGGGAGCCACATACCTCTGCTCTCCCCCTGTGACCTGCTGGCTGATGAGGCTGTTCATGTGAAACCTGCAATAGAAACCAGGGTGTCATATCTGGTGAGTTAAATGTCCTCCACATCAGTCTATATAGCTGCTGCCACAACTAGACACAGGCAAGTCTTAATATGCTGAAACTAGCATTAGCAGCACTGCATCAATGTACAGGTTCAGAACAGAATTAGGTCAAATATGAAAATGCCTGTTATTGATTTTTGTTTTTCTGCAGCTTATATATCACAGCGTTTGTCAAATCAGAAACAGCTATTTCATGGCCAAGTATGTTTAATCTTTCAGGCAGAATTGGAGCCAAATTTGCAGCAACTCTCAATCTATTCACACGCTGAGCATTACGCTCAAGAAGACACACACAGACATAAAATGCAGATTGAAATAAATATGCATATGCATAATGTACTTTTGTCTATAATAAAAGGTGTGAAAGAGACCTTAGATTATATGGTTATAATTGTGCCACAGCTGCAATACCAACACCAACAATCAGGCTCCCAAAGAATGACACCATTGGGACATGGAACGTTCACAACCTGTGGGGAAATGAAGGAACTGACCCATGAAGTAGACAGATATAGGTGGGACATCCTTGGAGTGGGTGAGGTCTGGTGTTTTTACAGCGGAGAAGAGTCCAGACACCAACATGTAGGCTTCATTGTCAATAAAAACAAATTAAACTCAGTCATCAGCTGCACACCATATCCAGAAGGCTCATCAGCATAGAGAACTATATTAAAAACATTAGACAAGACCCTAACATTCACTCCAAAACAGTAAGGAGCTTAAAGACTGAGCTGCAATCATAAAGTCTGGAGATGGTTCATTCACACTAACGATACGATTTACATTTTGATGTGCATGCAAGATTTATTTGGTCAAAATAAAATAGTAACTGTATAAATGTCACTACTCGTACAATCGACGTCTATGGATGGATGGAGTAAAGAGAATTCACCAAAAATTAAACCAAAATATGTTGATTTATTGGATGGGGCTTGCATCATACCTAATTGACATTAATATAAAAATGTCCCAAGCATTGTTGAAATATCAGTTTAGCAAGTTCTGACCCAGCTTATCTTAAGAGGGTACATGGCTCATGCTGGTTGTCTAGCGAGGTTCCTGCTTGGATCGATATGTCCCTGTTGGCTTTGCACAAAAACAACACACGTTGGTGAGAAGGCAATAAGTGGTGCGTTGGTTACCACTGTTGCGTTGACAGCTGGGATCGGCTCGAGCACGACTTCAACCCATTACTGGAATGAGTGGAAGACGATGAATGAGTGAATGGTTGTAATTATGAAGTCATTGTTGACAGTTGCTCTGTAGTTACGGTAGTCATGGCAGACCTGATTGGAAATGTTTTTTACAGTGACTGCTGTAAAGGGTAAGAGGGTATGTAATGTATTTCTATGACTGTGATTGTTTGAATTTGAATTTTTTTATTTTAATTTTTTTGTCAGTTTGTAGGAGGTAAATCCTCATTGTTCAGGTGCATATACAACCAGTGATTTATAGTAACAGGTGTGTGCCAGGTGGGGTCTAGGAGTGAGCTGGACATGGTCTTACAAAGCTGGTGCCAGCTGGAGATAGTCTGGAGGGGACATTCTTGGAAGATAACCACACTCTCTGTCCAACCTGGTAGTTAGGGACAACAGAGCCGTGGGGCAGAGCTGTTCCTCTTGGGCAGATGAGCAGAGAAGTTGGGCTCGATGCCAGGTCTGGTGGCACCTGCAGACAAATGCCTGGGTAGAAGGCACAAAACCTACTTGTCTTTGGAGGCGAAGCGTGGAGGTTGATAATCAAAGTAGATCTGAAAGGGAGATAACCAAATGGAGGTGGCAAACAAAGAAATGTTGTTTTACTCAACCCAGAAGAGGAGCTGACTCTATGTGGGCAGGTTCTGACTAAAGTTGAGCAAGGTGTTGATTGTCTCTTTCAATCGGCGCATTGGAATCCAAATGACGCCTCTAAGACTACCGAAGACTTTCCAGAAGCAAGAGGTCTGACATCCACTATCAGAAGCCAAGTATTGTGCGTGCATGTTGAATTAGCAGCTGAGCAGTCTCCAACTTTGACCAAGGAATGTAATGGACTGACTTTGAAAAGACAACAACAACTGTCAGAACCACTGTGTTATGGTGGAGGCCAGTAATGAAGTCCAGGGCAATGTAGGACCAAGGCTGGCATGTGATCAATAGCGGTTGCAGTAAAGCCCATTTTATGGTTATGCGTCAAATTGATGGTGTATTGACGGCGTATCAATGGCGTAGGGTTTGCATTGACACATTGTCTATGGTGCAGGATACGGTGAAACTAGACTTGCACCTTTCCAGATGTGTGACTATGCATCACGTGACTTTCCCAGCTCTTGGAGCTGGGCTTCTGTGTTTGCTGAGAAAATAGAAACAACCAAAAGGCGATTTTTGAAAAAGTGAGCGGAAAATGATGCTGAACTTTAAGTCTCTATCACTTTAAGCAAAGAAAGAAAACACAGAATAACCCATCTCGGATTGTCACTTCTTTGTCACTTCCAAGCCAAGCAATATAACTGAGTTTGAATGAAAGATCTTCATGTTGTATCTCTAGACTTACAGAATGACATTGCTGGGTGAAGATGGGGAAAGGAAATATCTATGGGGAGGGTGATATTTATGACTGACTGTGTCACAGCTACATGTACATTACATGTATGAAATTGAGTAGTCCGGATATTTCCGTAATCGTTGTCTTACAAAAATAAGGAGTGTAGGCCTAATGTGGCCCATTTATGTTTCTTGTCAAACAAGTTGACAAGTTTCTGTCTTTTCAGTTTTTTTTTTGTTTTGTTTTTTTGTATTTGATGTTAATATTTAAACACATACGTGTTATTTAACTGAGGTTTAATCATCATGTTTTTCAAAAGACTCAAACATTTCTTTTTTAAATTACATGTCTGAAGAGTGAGTGGTGAGGAGGACAACAACAAATACGTACCAAAAGACAACATGTTGTGTTTCATTTAACATTTCATGTTAAAAAAAGTAATGTTCCAAAATGTTCAATAATGACTGTGCCATTAAAACTCATCATAAAAACTGTAATAATATATGTAATGACGACTTGTGTCAGATTTTGTAATGAACATAAGTTACTTTTAACGTTACGTGTTTCTTTTTGTTATTTCTAATTCAATTCAATTCAACTGTATTTCTGAAGCCCAACATCACAATTTACGGTGGTGCGGTCAACTGTATTTCTGAAGCCCAACATCACAATTTAGGGTGGTGCGGTGGTTAGCACAGTTACCTCATAGCAAGAAGGTCCCTGGTTCGCTTCCTAACCTGGGACCTTTCTATGTGGAGTTGTATGCTCTCCTCGTGTCTGTGTGGGTTCTCTCCGAGTACTCCGGCTTCCTCCCACCTCCAAAAGCATGCTGAGGTTTATCAGTCACTCTAAATTGTCCTTAGGTGTGAGTGTGTGCGTGAGTGGTTGTCTGTCCTTCATGTGATGATGACTTGTCCAGGGTGGACCCCGCCCGTTGACAGCTGGGATCGGCTCCAGCACACCTGTGACCCGTAACCGGATTAAGCGGCAGAAAATGAATGAACGAACATCACAATTTACAGTTGTCTCGATGGACTTTACAGTCCGCACATTGCTACACCCTCTGTCCTAAACCCTCAATCAGGGTGAGGAAAAAAGGCAGAAAAAACCCTTATAACAGGGGAAAAGAGGCAGAAACCTCAGTGAGGACCACAGAGAGAGGGACCCCCCCTAACTGGGACAGACAGACCAGCAATAGGTGTTGAATGCACAGACAATGAACATATGAGAAGCAGTGAACATGTGAAGGCTAATAAAAATAATGAAAGGTCCAAGATATTTATGGCCTGTCTGCCAGGCATCTCAAATTAAAATTCAAAAAACTATTTCTGAATACCTAAAAAGGAGTTGTTTTTCTTAAATGATTGACTTGACCTGCTGAACTGTCTGGACTAATGAACTTACCTTTTCCACTGATGATTATAACATCCCAGTGATACTTCTTTGAACAACAACACTCAGATTGCCTTCAGTGCTGCTTGAGACCTCTTCTGCAGAATAAATTACAAAAAGACAAGGGCTTGCATTGAATTGTTATTTGATCTTACTAGAGGACCACCACAGCATACGTGCACACATGTTATTTTAAATTTTAAATTCTTTAATTTCCCTGAAGGAGTCATCCAAAGGGATCAATAAAAGTGAATCTGAATCTGAATTTGAATCTGAATCTGAATGTATGGGTATATGTGTGTGTCTCATCTAACACATGAGGATGAACCTGAGCTCAGTTTTCTACAATTATTGTCGTCTCCCTATTTGACCGGTCATTTTTGACCATGAACACCAAGAGTGTACAAATGTTGAATGAACATGTACAATTCTATGCAAATACAACACAATTTATTTTATGCTTTGAAATCCTTTTTGAAATCCTATTTGTCACGGAATCTCACTCTAATGAAATTAACTATATTTTTCCGAGAACTTTTAAATTGGTCAAATTTAACCAGAACACAGCATGAGGGTTGAAGAAAGCAACCACAAAAAAATGATGGTAAGGTATATTTCTATGTGATGTCTGATATTTTATAGAAATAATACTAATACTAATGATTTCCCTTTTTTTTCCATCTGTCTATCTGTCCGTTGGGCTGAACAAAATGCTATGACAGGAGCCCTCTCTCCTCACACAATTTACTGAATGCGGCTCATGGGAGGGAGCTGCATGCTCGTTGTGGGTGAGGAGTTGGTTTTGAGCCACAGCTCCTTAGCATGCCGGAGAAAGAGTGTTAGGCCCTAAAGAGCCCTGGCAGAGACTCTTCTCCCATCTGCCTCCATTCCTCACCAGTGAGCCCAGCCCGTACCACTTGAGATTATACTCACGTCCAAGCTGTTACTGTAATTTGTTTTGGCTCACAGGCAGATGAGGAGGAGCTGGAGCTACGCATGAAGCAGGGATGTCGTAAGTGGTCCTGGCAGCACAATGAGCTCACTTAAGAGGTGATGGGCAGGACAGTTTTTAAGTAAATTAATGACACAAAGCAGGTTGCCCTCCTGTCCAGGATTATGCTGTTAGTGAATAGAGTTAGCTGTAGAAATGAAAGAGTTCAATGAAATACCAGTCTCATTCAGTGCTGCTGCTTTCTTACTGCTTTTCAAAAAATGCATATGTTAACATGAAAGAAGAAAGGATCAAACTAACAACGTAAAATTAGAAATTAACATGATGATCAAACAAGATACAGGCTGTAATAAACTGGCCCAAGTCCATCTCATCATCTCATCCTCTCATCTATCAAGTAGGGGGTCCAAGTATGATCAAAAGATAATATGTCCTTCTCACACTATCTGTAATATTGTGATAATATGGTCTGCAGTCAGTACCATGATGAAACAGATCTGGGATGAGTGCTAATATGATGTGATAACCCTTCCCACTCAGGTTTCAGTGCAGAAGCTGGTGTCAGGGATGGAAAATGAGCCCTACCCGTTTCCTCTGATGATATAAAACAAGAGTTACATCACTTGTCTCTTTCCCGTTCTCCTCCAAGGATCCCTGTTTTTGTTTAACAGAGCTAGAGCAGGTACAGGCTGTATATGCAGTGATAGGTTTTCAATGTCGTGAGTCCCTGGGACCCCCAGGTGGATTGGAGTGGGTCCCTGTGAATTTCAGTAGGTCCTCATTGGAAATAATGTATGTTCTTATATTCTTCTATTTCTTGTAGTTCTATAGTGTTAAACTCCTTTCATTGTGGTGATTGTATGACATGGTTAGAATTAATTAATAGAATTATTTATGTTTGTTCAAAATGTATTAACAACATACATATCGCCTAAATAAATTAGTAATGTTCAATTGAAAACAAAATGGTGTCTGTACTGAAAAATGAGGTGTGTCCATGGGACCTTTCGATTTTAAAACATGGGGGATATAGGACGCATACCTAGCAACATCACTGTGTATGTAACTTAGCCAAATTGCTTCTTGTGTGGTCTCCATTGCCTTGTACTTGGACAGTCATAGATAGATAGCCTAGATTCTTGCATTCATCATGGAATGCCACGTCATCTTGAAACTGAATTCTGTTATTTGAATTATATTATATTCATTATTATAGTATAGTGAGATTAATAATATTGAAGTAATTATGGCACAATAATTAGTTAATAATAATTATTAAGAAGAAGAGTTTCAGTTATTGATAAAAAAAAAAAAACTTGCCGGTGCTTATGTGAACCTCCAAGGATTAACCCAATAAATGTACACGTCATGTAAATACAGGAATTCATATGGTGGCAGTATCACAAAAGCAGCTGGTACAGAATTCATGTCATTTCCCACAAGAAATGATGAAGGAGGTGAATATAATGTATGTAGAGTGTAATGCGCCCCTTATTCATTGGAATTCACTTCATTTTCTTGGCCCAAGCCAGTGTGTGCTCACTGACACTGCAAGGTGCTTCATTTGATGCAGACAAGGGATTAAAGAAGCTCAGAAGATCAGACACCGTACCCCATTAAGGTACACATATGCCATCAGCAATATAAGTTTGGAAAAAAAGTTCTGTCTGAAACTGCTTTGTAGAAGCTTCTCTTATGAAGTGTGACAAATTGAGGAAATGCAATTCATTATTTGTGTGCAAAGGGAGAATCACACAGCAGTCGCTCCTTGCTCACTCTTAGATCGTAGCACACAAAGCGTTGAAGCCATGATGGAATCTGGGGCGCTGTCTTCTGTATCAATTAAAGATTTGTGAATTTTTCATCATCATTGCATCCACATCAAAAACGAAATGCATGAAAAAATAGCAGTTTAAAAACTGCTCCAAAACAAGTGAAGTACAGTCATTAACGTGGATATTGCATCTGGACAGCGAATCCACATACTTTAGGTATCAAGGTGTTATCTTCCCACCCCTGACCTCCAGCTTTGAACCTCTTCCCCCTGACTCATGACAAGAATAACGTTACAACACGCGTTGGTACATCAGAACATACTGACCCTGTTCAGTTCAAAGCCATGTGTTTATATTTCTGAGTCTGTGTCTGCGTAGCTCCGCATTGAATCTCACCACCTTTTTTCATTTGTTTCCGGTTCTCAGTGTTCTCAGTTCACAGAATGTGAGCGGATCTTGTTCCCGCAGTAACTCTGACAAGATCTACTTTCACTTCTCCAGTCACATCTTGAACAATTCTATTCAGCAGACAAGGAAGTGCCAACCAACTACCATTGCTGAATTTCAGCCAGCTATTTGCCTGGAGTATCGTTTCATTTCATTTATCGCGTGGAGCCTGTGGCAACAAAATTTCGGTCCACTTTGTACTGGACTATTATTGTTTTGTTGAAAGTCATAAATAAGGACTTTGTATTTAAGACTTAAGATGAAAAATAATGTATGACGATAACGATAATTATGGTATTACATGTGGTGTGTTTGGGAGGCTTTGTCCACTACTGTCAAAGAACAAATGTGTCATTGCACCACATTTCTACACTTTACACTCATCAGTAATAGCCACTCATGCCCAGTTAATGGTGCATGTTTCAACCAGAGCAGATAATGATCCATTTGATAGATTTTTATCTGGCGTTGTGAATCACCTCAGTTTGTGTGGAGCATATAACAGGTCTTAAAAAAACAAAACTTTGAATTCTTACAACTAGTGTCTACGGAGCAGGAACACCGAACGGGAGGGATTTCTCTTGTAGACATTCCACACTGTCACTACTGCACAAAGTGGGACCGCAAAGCATTGATTCAGATGGTCTGTGTACCGAGTGAGTGGGAGGAGGAAGACAAACCACTGCGCTGTGTGCGAGGCAGAAATAAAGTAGCATCTATGGACATAATGGTCAGTGTAAGTGCGAGCAAACACCGTTCGAAATCAATAAGACAATTGTCACATTTGTTACAATTTCAATACATGAATACAAGAAATATCTATGGAACAGATACTGCAGGATTCCACCCATTCTTTCCTGGGACTTAAAACAAACTAAACCAAGATAGAAATAGAAATCCAATCCGTTTATTTAGAATCACAGAATGTGATTTTTGTCTGTAGAAATGAGCACAGGTTGCTTAAAAGCAAATATATTCATGTAAGAAGCTAAAACCATTAACCATCAGAGGGCAGTACCTTGTCCTGTTTATTCACCTCATCATGGTGGATGTCACATGGGAAGCTGTTGTGTTACTGTCCAAGTTGTGAAGGAAGTTTGTGTGAGGATGGACGGGAACATCACCATCTCTAACAATTGCATAACATATGTTCTGTGTCGTGTGTTTGGCCTTTAGTGACACGTTCAGTGGGTATGGACAGAACTCACTGGACAGAAGATGGGTTTATGGTCTAGTATGTTTTAGGAGCATCAGCTAAAACTAGAGTATTTTTGAACATTCCTCTTTCTTACATATTCTACGAAGATAGTAAATTCAATTTTTCTTGGTTTTGGCGCATTGGTCAAGATAAAACAGGTGAATATATATTTCATTGTCGGGCTCAAGTCTCTGGGCTCACAGTTGGTCTGTGACATAATAATTACCTCGCACCATAAATAGTTCAAATGGTAAACCCATCATTTTCAGAAAGAATCATGTTGCAGCTGATTTGGCTACTTTCTAAGTAGTAATTATGTCTATTGAGTATTAGTAAGAGTACTGTGTTTTTACTGCTGTATCTGTACTATTACCGTTATTATCTAACTATGTTTTTAAACTTGTGTGAGATTCATTTGAAGGTTTCGTTAAAAGTACTACATACTCGTAATAGTAGTAGCAGGCGTACGTATGTGAGTATTTCCACAGTGAAACAGAAAGCACAAAAAAGGAGCTTCTACTGGTCATACAAAGTAAATATACTTTCCTTACTGTATTTTGTGGTAGAAATGAATATTTTTGTTGTAAAGCTTCATAGTTTCATAAACATCACATTCACTAATGACTGTGTCCGTCACCTGATTGTTCCCTTACAGAAACGGTCAGTTAAAGTTTATGGAACTTCTTTTCTTGGTCCTTTTCAGTTCCAGTCTGTTAAACGCTTTAAACAGGATGGGATGCAAATGAACATACCATCACTGTATCTAGACACAATTATAATATGCAAATGCTCCTCCTGTTGATGACAATAGCCCCCCCCTTCCTTGCCACCAGAAATCCCCCGAGGTTTAGGTGTCATTTGATGGAGACAGACGTGACTCCGATGAACTCAGCTGTCAATAATTATGCTGCGTTCCACACAAGGTCAGTCAGCGGTTCGAGGCTGGACAATCTAATTAGTGTTCATTGTTTTCTTACACTGTTTGTCCAGAAAATATTCCGATCTTGTTCGAAGGGTGAGGACTCGCCGTGGTACTGTGAGCAATGTTTTCAATGTCACATTCTGAGTATCACGGAGCCTAAACTTTGGTTCAACATTCAGCATAGCACCAGATAGCATCAGATCTGCAGCTTTTAATTATCTTCAGTGTCCACTGAAACCTCTGTAATCTACTGTAGATTTCAAATCATGATCACAACACCATGTGTACACTTGATGGAGGACTGAGCAACAGAAAACGGCCCCCTGAATGGAATCCCAGGCCATTTTAGCGTCTGCTGCTCTTTGCTATGTTTCCTTTCATTTATTTTTACTGCCAGCAGTTGAAAAGTGTTTTAGAAGAAGGGGGGGCGTGTTAATATCCCCAGATTACATCAAGGAGACCTCATGAAGTTGAAAGCTAACATGTGTAGTGTTCTGCTTGCTCTGCTTCTTATCTGTGGAACAGGCTGCCATGTGCCTCTTGTGACGATCCTGACACTGAGAAACGTCTGGAATAGTTGTACAATTTGTAAATCCTGCACTTGTCTTATAAAACTTGGATGTCCTCATGTAGGTGGGTGTGTCTGAGCATTTTTCTTGAGGCTGCTTGAAAAAGATGGATTCCTTAAATGTTACTGTCTGTGGAGTTGTGAAAACACATCATCCTCCTCACAGCTGCTTGTCCTACAACACAATGTGTAAACTGGATGCCGTGTCAGAAATGCAGCTTGAAGTGTTACATAAAGTGGAATGCATTGTTTTTAGGGACCTCTTCCAGCTTCCATCTGATCACTGCTGTTGGTGTGTTCAGGCATTTTTAGTGCAGTTCTCTTTTTGTGGAACTCTGCAGTTGTAAGGGGCTGTTTTAAATATAGAACAATCCAACGATTCACATGGAAAAGGACTTTTACAGTTAATGTATACTGCTCTGTTTTCTTGTAGGTCTCTTTCATCTCTACATGTACATGTCCATGTAGACACACACATCCATGTACACACTGTATATGGATGGGACTTTGTTTTCCTTTGCATTCTCCTGTGGTTTTACAGTATGTGGGTTGTAATGATGCACTTACCTTGTGGAAATATAATGAGAGCCTTGTTCTATATAGAGATGTGACTTTAGGTCTGTGTATCATTGTTTTGATCAGTGTCAGAGTTATAACACTCTCCACCCACGTTTGGTCCTGTGATTCCCATCGGACTGCAGTGGATCACCCTTCAGGAGGGTCAGGGGCTCTTGTGAGGCTGGAGGTGTGAAGAATCTTGGGCTTTTGTAAACAATAATGACACAGAAATGTCACTTAAAGCTGAAAAGATGCAGAACTTAGGGTCAGTCACATACTGGAAGGAAGGACAATGCTGCTGCTCACATTAACGCGCTGTGTTTCGGGCATCAGATTGTGGACGGTGGCACCAAAATGTAGAAGAATGAAAAAAGTATCACAATCATAAAAAAGAATAATGGTGAAGATATGATAATATATATATTTAAAACTGTCAGAGAGACGATCTGCTTGCTCTAATGTCATGAAATAATGTGTGAAGTAGGTTCTGTATGATCACATTTATTTATTACGTAGTACACACAATGGGCAGTTCATTCGAATCAAAAGTGTTTTCCATCTCTGTCCTGTGTCCTGTGGCTGAGACATGTTAATGTCCGCAGAGCAGATCGTGCAGAACAGAGGTTACGCACAATCAGGTCCATTTTCAAAATAACACACCGAATGCTGACTCCCACCCAGTGTTGCCAACTCCCCAGCATCGGAAGTAGCTATCGGCCCGCCCAGAAGTAGCTAAAAGTCGCTAGACGAGCGAGCGGTCCAATCCAAACATGAGAGCGGGGGGTGGGATGCGAAGCGACAGTCCACGACTGTCCTCAACTCCGCCCCCGCCCCTCTCTGCCTGTGTCTCACTTCCACTGCCCCTCTCTGTCTCTTACCTGAACGGGGAACAAGAGAAAACAGCGCAATTATTTTTTCCCCCTCCCGCGATCTTGGAGCCTCTGATCACCAAAAGTCGCTAGATTTGTCGCTAGTCACATTTGTCTAATTTTCTCGCTAGGGGGGGTCCAGAAAGTAGCTAAAAATAGCGACAAAGTCGCTAAGTTGGCAACACTGCTCCCACCAGTCCACACTGAATGTGAATTTAACTAAAATGATATACGACATCTGCTCTACTGTCTGAACGCAACGTAGGCTACAGGGAACTTGTCCTAGTGAATGCTGACAAATGAAATATAGAATATAATGTTGGAAATGTAATGAGTTCATGTTAAAATTTTATTTCCGGTTTATCCTTTTTTTCCTTTTGAATGGACGGCTTGTATGCATTGACTCATATTTCACAGCAGTTGCAGCAGCATTAAGCCGATCTCATTGGAGTTGCTGCAGTAACAAGATCCGCCCACTCTTAGTCGTATAAATAACAGTCGTATAACAGTCAAATAACATAAAAAATAGTATAACTACGAAACCTGTTATGCCAAAAATTCAATAAGGAATTGAAAAGTTGTGTATTGTGCATTTTAATTTCAAAAGTGTTGAAGGAGCTATTTTATTAGTTTATATATAAACTTATATATTATTATTATTACTATTTGTTTTGCGTTTTTTTTTTTCACTATTATTAGGATGTTTTGTTGGTTTGTTTGTGGGTAAACACCAGGGGCACTGAATATACACTGTGTGCACAATTAGTTTTTCTCAATTGTTTATACACATTTTCTGAAAGCATGCCTCATACTCTCAGAACTCCAATCAAAAAACACACACAATGGGTAAAACCCCTCAATTCTCCTGCAAAATGAAACTTTACATTCAAATCAATATTATTTGTCTCGTTTTCATATGACACACACAAACCATCATTTGAATAGAAGCAGTTGAACACTGATGAGCTCAATGTAAAACACAGTGATGAATGGAAAACAACTTCATAATGTCTTTGGCCTTTTTTCCGTCAGTGTTACACTTACTACCAACAGTACATACACTACCGTTCAAAAGTTTGGGGTCACTTAGAAATGTCCTCCTTTTTGAAAGAAAGCCTTTTTTTTTTTTTTCAATGACGACAACGTTAAATGAATCAGACTCATCTTGACATGTGGTAAATGACTATTCTAAGCTGTGAACATCTGATTTTAATGGAATAGCTACCTACACCACAGAGGCCTTTTCCACCAACCATCACTCCTATCTACTAATGCTACATTTAGTTTGCTAATCATGTTAAAAGGTGAATGGGGATTTTTGCGCAATTATGTTTGCACACATGAAAACTGTTGATTAGAGAAGCTACAAAAGTGGAATTGTCTGGATGACCCCAAACTTTTGAACGGTAGTGTACATGTGTTGTCAGTATTTTAGAAGGTTTTTATTGTTTTTATATTCAGAACACACAAATAATGAGTAACAAATATACTTTTTTCCACAATAAAACAGTGCACACAGTGTACATCCCAACCAACACCAAGTTGGACATACAGTGGTCTACATGCAAAACTAGAAAAGCACTACAGACCTCCACCAACTAGCTCATTTTCACCCATATTGTGATTTCCAACCAATATTATCGTCCTCCATTCATTTGAGATACTCAAATAAATTCATTGATGATCAAAACATTCCTTTGTCAAAGCAAACTTATTACACAAATGACAATCACAAATACTTTTTTTCATGAAAATAGTGCCAAATGCAGAGTGTGTTGAACACTGTGTTCAACTGTGTGTTGAAAGAAGTGAAGGCGTCAGTGCATGGCCACTGAATGCACATTTTACATTCGCTATATATTTTTCGGTATATTCCTTTCCAGAATAAATATCCATTCCTGGACTTGGATTCTTCAAATGAATTACAATATAAATGTGACTTAAATGCAACTTACATGTGTTTTTTCTCTTCATGACGTTTTTTTTTTTTGACTCATCATTTGTTTCTTTTGGTCAACCCTTGGTGTTATTCTTCTCTCCTACAGTGTCCATAACAATTACATGCAATTTAACAACTATGCAAATGAAGTGAAGATTTCCTTTAGCAAGTTCTCGTGACTTTTAGATCAGCCAATAGTGACGCTCTTTACTGAAGAGTTGGCAACACTGCAGAGACGGTGTCATATTTGAAGGAACAACAGGAGAGGGAGGGGGAGAGGAAATGGAGAGGAGCGTGTGTTGAACCCTCTAACCGAGGGAACATGCTGGAGCAATGTCCTTGACAACAGGTTAACATTTATAAGAGTATACTTGTCTCCATTTTCTCTCCCCCTCTGCCAGTTCTTCTATGTTTCGGACTGGTTCATGTGATCACCGCAGCGGTCTCAGGCCCTCCTCAAATGCTGTCATTGGTCGAGATGCCTGATGACAGCCATCCCATTTATTAGTAATAAATGGATCGACACATTAATAATCTGTTAACCCACCCAGCACTCAACATAACATTTATTGTTTTCTATTTGTATTTTATTTTAATCATTCTGATGGTCTCCAATTATTTTAGAACTCTAACCTGAGCTTGTTTTTGAAGAAGGAATTACAGTTATACTTGGAGGAGAAACAGTACTTTAACATATGAGGAATGACCAGGCATCACAAACGAGAACACTCTCAGTGAATCGGGATGGCAAATAAGTGTCATATCTCTGTTACAGGTGGGGGGCACACACACACACACACACACACACACACACACACAGTCAAAGAACAGTGCACAATGGCACATGAGTCACAAGAGTCACAATAATAATCGAATATAAAGTGATAATTATAATAATATAATAGATGTGATATCGACATTTATGGTAAAAAAGACTGAATGTATGTATATTGGACAGTGCTAGTGTCAGCATGGTGAACTATGTTTGTGATGATCGTTGATCATGTTTATCTCTGGTTTATTTGTGTAGCACATTTACAAACAGCATGGCTGAACCAAAGTGCTTCACAGTTATAAAGACAACAACACAAAATAGGCAGCAAAGACAAGAGTGATGGATTTAAATGGGTTGAACATGAAACGGGTTTGTGTTCATATAGTCATTGATGGTTTCTAATACTCAAGAGATGGTGCAGATGTTTCACAGAGCCATATGTGCTCAGGCATGTATGGAATACATATAACACTCATACAGTCCACGCTTTGACATTATATATGTGTGTACTTATTCAAAATGTTACGGTGTTATTTCAAATGAATCTAGCGAACCCTGGGTGAAAACAGATGCTCCTGTGTGATGTGACTGGATACAAATATCGATTTAGCAGCCTCCGTTGATATAAAGCAGAAATGGGAATATGAGACAGAGCTGCCAGCTGACCCTGTTCTTTTTATTTGTGTGGCAATTTATACATCTGTTCACGTCCACACTTAGTCTTCCATCACCCATCAGGACTGAGCTCTGCTATTCTGCCAGCTCAACATCATCTTAATCCATTTCAAAGACCTACATTCTTCACCATAGTTGCCTTGGCAACAAAGTTTTCCCCCACCCTAAGATCAATAGAGTATCCTCGACATTGTGGTAGGAAGTGCTGTGACACCGCTGGTCCTCTGAGAAACCAAGTTCT
This sequence comes from Aeoliscus strigatus, assembly GCA_901007665.1. Taxonomy (NCBI): domain Eukaryota; kingdom Metazoa; phylum Chordata; class Actinopteri; order Syngnathiformes; family Centriscidae; genus Aeoliscus; species Aeoliscus strigatus. Next base: position 49,915 of record CAAKHB010007579.1, on the reverse strand, counting down.
TTGTGTCCTAGTTACTATCGGAATACTGACACCGCTGAGCAAGGTCACAATTATTTAAGACCCCCCGAGCTTCTCTCACTTGCTCAGTAGAGGAAGAGTGTATAAAATTTAGAAAAGGCAATAAAGTGTCTCTTGGAATTTGGACATTTTTTCACCGTGTTTATTGTTGTCTATGTATGTGCTTTAGAACAAACCAGAAGCCGCTAAAGAATCTCCACTGATGGCTAACAAACATAACACAGGTTGATGGGAAATGACAGCAGTTCTTCACATCTTTTACCATCTCGAACATACAAAACATTGGACAAAACGTACCCAGACGAATCCAAGTCTGTAAAACCCAAAACAATATGATAAGGAACAGAAACATCAGAAAACACAGCTTTGGCATGTGGGACTTCAGATATTCCATCGGTTTTACTGTCAGCATTTGCTTTCCACATAATGGGGGACGAAAATGTGGTGTTGCTAATGCGACTACCACCTTATCAGTGGAAGAACAGCTAAAATTAATCCTGACAAATTGGGTAAGTAATAAAATGAGTTTATACATCACAGCCAGCTTTTGCTGCGGAAAATTCAAATTCACACAAGGGCACTGCTGTTAATTGGTGTTTTAGCAGTTACTCAAACTAGATGCAAAGGAAGCTAACGGGACGGGGAAAATGGCATCAGTACACCAGGTTGATGTTCTGTTGGGGTCTTTGAGGGTTAATACAGACAGTGACTTTTTTATTCCTCTCACCACAGGCGTGAGAGGAATGTGTGAATACAACAAAATAAAAATCTGAGGGTGAAAACGTCCCCAAAACCTGAATGAGCCAATAACATCTTCATCGGGTGATTTTTTTTCCCCCCTCGATGTACATTAGACAGGTTTCTGTCTAATTTTTCTGTACGCCTCAGTGAGCATGAAAAGGTCATGAAACCCTTGAGTGCTGCTGACATGCTGACAAGCGCCCTTTCGTTCTTCCTCCTAGAGTGAAATTTTGAGCAAGAAAAGCACCATCAAGCCGTCTATGATGGAGCATGTTTTTGTAGCTGTCTGTTTCAGTCATCGCGTACGCCTTCTTCTAATTCAGCCATCTCTTTTCTCTCTCGCACATGCACCTGCAGATTGATCAACGATGGGCCGTCTGGTTCTGTGCCTGCTGCTGTGTGCAGCTCTGGTGGAGGGATACACGTGTCCTGGACGCTGCATTTGCCAACACCTCTCCCCCACGCTGACTCTTCTCTGTGCTAAAACCGGCCTGTTGTTTGTTCCTCCTACCATCGACCGCAAGACCGTCGAGCTGCGACTCACTGACAACTTCATCACCATCATTCGCAAGAAAGACTTTTTCAACATGACGAGTCTGGTCCATCTCACCTTGTCCCGCAACACCATCAGCCAGATTAGCCCCCACGCCTTTTTAGGCCTGCGATCGCTGCGGGCCCTCCACATGGACGGAAACCGCCTCAGCATGATAAAGAGTGACCATTTCAAAGGCCTGAACAACCTGCGCCACCTGATCCTTGGAAACAACCAGATCCACCACATTGCGCCCTCTTCCTTTGACGAGTTTGTTTCCACCATAGAGGACTTGGATCTGTCCAACAACAACCTGCGCGGCCTGCCCTGGGAAGCCATCGGCAGTATGACCAACATAAACACCCTCACTCTGGACCACAATCTGATCGACCACATCGGAGCAGGGACGTTTACGCTGCTGACCAAGCTGGTCCGCCTGGACATGACCTCCAACAGGCTTCAGAAGCTTCCACCAGACAGCCTGTTCCAGCACGCTCAGGTCCTGTCTGACGCCAAAGGCTCCAGCTCGTCCACGCTGGCTGTGAGCTTCGGAGGAAATCCTCTTCACTGTAACTGTGAGTTACTGTGGCTCCGCAGGCTGACAAGAGAGGATGACCTGGAAACCTGCGCCTCACCCGAACATCTCATGGACAAGTACTTCTGGTCCATCCAAGAGGAGGAGTTTATCTGTGAGCCTCCACTGATCACCAAGCATCTCTCCACCAAGCCTTTTGTGATGGAGGGGCAGGGTGTGACTCTTAAATGCAAAGCTGTGGGCGATCCAGACCCAGACATTCACTGGCGGTCGCCAGATGGCAAGTTGGTGCATAACAATTCACGCACTGTCCTGTATGACAACGGAACCCTTGATATTCTCATCACCACTCTGAAGGACAGCGGGGCGTTTAATTGTGTGGCGTCCAATGCTGCGGGCATCGCCACAGCTGCTGTTGAAGTCAACATGATTCCCTTACCCCTGTTTGTTAACAACACGGGCCACCTGCGTGAGGACCCCGGCCTCTCAGACATCACCACCTCCTCCAAATCTGGCAATGACAGCAAGGGCTACGACAAGCAGGACAGGAGGGTTATGGTCACTGAGCTGACCTCCTCGTCTGCCGTGATCCGCTGGCCGTCTGAGCGCCACATCCCCGGCATCAGGATGTACCAGATTCAGTACAACAGCTCAGCAGATGACACGCTGGTGTACAGGTAAGTCACGGTGAACATCAGGAGGCGCCATCTGCCCAATGACACAAACACACGATGAGATACATCCGATGTGCAGTTGTTGTGCATTGTTTTTCTTAAATTAGAATGTTCAGGAAATCCATGTGACATTAATACAGTTTACAAAAACAACAACTGCATGACATTGAGATGTTGTGTTGTGTTGTTAGTGTCTCCATTAAAAAAAATAAAAATGTTTATCTTCATACTCAAATAATTAGAAGTCTAAATATCAAATATGAGCTCAAGATTTTTTTCCTTTAAAAAAATTCCATTTGTATTCAAATACTAAATAAGCACATACTAGAACTACTTCATTTATTTACATGAATCTAGGGTGTAATTCTACCTGAATGTGTTCATGGAGTGAATTGGATATTTTCTCATGGGTTTTATCTGATTGAATGTATAGTTTTCTCATTCAGCTTAAGAATGTAGCTGTTGAGTGTTGTTTTTTTTTCTTTAGGTGGTGCAATATTACTTACAAATAAGCAGAGTCTGCCTGTCGGGAAAAGGAAGGAGCTTCTTGTTATTTTAACACACGTTCATTTGAAGATCACGTCACGTTTGTCATTATCAGGTTGAAAAGAGACACTCATGTAATTCACATGTCACAACTGTGTTTGCATGCACATCCGCTCTCCGAGAGCTTTCAGGTGTTATAGTATATACAGTAGTCCATTCACACTGTACCCACCACACACTCATTCGGAACAGCCTGAGTTTTTGCCGCTGCGATGACCTTGTAGTTTTTTGCCATGTGACTTGGAACCAGCTGATGAAAATCTGTCAACGGGGATATCGTACGCTGTATTTGTCACCACAATGTTTTGTTTTTTTCTTTACCTTGCAGAATGATCCCATGGACCAACAAGAATTTCTTAATTAACGATCTAGCCTCAGGCCGTGAGTATGACCTCTGTGTGCTGGCGGTGTATGACGATGGCATCACATCGTTAACGGCCACACGCGTGGTCGGTTGTGTACAGTTCCACACAGCCAGTGAGGTCAGCCAGTGCCGCTTCATGCACAGCCAGTTCTTAGGAGGCACGATGATCATCATTATCGGAGGGATAATTGTTGCCTCTGTGCTGGTGTTCATCATCATCCTGATGATCCGTTACAAGGCCTACAGCAGCCCAGAGGACAGGAAACCCCATGTCAGATCCAGCAGTCACTCACAGGTGAACGGAAGCCAGCAGCGGCTACAGCACTCCACGTCCAAGCAGCCGTCTGACGAGGGCCAGCATGAAGCACGGGCACCCAAAGAGTGTACGGCCGTAGTGCTGAGGGTGGACAATGAGAAGAAAGACCCGGCAGCCACCGCTGCCATCCTGGAGGTGGAACTACCTCATGTGAGCGGAGACAAGATGAAAAGACGAACCAGCTTCGACACTCAGCGCTCCTGCCTCACATCGGAGGACATGCAGACAGATAGTAGCCTGACGGGCTCCACCATGTCCCTGTGTCTCATCGGCCCCAACGCTGGCACCAGTGAGGCTCCGAGGCTCAAGGACAAGAAAAGCGCTCTGGCCAACATGGGACTGCTCCCTAACGAACTTGCACGAACTCGGCACAGATTCTCATTTGACGGAGGGGATTACTCCATATTCCAGAGTCATAGTTACCCCCGCAGAGCGAGGACGAGGTGGCACAGGTCCACCAACCAGCTGGACATGGAGTCGTCGCCCCTCGCCAACAGGAGAGTGACGTTCAGCAGCACTGAGTGGATGCTTGAGAGCACCGTCTGAGGACGGAAGTCCAGCACACACACACGGAACACACAATATCCCTTTGTCGACATGCCATCTGACACAAGCACACACTCTTGCTGCCAACGACAAATGATAAACATAAGCACATGCAAACTTTCAGTGAGTCGCTGGAGAAGAACACACATTCCTTCATTTTTGCCTCCACCTCATACTCCCAGCGAGATTTTGTTGGCCATGTCCTTTGTTCACGCAGCAGTGCCTTATTCTAAAAAAAAAACGTACGAATGGAGGATGCTGCTCACTGTAGTCATAAACCTTCCTCTCCATTGTCGTCTCCCACCATGAGGGAGACTTGTTCATTTGTCCCTTGTCTTTGACATGCCAAGGGAACGTGGCATTCAGATGTGGCTGTTTATCTTTAATTGTTAAATAGAGAGAGAGAGAGAGAATCATCAAAACTGTAAAGTGAACATTCAGTTTTCCTGTTACGTCAAACATTTTTTGAGTTCTCTCAAAACCTTTGCACAGAAGACACGAAGATACGAGGACATGTATCACCACCAGTCTATACAAAGAGTAATTTCAAACAAGAATTTTACACATTCTGATTTCTATTGCTAGCACAGAGAGGATAGACCTGGAGAAGCATGGATTTCTTTTTGACGGTCAGACCATATGGTGTTAAATAGGTATTTGTTCCAGATGTGACTGTATATTAATCAGTACTATATCTGGCTGGGCTAGATAAAAAGAAAATAAACAAAAGAAGACATATATAAGTATATTAAAACATTGATGTATGTGTACTAACTATGTAAGTAAGTGAGTCATATGTCACATGACTTTTTACAAAGCATTTGGGTGTTGGCTGCAAGTTTTTACATTAAAAACCTGTGTCATCACACCTCTCCTTATTCAGCCTGTGAAAGCTTGGACTATTTTCATGGAATGAAAGGTGTGTGTGTGTGTGTGTGTGTGCATGCGTCTCCCGCGGCATCTTCTTGCTTCAGCAACAACAGCATGTGTCCCCAGCAACGAGTAACGAAGAGGAGAAGAAACAAGCTCATATGATGTATGTTTTATTTGTACTATTTCTATGACTCGGACGTGTGAAAGCTACAGTGACCAGGAGCAGAGTTGTGTCAGACAATAAGTGACATGATGAATGGAATATTCTGGAGTATTCCAATGCAGTTAATGGCTAACAGGGAAGAAAGATCACGCCACTAGGGGGAGACAAACTATCCTAATGATTTGCAGACTGCAGTAACGATGCACTAAAATGTGTGGAGCATCCTGTCAGCCAGGGTCATTTTTTCATAAATCAGAGCTGTCGAGAATCTGAATGCTAAGATTTTAAGACCGGGCAGATAATTTCTTCTCTTTCTATCCAAATTCACACCAGGCTGCTCTCACAACTGAGACAGAAATTATGGACGGATTGGAGAAACGTCAGAGGGGAAATGGTCCTTTTTTGAAGATCCTGATAACATCCTCTGTAGTTTCTCTCCATTTCCAGATATATCGATCCTCCTGTCTTGAACTGTGCCATATATATATATATATATATATATATATATATAAATGTCCTTTTGATGGACGCGTTTGGAACACGTTTCTAGAGAACATCAATCTTGTGTAAACACTGGAAATATGCAGTACTTCCTTTTGGATGTCAGCCTGCTCATGAACCCTGACTGTCAAAACGCTCCGTCAGCACTGATTTGAGCAAGTAAATTCGATGTACCTTGGTCTAGCTCCAAGATGTGGACAGTTGCAGCCCACTCCTGTCGACTTCTTATTGACGCAGACAAACACTGCTTCAGGTTTTTCTACCACAAGCCTGCACCCTCCGGGTCAGTTTGGATAGAAGCAGTTTAAACATACTCCAAACCACCTCTGCTACTGGACTGAAGGCTGAAACAGCTTCCGTGTTTACGTCCTCCGTTCAGACGTGCTGGGAGGGAACGCGTTCTCTTCTGTACTTACTCCAGTGCTCTTTGACTAGAACAGCAAACAAACCACTCAATGTCTTCACTTTGATGGTGAAAAGAAGCTAGTTAAGGTGCATCTCATGAATCCTAAAATAACAGCAGGAGACCAGACCGACAAACTCTTTAATCCATGATGGCCCGTGGAGAGCAAGACGGCCTCCGTTTATTTCCTGACAAGTAAAAGCAAACCAATGTCATGAAGAAGTCAAAAGTGAGATGTGTTTTTCTTCTGCTGGAGGGAATTTTACAAGTATTAAAAGTATAAATAATTCACTTGGTTTTCCAGGCGCTCACAGACACGTCATTAGATTTCTGTGGTTGGCATTTCTAAGTAGTCTGAACAGACTGCGGTGGTTTCCAGGACAAATCGAATGCGTCAAACACTGACCAAGGATGAAACCAGTGGAACCATTTTTTTAAAAGACCCAAATATTCCACGTGTATCATTGTCTACACGCCTTTGGAAAATAGGAGTGTTAATATCTGTCTCTGTACTGTCCTGCAGTCAAACATGTTTGGATCTTTCATATGAAAATGATTTTTCCAGAGGTCGATTTTAAAATGAGGAACATGGATTAAAATACACCTGGAGTTCACAGGTCCACTCACACCTAGGAAACTAATGACTCTAATTTGATTTTCTTATGAATACGTCCCAGGGCACGTTACCCAGTGGAACGTTATCAGGTTGTGAACAGGACTGTTGGACTGAGGGTTCAAGCACCTCACAGTAACAAAAACATAGACGGTCTCCACCTCTGTCCTTTGATCATGTCCAATTTGGACCATTTAAATTGAAAATTGAAAAAATATTTCTCAAAAATAACAACATAATTTATTTTGTCACCTGGGAAAATTGTCTCACAATATAAAAAGTTTTAAAAAGAAATAAATGCAAATATGTTTTACAGTTTAAGAAAGCTGCATATGTTAAAATCAAATGTGTGTTGAGTTGAATTCAACTCCGATGTCGTTATCAAGCACACAGGCTGCACTCATTGGTGACAGATGGTGGACACAACACGCTGACTCGACTCCTGTGCACTGACACTCCATCCACTCCATGGAAGTCCCAGAGGAGGAAGGACGTCAGAGGTTTGTGTGGAGCAGACGGAAGGGGACCAGTCGCTCATACCTGTGGATCACTCTCCAGAACTACCGTCGGAGCTGTCCTCACCTGCTGCTCTCCAGTTTTTCCTCCTTTTCTGTTTCAACACCTCATCGGAGTCTGGGTCCCGCTTTTGTCTTTTGCGTCTGTGTATCCGTCTGTGCCTTTCTTTGTCGTCACAATCACTGTCCCCTGAGCTGCTTTTAACACTTTTCTTGTTTTTATGTCTATGATTATGATTCTTAGTCCTTTTCCTTTCCTGCTTTTCCTTGGTCAGGTTGTCGTCGCTGCCGGAGCACTTTGCGTTCCTCTGTTTTTCCTCCTCTTCTTTCTTCTTCTTCTTCTTCCTTTTCTTTTTCCGGGAGGATTTTTTGGATCGTTTTGATGAGCTTGTTTTCATTCCAGACTTGGACTTTTTGACTGTGTCCTTCCCAATCTTCTTTGCAGCACTGTCTGTTTCACTACGATGAAAACAACATCATGTGATTAGCAGGCGTTTTTAAACATAAACGTTTGGAACACAACACGGATGCTCGACTGCAATCGCAGAATGACACAAGAGAGTCGCCACACACAACACTAGTAGTTTAACAAAGACACAGTCGCTGAAGATCAGTAACGTCTCTAGATCAACTCCCAACAATGGAATGAAAAACTTGAAAAACACTCTGATGGAAACTTATACTTGAAGATCGCTGAGTTGCTCATTTCGCTGTCAATTAAATAGTGACCCAGCCTCCAATAGATCATCCAATCATCAGAAGCCGAGCGTTCGGGCCAGCCCTCTGTCCCACAGACCCCCTGACGGGCGGGACAAAGCCCAACATTTATCCAATGACCGTCTAGTTTCACTGCAGTGGAACAACCCACTTCCAGTGAAGTCAGTGGACACTCTGAGTCTACGCTGTGTAAAGTACTGTCAGGTGCACGGTTGAATGAGAAGGAGGTTGTGTCTGTTACCTGTCATAAGTAGCTGATTCTGGATGAAAGATGACCATGTTCTAGCGCACATATAGTCAATGAAATGTACACACGAAAGTACACACGAAAGTACAACCACTTATTTTGTTGACATTTTAGGGGAAGCTGAGCTTCCTTTGTCTTAGAGCAGTCGCCACTGATAGGCAGGTAGGGAACCTTTACAGGTTAGTGCCAGTCTCAAGAATGACGACTGCTTGTTAGTAACCACGTCTGTGGTTTAAACCTACTATGTCTGTAGTTTATAGTATCTGTGGTTTAAACCTACTACGTCTGTAGTTTATAGCATCTGCGGTTTAAACCTACTACGTCTGTAGTTTATAGCATCTGCGGTTTAAACCTACTACGTCTGTAGTTTAAAGTCTGCATCTTTTTAAATATAAAACAAGTTTTGTCACTGTGGATATGTTCTGTTCTGTAAATCTAAAGGGGTCAGGCAGTGTAGTTCTGTCTCAGACTTCATCTCTTGTTGAACTGGTGTAATGCTACATGATTCATTACCTGTCACTTTCAAACTCCTCAGGATACAGCTCCTTGAATCCACTATGCCCCCACCTGTGGGATGAACAATCATGTCCATTTTGAAATCTGACGCATCTAAATAAGACTTTTGATAAAATATGCACAGACCCTAAAATAAATATGGAATTAGAGATTAGGACGTTCAATCAGAGTACAGAAAGTACTTCATGACCCATACCTGTCAGGATCATTGTCCTCAAAGTCATACAGTTTGCGGGTCCAGTATCGAGCCTCCCTGTCATCATGGTCTGACACACACCGTTTGCTTGGGTCTCTGGACTGATCAGGTTGTCGATCACAGTGCATATATCCCCTGGAAAATAACCAGAACCAATTCAGGAAAACAAAACATATTAACATCAACAATTTTCTAAATTGGGAGCCATGTTATGGAACACACACTCTAACAGCCACAAACACACTCACAGATTTGTCATTACGTGCCCATTAGTGACTTTATCTCAGGTAACGTTTCATCAGTATCAATTCATCTTTTGGTTGCTTTTTCTGGATTAACTGATGAATTACTTGGTCTATAAAATGTCAGGTGACATGTCAATCAGTGTTTCCCAAACCCCTACATTTTTTTCCCTTTTGTCCACAAATCATCGGTATACATCTTGTCAATCAAATCTATTACTCAATTAGCTAAATAGAATAATGTATTTAGGAGTGGAATACTAACACATTAATACAGTAATTGTTGAAGTCCGAACCATCATTATTACTTTGCTGTATTAGATGCTGTATCCTACATATTACACTGAAACACAAAATAAATGACCATAATTATGCATATGTTTAACAACCTGATTGCCACTTATACATGTAGCACAGGCCCTGTTAATGACATTCATGTAATATTAATTTACCAACATTTTGCAATGATTAATGTCCATCTTTTGAAATGAGAGATTGGTCGTTCTGACCTCATACAGGATGACATGTCTTTGTGGTGAGACATTTGAACTTCCCAGTCGCGCATTTTCCACATCTCGATCTCCTCCTGGATCTGCAGTAAAAATCAGTAAGAACAATTGTCACAGACACACAGACACCACTCTCGCTCACCACATCTTACACTAACAAAGCAGCTTTGTCAGCACCGTCAGTCAAATCACTGAAGCAAAACAAACGAACGAAATTCTTCTGGTTTCATCCGGTAACGAGCAAACGTCACACAGCAGTCACAGAGGTGAAATTTCCCAGGACACTCAAACGCACCTTGTTGTGGGCATCGGTGTGGCGGATTACGTTCCTCAACAACGTCTTACCCAGCGGCTGCTTTTGCATGATGACACCTGATACGACACAGATGTAGAGCAAAACAACTCGGTTACTAAACGAAAATACTTGAAATCGACACGGTGTCGTTCATTGACTATTTAATTGTCATCTATTCAAATGGGACACATCGCTGCTTGGTCTAACGTTAGCTCGGAGAATGTTTAGACAGATTACGACAAGAAGACAAGCAGCAATGGACCCACTGTAAATACACTCTAAGACACAATCAAAGCCCTGTGGGTATCTGTGGGCATGCTGCCGTCGTTTTAACTATTACCTTTGAAAGAGAGAAGCATTCAACACCAATGCATACCGAGCAGTTGCTGCTACTACTTCCGGTTTCGTCATGTACGTAATACGTAAGCCGCAATCGCGGTGACGCAATTTCCGCCTGAAATTGGGGTTCGCGTTCCTTTTTTAAAGCGGTACTGCAAAACTGCTTGTTTTTAGTTCTTATTCCGTGCACACCTATACCCTAACCACAAACCAAATGTTAACAAAGCAGTGCTGTGTTACACATAATTGAAAAAAACATCAAAGTGCTTCAAAACGGTAAAAAAGGTTTCTCCTGACAGAAACAGCGCGCCGCCGTCCGTTCACCCCAATCCAGCACATACCACGCTGCTTCATTTGGAAGTAGGAAGTAGTTTTTATTCTTGAGTGAAAGTTTGTGTGTTTGTGTACAAGTCTAAGTTTGAAGTCTGACTTTGACCGGTGTGTTTTTCTAATTACATCGAATAACATCTTTCGAAAAGCTTCTGCTCATCGATGTCACTGATGATCTAATATAATCTAATATAATATCTAATACCCCCCTACACACACACACACACACACACACACACACACACACACACACACACACATTTCAATCATCTGGTGCATTTCATATCTAATTGTATGCTGAACCAGCTAAACCTCCAACTGATGGGTTCAGAGTTTTGTACAGTTTTCACTGCAGAGCATAAAGCAGCGTAAAGTTTACATGGTTTAAGTTTAATCTCCAAAACAGATCTGTCTCTCTGATATCAATCCATCATCAAACATCTAAAACGCTCATGCCTTGTGGGGTAAAGGGGTGTTATGGCTGTAACAATGGGGCTATGTGATCTTTCATGTGTGCTTGTGGTTTGTTAGTGTTCGTAAAATATCTTTTAAAAACAGGTTTGTTGAACTATCTTCTCATCATCTCCATCTCTCCATCTTTTGTGTAGTCTGAATCCTGGTGTGGGTATGGGAGTTGGTGTTTCATGGCTGTTTTCCACATACAAAGGTAAAAATAACTAACGTAGATTTTTTTGTACATTACATTTTGTACATCTTTTAGTTTTTTGTTCTTTGTTTCTCTCTTTTCCAAGTGTGAACTTGTGATTGTTTATATGTCATGTTGAATAATGATTCCATAATATTAAAAAGAGTTTGAAGTATTGCTGCTTTTGCAGCCCACAGAGCATTTTTCATGTCATTATATAAACTGCATAATACATAAATTATCCTTCACCTTATTTAATCAAGTTGATTCATACTTACAGACATTGAACTATTGGAGCAGGCGGACATGCAAGCTGCTAAAGGCCTATTTTACATTTCTACAATATACAGTATATCTGTTGGCTTAATGACTCATATAGGAACATTCTCCAGATAACCTGTTCTTTTTTAAACAGTTGCTGTTTCCTACAAACAGCATAGAACTCTGAGACAAGTTCTAACAGGCTGACGTGTGCATTCTACAAGTACCAGGCTGCTTATTTCAAGAGTATCGTTCATTTTCTGTGTATATATAATTATCCTTCTACGTTTCAGCATGTGTGGTACTTTGCCTTTGATTCTGTCAGCAGACAAAATAATGATCTTTATGAACCTTTCCATCATGAATGGCCGGGAGGGGGACTAAGAAAGAAGAAAATCTCCCTCTTTGAGACAGAGAGCAGTCAGGAAGGAGGGAGGAGGGAAGAGGGAGAGGGGGAGGGTAAACACACTCAGACAAAGCTATGTCTGACATCCTCTCTCCCTGAAAGCGAGGACGGACGGACGGACTGACACAAAGCCAGCGTAACAGAGCTGGGGGTTGTGGGGGATGCAAAAAAGGACATCAGGAAAAAGAGGAGGAAAAGATGCACAAAAGCTGCATCAGTTCTTGTTCGATAGGAGCAAACAACATTGTCTTGGTGAATGGGAGCTCGTGAGCTCAACCACAGGCGAGTGCAGTGAGAAACCAGGCAGGCGTCAGTCGCTGCTGCTGAGCACCAATCCCCTCTGACTCTCTCTGCCAGCTGCGTCTGGCATTTGGTGCAATATAGGGGATTTTAGGGATTTTCAGTTTTCTGAATATGTTTTTGTAGTGATTTTCAACGTTCTGTTTTTCCTGTCTGAACACAGTGTGCGACGTGGAGACTCCTGTGGTTGCTGCTCTCAGGGCTGCTCCCCTCCCTGCTGCCTCTGGTTGGGTGATGGTTGTCACTGAGAAGCAGGGTATCACCTAGATGCGGGGCTGGAGCTGTATGGGAGGAGAAGTGAGCAAACGTCAAGATGGGAGCAAAACAGATGAAGTGGTAAGAGCATTTTTATTATTATTATTATTATTATTATTACTATTATTGTTATTTGAATCAATCCATGCTCTTAGCTACATTGCAGTACATCAGTGGCAGTGATGCATCATGGGCCTCTGTTTAGTCTGGTACTGTACTTACTACATGACACATTTCAACCCAAATGTGACCTTTTTGTTAAAAAGCTGCTGAGCAGTCACACTGTGAATGTGTATTGTTATGTATTTACACTGTGGGTGTGTCCCTGTATGTGTCTCTGTGAGCCAAGCTGCTATTGCCTAGCAACCACTGTCTCGCCTCCATTTACAGCTCTTCCATTTCGTAATGTAGATGACATATGTATGGTTTTCAGAATAACAAAGCGTTTTCTGCTGCTACAAAGACATTAAGAACACCATTTTGTCTTGTGTGGGCTATTTACCAGACCAATCCCAGGATGTAAACTTTGATCAGCAGTTTAGAGAGTCGGGGTTGTCACACTGACTGACGATGTTTGTTTGTCATTTAAATTGCATTTAGATCCTGAGGTTGAATATGCTCTTTCTCTCGGGAGATGACCTTATGCTAACATTCAGGGTCCTATTTAGAAAGTCTAAAGTGCAAGTGCACCGCATGGGTGTGTCTCAGTCAATTGCTAGTTAGACAGTGGGCCTTTTCAAAACCGCCTACTACATACTACATACCATAAACGGCATACTACATACTGCATACTGCCTCAGTATATACTGAATACTAGTTACTGAATGGTGGATTCAGTATGTCAGTTGAAGCAGATTGTTCACAGTGCACAGTATGCCGCAACATAGCCGGTATCCCACAATCCATTTCAGGTGAACTAGCAGCAATTGCAGAGAATTTCAGAATTGGCTAAAAGCTGATTTAATTTCTATCATTTGGACAGTTTATATATAATTTTATGATTTAAAAAAATAATAATTCAGCTTGGAAAGTAACACGTTAGATTCTGAATATGTGGTCAGTTTATCCAAATAACATCTGTTTGGAAATTTGTTCCGACGTTGTCGGAGATGAGAAGACACACCAATGGAAGACACTGGCCGGGAGCAGCTAACAGGTAACAGCTAACAGCTAACAGCCGGGAATCCCGACATGATCGTCGGTCAACATACGTCATCATCCCAGAGTAGATAGTGATCCAGTGAACTGACCTGCAGCTCTTTGGGGAATTGACACGGGCTGATGGAAATCCTTTGGTTAGATAAATGTTGGTTTCATTGACGGAATTTAACAATTAGCTGCTACATTAGTTTGTCTTAATGTAAAGTTTTACAGGACAGAGCAGCGCTAACACTGGTGTCCAACATGTACAAGCACTTTATTTAAATCAAGTCGATCAACAAGACTACAAATACAGATTTCTTTAGTACAAACCACCGTTTGATAACTTCCAAAGAAAAATAAAAAAAATGTTCTTTTATAATGTAATAAATGTGTTCATTGGTGTGTTGGTCGTATAATATAGATATATCTATCATCCGGGAACTTTTGGATCACATACTGTATACTACATACTGAATTTGGAACAGATCACTATATTACTCCGATTCTGCTGGTATATTACTATTAGTACTAGTATATTATGTGGTTTCCAAAGCACCCAGTGTGTTTTTAGACTGTGCTCCATGTCAGAGGGTCTAAAGGGTCAGACTTCCTCTGTCAATCAGTCCTGGGCGTGTTCCGAGCGTATCATCACCTCTCGTTCCCTTTCAAAGTGGTGAACCTGGAGCACATGGAGGACTGGTAGGTAGATAGCAGCATGGGTGTCAGTTTGGATGGATATGTGGTGGGGACAGAGACACCCCCACCCCACACCGCACTGATCCATTCAGAGACACTTCGGAAACACGCAGACTTCTCTCTGAAATCTGGACATTGTAGACATTTCACCACTGATTTGAACATGTGGTATATTTTCACTGCGTTCTCTCTCTGTGAGTTAAACGCTGACTTTGTCCCTTGAAGATCGCTCCAGGGTCCGTTCAGTGAATCAGTCCATCAGATGGAGCTGATCCTGTTCATGAGCATTAAGATGTGTTTCTGATTGATATTATATTGTCCACAATCAGAACCTATTCACCATATTTTTATCTCTAATCTTTTCATATGTGTGTCTTCTCCATGTGTGTCTAAGCAGAGTGCAGACACATCTTCATACTATCTCCAGCGAAATACTGCTCTGTTGACTTTAGACCTGTTGTTTTAACTATCAATGCGCCATCATTTTAGACAGACACGCCCAGAGAAGAACAAGTTCATCTGATAGAATAAATCACAACTACTCCTCCATGTACATACCGATGACACTGACATGGACGATGTGCCAGTGCCAGTGTTAAAAGTCAAATTAGGTCTTCCTGTTTTAGCTGGTGAAGGTGGTATTTGTAGTACATTGTTGTCAAATGTACTCATTGTACCAACTACACCCAAGAAATATTGTCAACATGTGTTAATTGTCTGAGCTTTGACTAAAAACATGTGTGACTAGTGTAGTGTAGTGCTGGACTCGATGCACTCTGCAGCGGCTTTTTTCACCACTGCTGATCAGATGAAGTTAATCTGGTGCCCCGGAGCTCATCTCAGTCAAATCCTATGGTTTAATCTGAGGTTTATGGTGTCAGTCCATCTCCTGGTACGTTTTTAGTGCAATAACTCATGTTTTCACAAATTATGAGTCTTATGAAGTGTGAACAGTGATCTAGGGTATCATCAGAGTAGAAACCTTGTAGGTGAGATAATCACAGCAGCTGACAAGATGCTCAGGTGGGGTTTTGATGTGAACTGCTGAAATTCTCTTAGTGGAAATCAATCTATTCTGCAGGTTCTCAATGTAGTGAGGCAAGACAATTCAAATTAACCCCAGTTTTTCTGGAGGGAAGTTATTCATGTAATCACTTAATTACGTAATTAGCATGAATATAATGTGCTGAATTTGACCAAAACTAAAACCTGTCAGCTGTTTGTATGGATGCAGATGAAGGGTGTTATTGCTAAATGTCAACATGCACGGTGTTGGCATTGTATGCAAATTAGTCTGCTGGCAGGAGCAGTATGCACAGCTGGGCTTAAGTATCACAAACAGCCACGAGCATGACGCTCGATCAGTCTTGTTTGTTGTTGTTTGTGGCCCAGAGACAGAACAAAAATGCACGTTCAGAGCCGACGCAAGCACATGTGCACATTAATCTACATGGGATGAGTGTGAACGGTGTGAAGTGTCAGATAGTACAGTTGCTGTGACAGTCTCTTCTAATGCCATTAGATAAGCAGAAAATCTCATTGGCTCCATGTTAAATCTGTCTCTACATGTAGGGAACCTCTTCAATCCCATAGAACATCATTTGGCATTTCTTACACTTCGGACCACAGCCTGAGGAGCACAGAGATGAATACGTGATTCTCTGTGTTCCTTCCACGTTTCCTCTCACACTCAGGGAAGGGAAATATGAAAGAATCCCCTGCTGGTCACATGACAGTATCTTCACGCCACTGGAGATTTTCTCAGAAATCAGACTTATTTACACTAACTACTTTAAATGAAATGATCCAGATTCAGACAGGTATTGTGTTGTTTTAGTCATGTCCAGTGGGTGAAAACAATGCAGAGACTTTTATGTGATGACAGTTACATGTCTGTTACTGTTACTCTTGTGAGTTTCTGACTTTCATTCTTGTTCTGTGTTCATTTTATTGTTGGTTACGGTCAGTAAACTCCTCGTTAATCCTTGTTTGGGGCTCCACTGGGAATTATTCATGTCTAAATCTCCATTTTATGTCGCTAGGTTTATTTACTGCATTCATTTGGCAGGAGTTGCAAACACACTTGTTCCTTTCTGTGCCCACCATCTGTTCCAGTCTCAGCTCAGCCAGCCCTTCTCACTCCCCCAAAGAGGAGTATGTTATCACCCAGTCCACTGACACGCCGAAAGAAGAACCGGCCCCTGATCGGCCCAAGGACCAGGAGACCACTCAGCATGACACATCTGAGCTGACAGAGAAGACATGTGTCACAGGTCGGTTGGCTGAACATCCACTGTGTAGAACAAGACGATACATGACGATCGTTCTGAAGAACTCAGGTGCTTTCTTCCAGACGAGGTCTCGCTCTGTGGGCTGTGTCCCTCCTTTGGGCCTGATATGAAAGAGGAAGAGAAGTCCTGGGAGGAGCAGCTGGACGCCCACCAGGAACAGCTGGAGAAGGAAATGCAGGAGGCCAGAAGGATGGTCTCCCGCCTGCAGGTAAATAAACAAGCTGTGCCATGAACACAACAACAGCAGGTAGTAGAACAGCAGATGCACCAAGGAAGCTCAAATATACCTACGTCTCCAGATGAATCCCGATATCTGATTCCCTGTCCACATCCCCTATTCTGATTACTGATTGACACATCTGGATAAAAAGTCTTATTTACTGATTTATTTGTGTGCCCTGCACAACACTTCATATGTGTCTTTTTCTGTTTTTGTCTTGTATTTCTTTTATTTTCTAATGTAATGAAGCCCACCGCATCAAGTTGCAATCGACTATGTGGAAATAACAATATTGCACATAGTGAGTCTTAAACATGACAAAATGTCAGACGACCAGTCTAACTATGACTGGACACTAATTCACTGTAGAAAGGATCATCGGATGGACATGATGTTGGACGGCTTTTCTCTGAGGTACCACCTCATACCTTCATTGTCCGGACATTCAGCACCTACTGCTGCTCCGTCTGTCCCTGGTTCTCCGTTTTCCCCAGATAAAATGGTTTTCTTCATCCTGGTCGAGGGGACAGAGTGTGAAGAGAACATATTGGTCTATGTCAGGGGTACCCAAACCGGTCCTGGGGAGCTACCGGTCCTGCAGGCTTTAGATGTCACCCTGCTCTTACACACCTGATTCAAATCAGCTGCTCATTGCCAGGTCTCTGCAGAACAGAGACTGATTCAGGTAGTCAGGTGTGTAGGAGCAGGGTGACATGGAAAACCTGCAGGATGGGTAGCTCTCGAGGACTGGTTTGGGCACCCCTGGTATGTATAAGACCCAGTAAATGG
>CAAKHB010007579.1:295-17909 GCA_901007665.1 Aeoliscus strigatus | reverse complement strand
TGTGTGTGTGTGTGTGTGTGTGTGTGTGTGTGTGTGTGTGTGTGTGTGTGTGTGTGTGTGTGTGTGTGTGTGTGTGTGTGTGTGTGTGTGTGTGATGGCACACATCCATTGGGTCCATCTGATAGGTGTCATGCAGAATAATTTGGAAGTTAAACAGAGAACTGCAGTGTAAATGTTGATGTGGATGTGCAGTCGTTCCATCAGGGTTTTGAGGTTAATAAAGTTCAACAACAGGTGGAATCGTTCTCCGTTGCTGCTGTCTGGTATTTCTAACTGGGATTTGATATCTCCCTCCTCTGGTCACATTTGTTTTCTCAGACAGTCGAGGTAATGTTTACCCAGCTGCCACCGATTAATCTGTGTATAAATCATTTAGGGAACAAGAACAAGGCCTGTTCCATTTAAGGATACTGTACATGTGGATCAATACTCCCATTGGCATCATATATGCATCTTTGTTTCGTTTCTTTACTTCCACCCTTTGAATGTGTTTTAAATCCTAGTTCTGTTCTGTCACTTATCTGCAGACATCTCCAGCATTGTGCTTCAGAACATGACTCTCCAGTTGATCAGTTGGGTGTTCTTGTCAAGAATACATTATGAGTTGATCCAAGTTAAAAGTTGTTCATGAATGTTGTATCAGATGTAATCACACTCTTCACCTTGTCCTGACATATGGCATTCACATTCAGAATCTCATCTGAATTAATTTGAGTTGTTAGATGTCCGGTGAGGAAAATAATATTTACAAAGATGCCTCTCAGACAGTCGTGTAGTGACGTGCGGTCAGAGGAGGCAGGTGAGGCACTGCCTTTCCACTGATCTGTGGTAAAAATGCATTTACAGTATGACTACACATTCTTGACATTTTATTGAATAAAAATTGCCAAATTTGAGTTTTTCGATCAAATCCAGGGCAGAAACCCCGGGTGAGGGAGGGGCGAACTGTGCCTCACGTCTGACGGCATGATCCAATACAAACTGGGTTGCATGACACGTCTGTTCCTCAGCATATCGGCAATATGAGAAATATTTACAGAAATATTCATTATACATCATGACTTTCTGTAGTCTGTGTAATGTCTTTTATGTATGTGTGAAACAACTATTCCTTCCTTAACAGGCAGTACTCTGCCTCAACTCAAGGGGGCGTATGCAAGCTGCAGTGCTGGCTTCAACAGAGCCTCTGCTCTCTCAGACATTTTTGGCCTTAAAGAATTGTTCTTTTTTTCTTATCATTTTGATAAGCAAACTTTATTAAAAATTATTAAAGCACCAGAATTTAAAGTTTGAAAAATAACAGATTTTTTTACCGTAGGTCAAAATTAAATTTGTGCTGCACACATCTCTGTACTTTCATTTGTTTACAGTATATATGAATTGCTTAAAACGCAAGATGGGTCCTCTATCCATAGCTATAAAAGAAAGTTCTTTGTAGGACAAATATGTTCCTGTGTATATGTTTGTGTTGGTTTGTGAGTGTAATTGAAGGATGAATTGAATTGAGGAATGCTGATGGGTATGAACCATTATCAGTAGTTGTATGCTGTTGGATGAAGAGTGAAATAAGATGCTTTTTTCAGTTCCTCCAATCGTAAATCTGACTCTTGAGGACTCAGTGCCTCACCAGCCATGAACCTCACCGCATGTCACTGTCATGTACAAGTTCAGGAAGTTATTTCCTCAGTTCAGGTCCCTGGTTCACTTCCTGTCCTGGGATCTTTCTATGTGGAGTTGTCTGCGTGGGTTCTCTCCAGGTACCTCCCACCTCCAAAAGCATGCTGAGGTTAATTGGTCACTGTAAATTGTGTGAACTGTGAACTGTGCTGTGAACTGCAGTGTTTCAAGTATTTCAGGTTGTTGTATTCTGCTGACTCTGGCTGCACCCCAGTTTGGAGCCACTTCTATCTGTCTTTATTTTGAAGGGGAAGCCCCCTCCCTGTGTGGTACACAGTCTGCTCCTCTCTTATCTCTGCCATAACTAAATCTGCTTCTTTCAGGGTCCAAATTTTGAACATCAGTAACAGTCTCTCGGTCTCTGCTGAGGAAATCTCACATTTGGCTCTAACACCGCATAGAGGAACAAAGCTCTTTTAGTGTTACTTTGCCATGGATGTCATCTGTCAGGCATTTAAAGCACATGCAGAGTATCAGGTTACCTCAGGTGTGACCTCCCGGCTGTGACCTCTACACACACAGCAACAACAGAAATGTTGCATTTTTGCTTCCTTCAGTTTGCACTTAGTCTAAACAGGTAAGAGGAAATATGTTGATTACAAATTGGCTTTACTCTTTAATGAAAACATCACATAATTAGATTAGAATTCACTGCGAGTAGCAGAAATCGACAGAACAGAACGGAACTCCTCAAGGCGCTGATCCTGTTCATGACGGACCATGACCACGCGTTTCTGATAAATATAATCATACTTTTATTTGTAATCTTTTCATAGTGTCTGGGTCTGGGCAGAGTCACATATTACTATCTCCAGCCACATACTTTGTTTGTTTGTTTGTTTGTTTGTTTGTTTGTTTGTTTGCGTGTTTGTTGTTGCTCATTCGCTTTCTGCATTGTCTAACATCATCTAACATCATCTAACATTGTCTAACATCGTCTAACATCGTCTAAACATCATCTAAGATCGTCTAACATCGTCTAACATCGTCTAAACACCATCTAACATCATCTAACAGTCACTGCAGCTGGTGCGTGGAGTAAGCCTGAATAGTCATACATAAGGCAACAACCAATGACGACCTTTGTGGAGGGTGGGGGGTGTAGTTGAGGTGAAGTTGCCCGCGGACACCACACCACCAGCTGCAGCTCATGGCATAATTCAAGTGCAATAAATATATTGTAACATGTAGAGGGTGCATATTTAGAGCGTAACTGGTCTATAGCTCTTAATAATTTATGGCCAAAGTGTAAATCAGTCCCCAACAATCTGAAAGTTATTAATTTTGGGATGGATACAGTGGGGACAAGAAGTTCATTTTTAGGCATTTCAACATTTTTTCAGTTGGCACTACTTCACAAAACTGCTAATATGGTGGATATTTATGGTCCACTTGTTGTCCAGTGTTGTATCTAGAACAATGTATATGATAAAACCCAGTGTTTTAAATGTGTACTGAGTGTACTAATACTAGATTTCAGGGCCTTTATTTTGTGGATGGTTATTTTTCAGAATGACCGTAGGAGTATGTCCTAATGTCAATGTAATGTAATACATCCTAATGTCTTGTATGTCTTTAAGTACCTAATGGTACTTTTTCTTTGAAATAATTCAGTTTTTGCTATCAAAGGAATCCAGTTTCATCACTTATTCAATGCAGACAACTGCAATTTGTTCAACCTGTGAAATGGAATATGACCATCAGTCTCAGCAGAGGCAAAAAAAAAGTCTGTGTTTAAAAGGGTTGGAAAAGTCTCCCGTTATTTGAATTTTCATCATACTTACACAGTTACAAGTGAAATGACCTTTTTAAATCAGCCACAGCATGAGGCCTCTGGCTGTTTTATGTTTATATGTTACATACTGCGTCAGCGATACAGTACAGTGAAGAACTATTGATCGATCTCTGCCACCTAAACTTTACTACACACACAGACACAAACTAGGCTTTCTCTCTTGGTTCTACAGTTCTGCAGTAAAGGACTGTGCCTGCTTCAGTGATTGTATATTGCCCTCTTGTGGTGCAACTGAAATAATAATGATGATGTTTACTCGTCCCTTGTTTTGAATGTGGGACGTGTCAGTGACACAGAGACTTTATTGAAACACCTGTAGTGGACAATGTGATATTTATAGAAAAGAATTGGCAAAAGTTTACTACTGGCCATTTTGCCTGCATATGATGCACAAGTAGGTTTGCGAAAGGTCTGTACATGAACGTGCCCTCATACGCTCACTAAACGTTATTCACTTGTGTCTGTGTTGAATGTGGCAGGATGAATAGATATGGATATGTTTGAGTCTTGTCTTGTAGAGGCTAATGATAGCGAGGCTGAGTAAGAACGAAGCTTCTCACCCACCAGATGGCAAGTAATGTGGTTTGCTTTAGCTGCACACTCCTTCTAATTAAACAGAGATTACATGAACGCTCAACCTGCTCCTCCACCAAGCGTGTCCCTTCACTGAGAGGCACGGGGGAGATCCGAGGTTGACAGGTGAAAGAGGTGATTGTCTGTTTTCAGTCATTAAATTTTGAATCATGAATCTTGAAATTAATGTTGTTGTTAATGGTTGAACTTCAATACTTTTTAAAAACCCTTATCTTAAATGCTGTTGATGCTCCGAAGACATGGATTGTGGTTTGGATTTTAGTGATGAACTCTGACACTAAATACTATTGTAAAATGAAAATTGATAAATTAATTGAAGTATGACGATTGATAAAACCAAGGAACGTAACATTAGCCCACCTACAGTTTACAAATGTAACATTGTCAAAGAGAAACTCATGTCTATTCCACAAGAGCGGTGTTGTTTGATTTAATAATTCATCTGCTCCCATTCACCAGCTCATCTGCAAAGCCGCCGTCTGAGGCCTTGTGGCGTAACACTTGAACTTGGTGACGAGCTGCAGCAGTTCTTAGATGCTATCGATGAATGAATGACTCCTTGTGAACAAATACTGGATACTATTACTAATACTACTACTAATACTAATTAGTAGTAGGATACTAATACTATTTCGTTCATCACCACATAAACCTTAGAGGTGCCAGTGAGACTCTCAGGGGAAATGTTTTCTTATGTTGTTTTACTCCGTATGCTGCAATGGCTGGGAGCCGTTAGGTGGTGACCTGCTCAGGTTACAGGATCTCATCAGCAATGTTTCAGAGTTTTCTTCTATCTCACAGCATAGTCACAATGTAGAAGCAGCAGAGGGAAATAAATGAGACTAGAAATGTATGGAAGTAAAACAGTGCCATCATGTTGAATTGGTATTTCTAACAAATTTTTATTCCATTTGAATTTTACTCATCGAATTTCGAGCACCGATTTTTCTTTTCAGCCTCTGATTTTTTCAGTACGTAACAAAATTCAGAGTAAAATCAATGTCTCAAAAAATTAAGTGTAAAAAAATTTTACGTCACAAAAAATTAAGTGTAAAAAAATTCAGTGTCACAAAAAATTCAGTGTAAAAATAGTTGCAACATCCATTCCATGAGGGAGAAGCAATCGATACGTGTCTTAATTCAACATCCAGCCCATCATGTTGGGCCCTGCTGTCATGTGGCCTACGCTCAGCCATGGCGACCAACTGGAGTGATGGCTTTTCCACTGACATGTAATGATGTATCAGGACCGAAATGAACATGGAAATGTGCGCTGCTCCACCAACTTAACTGTCATACGCACGTCTCTGCTGCTGTTGATAACACAAGCAACGATCAGAACATCACATTCATAATCAGTCGCCTTACCCAGCAGACTCCGTCCGGCTACGTGGGGTTTCAACCAAAGAGGCGCAGACAGCTGTCACTGATACAGTAAATCATTTCATGCAGTCGGTCGGTCTAGGTGCTCAGACGCTGCCGATCGCCCTCATATGTCGTCCCCTGGTGGCAGATGGATCAGAACCGGAGGATCGACTGACAGGGAATCCCCCCGAGTCTGCAACAAGAGGTCGGACTGTATGTAACCATCCTCTACTGCCTCAGTGTCTGCTGGACAGTAATAGAAGTAAGTAATAGAACGATTAAACCTGCTCAAAGTTTGTGATTTCCTCTTTGATAGACATGGATTTTGTTAGGTATTGAAAAAAAACAGTACTTCAGAACTAGAAATTTGCTGGGTTTTAAAATTCAAACTCTGATTTCTATGTTACAAAATTAGTTAGAATATGATAAGTGGAATTGTCTGTTACCACTGGAGGCTAGCATTCAGCTGGAGGGGCTGATATCATTGTTTGCACAATGAAATACTCACAGATCACTGAGATGTTACTTCATGGAAAGCAAACAAAGTCTCTGAGGCAAAAGACGAGCAGAAGAACTCAAGTCTAAAACTACAGTAAATGCTGCCCACGAAACAGTTGAAAGTGAAGGCTGTGATGGTATTTCGGCATTCTCACTTTTCTGTGCTGCTTGGGGACCACTGGGAGACCTGAAAGACTTATTTTAGCTCCATCTACATCTGGAACAAGACACAGCTGTGACTCTGGCAAAGTGCCATCAGATGTTACCTCAGAGCCTAGAGTGACCCAAATGACAAAAACTAAACAAATGACACTGTGAAGGTTTGTAGAAGGAGCCATTAAACCGTTAAGTGGGATCAGCAGCACTGTCTGTATCCAGACAATAGCAAAGGTTACAGCAGTGCTGTAAAAGTGACAGTTTGTGGTTGAAAAAGGGCCACAGAGGATTTAGCATTGGCAGGTAAGACTAAACAGTGACAGTTAATGGGCCATCAGAGAGCTAATAACAGCAGTAAACAGTTGACACGGTGAAGCGTTCATGACAAAGGCCAAAATAGAGACATAAAGAACAGAATGAATATCAAAATGAGCACCGCACACTCAGGACAAGAGAGCACAAATAAAACAGTGTTGATTTTGAATCTGATTCAGTTGTTTCTGCTGACTGAGTTTTGTGCTGTGAACATTTTTAAGAACCCATGTGGATGTGGACCCATGGATCAAATACCACAATGATCCTACAAGCCAAGGGTGTCTTCTCAGAGGGACTTGTGGGATAAGGTTCTGGCACTGACTGACTCAACTCAGCCTTTTTTGCATTTCCAGTACCAGTCCCTGGTGCTTTTCTGGAATCTCCTCTGTCGAGGTTCCAAGTGAGCTGAGCCGAGACTGAAATGTCACATGTACAGACTGACGGCCTCTGATTGGTCACTAAAGAGAGACTCTGTTCCCCCACCTGGTGTGAAGTAGGAGCTAGGAGAAGGAGTCCAGCGGCTGTCATTATGCTGTAACTTCCAGGAACCGGTGGATGTTTAATCCTTCCGCTAGCTCCTTCTTCACATCAGGTAGCAGATCCAAGTGACACTTCAGGAATCGTTTGACATTTTCTGGTGCAAATAGAGATACTCTGGATCATGCTAGCGCTAATCAGCAGCCATACTAACTGTGATGACTAACTAACTCCTCTCACACTGAATCGTAATGGAAAATAAAACATCTGGTTCCAAATGAGTAGAATCGAGTCGAGTAGAGCTGCAACTGCATTGTGAAAAAGTGGCATTGGGCGACTCGACCACTAGGTGTCAGTAGCGTCTTCATACTGCTCCTTTAAAGCTGAGTCACAAGGTGCTGTGAATATCAAAGTCTGGACCACAAATGAGACAGAATGCATAAAATTGTTTAATTCGTTTTTCTTTTTCTTTTTTTTTCACCATGCCATCAAACACTGACGCATACAGAGTTGTGCCTGAACCCACACTGATAACACGTTAACACACTGTGTTACAAAGCTGTAATGAAGAGGGATTTTACTGCACACATGGCAAGAAGAACAACCCTGATTGGACACCAGGTCGAGCTTTGATCTGGCCCTGAGGTAGACAGACATTGACATCTAAACAATACTAATCACATAGGACACGTCAACATAAAAGGACATCAGCATTATCAAAACATCGAGGTCAAAGAAAAAAACCCTTTTCAAACAAAAGTGCTATTTCTTTTGGTCCACTGAGGAAATCCATTTATAGTGCATGTTCATGTAGCGTAGATACAGTGAATGTGTGGGTTTATGGCACTGAGCGTTGTTGGCTACTTCAGAGGACCTCGCCGACGCCCGTGGAGACCACAATGTGCTACACACAGCGTTTTCCTCCAAATATCTCAGTCCATTTTCTTTTTCAAAGGGAACAATTTCACACGAGTGTGTCGTTTTTAAACATCAACAATTGCGAGGAACTTGCATCAGAGGATTGTCCACAATCACAGTATGTTGCTTCCAGTTGCAATGTTCAGAAATGTGGATCTACATCATGGCAGTCTAAAGTTACTTAAGGAACAATAAACAAACACTCAAAAACCACTACCAACAGCACAGACCCATGTACTCAAGCATATCAATGCTCTACTTAGAAAAGAGGCACAAGGGAGGGACCTTAATCAAACCAGAGGCTTATAAAACTCAAATCATAGCAAATGTAAACAGATAGCAAATGACTGTAATACAAAAATACCACATATCTTCATCTCTAAGGCCTGTTTAAGGCTCACGTACAGAAATAACATACCATGACACTTTGTACATCACAGCTACACTACACGAACTGACGACAGCCTGCTCAGAGTGATTGGACGTCTCCGTTTTTTTTTTTTTTCATTTTGTAAAAATAAAAAAAAAAACAGTTTTCATGTTTTCTTCTTAAAAAGTCTGCTTCTGTTATTTCTAGGACAGAAAATGACCTAAATGACACGTCAAAACCTCACTGAGGCTTTTTTTTTTCAACATACACACCATTTAATTCTGAAGGTAATTTGTTAGAAAATTAAAACTGTGTACGACTTAACACTTTGCAGAAGTTTTTTTTTTTTTAACAACAAAATTTCAGAGAGGTAGAGCTCACTCTACTAGAAATTACCCCAAGAGTATGTGTCATGATAATGAGCGCATATTTGGTAACAAATAAACAACATATAAATAGCAAAAACAATTAAACTGCAAGAGAGACTGTGAGAGCCTGCTGCCGAGAAACAAACAACACCCACTGCAAGAAAGACAAGGCAATTAAAGAGATCAAGTTGGTGAGGTCAAGATGTGGCAGCCATTCAAGTACAACATGCAGAGGAAATCATAAAAAGTCAACAGCAAAGAACCAAAGACATCAGGACGGAGGATATTGCCAATCAAGCCTCTGTGGAATCACTTGCTGCACAAAAGAAGATAACACAGGTTGTCTGATGGTTCAGCAATTAATCAAAAAGTCCGTCAGCAGCCGGTGTTATTGTGGCTTTGATTCCAGCCCCCGTGGATCCATTACAGACGGAGCTGTTATGAAAACTGTTGTGTGTGAGACCGAGAAGTGCTCATCAGACATTAACTTGTCAGGGAACTGTCGACAGTAATTGATCTTTGATGTCCTCGTTCTCCAAATATGTGAATTCTCTGGTTTGTGTTATAAACTCAGTTTCTTTGGACTGAATGGTTTCACTTGTTGGTAAAATCAACCAAACCTGGTGGGAATTTGTCTGTTTCACAAATGGAAAAAATGCATTTTTATTTGTCTTTTGAGGTTTTCACCCAATATTTTGTGTGTGTGTGTGTGTGTGTGTGTGTGTGTGTGTGTGTGTGTGTGTGCGTGTGTGCACGCGTACGAGGGAGTCCAAGACCTGCTCAGACGTAACAGACGTACAGGTAAGTCTTTTCTATCCTCCAGTCTGCCGGCACGTCCTCCGGTTTGTGACCCTTCATGTGCTTCTGCATGGCAGCTAGGCTCGGGCAGAAGTCCTGGCAGATGGTGCACTGGTACGGAGAGGCTCCGTTGTGAGTCCGCAGGTGCTTAATCATGGCTGAATAGTCCCGGGACCGCTGGTGACACAGCTTACACTCAAATGGCTTCTCCCCTGAAACATTCAACAGGACCGCGTTAACCCCTGATTCCACGGATTGTGAGTGATGATCAGGTAACTGTCAGCGAACGGATCCAAGAGGAACTCAACACCAACGCTGACCCTTCAGATACGTGTGCAGACGCTGGTTACGATGACGGACACTGGAATGAGCCCATGAGTTCAGTGGGAAACTAATGGACCTCGATGTGTTTTATGAAAACTAACGTTGACGTCAATTTGTTTTATGAAACTAACGTTGACGACTTGACGAGACTCTCCTCCACCTGAAGAACACAAACAGACTCCACTTCCAAGGCGACATAAAAAAAAAATCTAATATTTGAATCGCAGATATGAGTTCATCCTTCCTTTTGGTCAATGACCAGCATGGACTAGACTAAATGTAAGTGTTGTGGTGGACGTTTGAGTCCGTATCTATTTGAATCTCGTGTACAACACATGACCTCATTTGGCTCCTTTTATTTTGATTTTGAACTACTGACACCGTGCAGCCTCAGTTTCGATTCACTGAGGCTGAGACAATCATTACGGTTTGGAAAGGTCTTAATACTATTTAGGAACAAATTTTAATAAAGTATTTCTGACTCTGATTCTTGGAAACACACTTGGTGAGGCTTCTTGACTTTAAAATGAGATATTTTGATGACTTACTGCTCTTTAGCAGCAGAGTTAATAATAGATCTACAATCGTTCTTGTCAGTTGATTGACTGTTTAGTCCACAAACTGTGGACAATGCTGGTGTCCGTCCTCAGCCCTATGAACTAAGAACCCCAGAGGACCAACTGAACCGTTTTTGAGAGAAAGTGAACGGTATTTGCTTAAGTTAACTGAGTTAACTGTTTTCATTGATACTCTTTGATTTCATCGAGCCTCGACGGGCTCGTCCCTGGAGTTTGGACCAACTTTTCCTACATGATTTTCCAGCCGGGGTCAGCAGCGCCTCTCACCTGTATGTACTCGGTAGTGTGTCTCTAGCTGGTGTTTGAGGCTGAAGCGTTTTCCACAGCCGTTGCATTCGTAAGGCTTCTCCCCAGTGTGGATGCGTTTATGGCCCCTCAGGGTGCTGTCGTCTCTGAAACAGCTCCCGCAGAATTCACACTCAAATGGATGATCGCCTGAAAAAAATGCAGGGTTACGACGGCGGGCCACAGCAAGGGCACGGCCCATTGTACCCCGAGAGGTGATAAAGTCTGACGTTGTCCACGACACGACAGCGTACGTCTGCGGCTGCACAGGTCAAACAGTCCCAGAGCTCCACTGTGCACACGGAGCACATGAAGACAGGAGATAATCTGCTGTCATACGTTGCTAATGTTATGACACAAGAACCGTCCTCTTGGCTGTGTGCTCGGAGCAATAAAGTCTGTCAGGCGCGTGCTGCTCTGTTCTCGATACTGTAGTTAATCCATCCCTCTCCTCTGCTGATGCTTTGACTCATCTCCATTGACCTATGTGCCTCATTATCTCAGTGTCCACAGCAACAGCCAAGTCTGAAGATACATTGCTCTCCTCATTATGGGCCGACCCCCCCACCACCACCACCACCAACTCCCTACACCCCCCCCCACCCCACTGTGGAGCGGATGACATTTACAAAATGTTACTTCCAAGCAGAATGGCATACAAACAAGATATCCTGTCATGGCCAAAACTGCCTTCACTTCTGTCTCTTCACATCAATTATGTATTTCTCCCGTCTAGACATCAAGTCATCCTGACAGCTGGGAGTGTTATTTAAGGTAAAAGAAGGGGGGGGGGGGCATCTTCTCAGTACATCTCTCTCTGTCTCTTGCGGCAGTAAAACTTACCCTTGGTAGAACACACAGACAAGTCATTTCCATTTGCTATTCCTTCAATATTTATTTGGGTTTCCTCTATCACTTTGGGTGAACCACATGAGAACTGACAGCCATGAACTGCAGAAGCCCAAAGGCTGTCTAAGAACCCAAAATATAAACAGGATGAAACTGCCCAAAATATGCACCGGCCGTAACCGTACAGAGCCGTCATCAGAGAGGTGAGTCATCTCACAGAGAAGGAAACAGGAGGACGAGACGCCAGCAGATCAGATGAAATCAAACCTAAATGTTCAGTCAATGCGTGTTTGAGACGGATCACACCGCTGACAGTTAACATAACTTACCCGAATGAGAGCGCAAGTGTCTTTTGAGTGTAGTGTGGCTGGGGAAGGGACGGTCGCAGTGGCTACAAATGTAGCTGTGCATGCCGGTGTGGACGTCCATGTGCTGCTGCAGGGCCTTCTGGGTCTGGAAGCGCTTTGCACACAGCAGACAGAACACTGCCATGTCACTCCCTGGAGAACACACAAGACACAGACGCGGTTCTTTCACTGGCGTACACAGACAGGGCCTTTAGTGGGGAAACTGGGTCACTTCAACTTTGTGTGAGTCCTCGGAGGGAAAAGCTTCTTTCAAAGAGCAAGTGCCTCCACCTAAACTAACTCCCCTAAAAGCCCGCAGGCACTTTCAGCTGTGAGTCTTTTACAAGCTATTTTAAACCATGAAAACATTGTTTTCTTGAAGACATTCCTGCACAATGCACAGCATGTCAATCACACAATCAGCGGCTCCTTCCCGGTGCGTCGGATGTGTGATTATTCTCTTCATTCCCCGTCAGGAGTCAGGCGCAGCCTGTGAAGTCCTCTGTCTGTGATCGAAGCTGCGTCCTAAACGATGCCTACTCTATGAGTTCTGTGCAGAATGTTAAGTAGTGATATCAAGCCATTAAAGGCAGGACTGCAGGAAAAACACAATCCAGTTTAATCCTGTGTGTGACCTGGCATCTCGTTGGGGCTGCTTGCCTGTTACATGGGGTGTGGAGAGGAATACAGATAGAGGCACCGGCCGGGTAGCTGAAGTCAAAACGTCTGTGTGAGGAAGATCCATCGGCTGTCATCCAGTCGGCACGTGATGTACAGCCGGCGTGCGCCAGCACTCGCACTCCAAATCCAAATCCAAATCCATACGTGTGGTGAGACCGACCGACATCGGACAAGACGTGCACGTCCCAGACAGTTTAATATGAGATCATGTGCTCCTTATGTCTCCGTCTGCTCGGGCTCCGGATCATTTACAATGCGAGCGGGTCCCATTGCTCCTGACTCAGATTCAATCAGACATCTCCAGCCGAGGATCATTAGTAAACACGGGACTATGCCAGCACTTCATTGGAATTCAAGTGGGGTTTCTGTGTCGCATTTAAAATGCAGTCTGATGAGGTCCACTAAATCAAATCATTTGTTACTGTTATTGAAGTGCCTTGAGGCAACTGGCAATTAAATTGGAATTAACACGGGGAGAGGGACACACCGCACTCATACTAAGAGGGGAAGAATGTCAGCCACTGGCTTTAGGTTCAATCAAGTTAACAGAAAAAAACAAATAAATTCACATGTCGGTGCACCGTGCCGTGTTTCTAATCCACATCTTCACGTCATGGAACCGTCTGATGAAGGTTTGTCTGTCTGAACAGAGTTTTTCCCCCTCAAAGAGACACCAACAGACCCTATCATGTGTAATCATTGACAGAAGGATGAAAGACATTCCCTGGTGGTAGCAGTCCTGTGGGGAGGCGATCCACTGTAAAGACCTGCACCTGTTCACAGGCTTTGGCCTGCGGCTGCACAAAGGACACACAATGAGGTTCAGGCCCTCAGTGACCAAACCCATTAGTCATAGGCTCCTCGTGCACCTCCCACCATCCCCGTCTTTATCCCCATCCTTAATGACCACCGGCCTTTCTCACCCACCGATCACAATATTTGAGTGAAAGACTCCTGAGAATCATGAATGCCGTGTCGACCCCCGCTCTCCGTATCCGCTGACGACACAGGAAGTCCCGTGACTGTCGGGCCAGTCTTAGACCTGATCACTGTGCACTGGGTGTCGGTGGAGCTGGGATCATGATTTATCTGGAGACGGCTAAAGACATTTAAAAAAAGCACATGAGCAATGCACGACCTGTGACACGCGCCAGCTCCTCTTGTGACATTTGTTGTGACCAGCAGGGGGGGCACTTTTTGTACCACTGAGTCCAGACCAGTCACACTGACGCAGCCCAAATACATCCTGAATAACACATTATCCACAGTGTAGATACTTCAAAGCTACTTTATTTATCACCTGCAGCCTGCACACTTTTGTTGTGTCTTCTGAAAGTTTCCCAGGAGAATATCACTGTCGGTCTCCAGTTGACACAAACTGAGACTGGCTGTCGTTTATTCTGTGAAACTCGGCGCTGAAAATAAAAACTAACACTTGTGAACGAAAAGGCTTTCAGAGGGAGGAACGTGATTAATGTGTCGGTGGAGGCATTTCCCCTCACTGGGCTTTCAAACAGAAAGGATTTGCAGTTGTGGTGTTTTCCAGTAGGCTTTGGTGATAGGTGCAGAGGAGCTTCTTTATGAGAGAATAAGCCCTAAAGTTGGCCCCCAGCTTTCTCACCCTTAACCAGACAATGGGCTTGGGATTTGGGCTTTAAGGCACAGGATGACCCCTGACCTTTCACCCTCAATGGGGCAAATACCACGTAATCAATGGTATTCCAGGAGAGTGGACTGAGCGCTGAGGCATGAGGGAGAGCGCTCCAACAGTGGGAATCCAAAGCCTTCACGCTGCAGAGAACACACACGGGCCGGCTGTTACTGTGTTTGGCTTCTCGCAGAACTGGGTGGGTGACGCAGGACAGTTAGTGGCTGATATGCTAATTTTTCGCGTTCAGAAAGCGTACTCGTGATTCAACGAGGTCTGTTCGACATCTTCCACTCACTCCGAGGTGGAGCCGGCCAGCTCTCACACTGCCCGAGAAACAAAAGCATGTGTCCAGGCAACCAGATAGGATCATGATCCTTGTTGGGGTGAAGTGTTCAGGCTAATCCCTTCATTCACAAATAAGCGCAGCCTGTTTCTTTTCAAGCGGCCAACAAAGGTTTTCCCACCCTGAGAATCTCCAAGTACACCCACTGTAAACTGAACACCAGATTGTATTCAGTGAATCTTCAAGGCCCCGTGGACGAACGTTAAAGAAACAGAAGCAAAACCATACGGGAGGGACAAAATATTGCACAAAAGGTTAAAGGTGATCACATGTGAGGTCCTCATGTCACCAACACGTCCTCAGGTCCTGCGTATTGAACATTTGGTTCAGTAAATACATTTCTAAAGGGTCTATTGAGATTGAGTGAAAAGAATCGTGTGTAACACATTGAAATGTATTTAATACTCGCAGCTCGTCACATGCATCGGCCCATTTCTCCACACAAACTGTCTTCAAGTATCGAACGTTCTGGGGGTTTCTTCTCATATCTTCAGTTCTTTTCCATAGACTGACATATTTCAAACAGTCTCTTGTCTTTTCTTTCCCCCGAATGTTCAATATCCTCTGTGTCATTTCACTTTATCACACACAATGTGATTTACGGGCACATACGTACTGACGTGTGTGTGTGTGTGTGTGTGTGGATTACGAGTTGACGCCTTCAGTACTGATTTTACCTGCTGTACATGCTTCTCACTGGCTGTTCTCTTACAGGAAAGCATTCATTTAGTACCGTGTGTTTGGTGTTACACCGCATACGAGCCCTGTGCGTTGTGCTGTATGTGTTTATGCAGACAGGTGAGAGTAGATGCTGCTACACTGAAGCTGCACACACACACACACACACACACATAAACACGACAGTGCCTCAAACAACCCCAGGTGCTTTTCAGTAGCCTCCTAATCTACCTGAGCGAGGAACAACCAACTCAATAATTAATGCAACAGGAGATTCGTTGCTCGTGTTTAAGCACCACTCCATGGACGGGCTCCGTGAGGTGAACCACCTGAGCCCCCAGCGTGTTCACATCAATTCATCCACTCAGCATCACAGCTCCTCCAGTGACAGTCAAGTGAAAAACGGCATGGAGCCCAATTTGGGTTGCTGGTGGACTGGGTACTAATGACGGGTGCAGGACGATGATGGACGTGCAGTCGGGGGTGTTAAAAGGTTTCGCGTGAACGCTTGTATTTCAAAGCTCAGTGTGTGTTTTAATGCACTATAGCACACTTAAATTAGGGCTTCGACAGAGAGTGATATTATTGACTGTGAAGGAGCTGTAATAGGTGGAAACAGTGCGGCTGCACAAAGCCTCGAGGGCGAGGTGGCTAAATGGTCAGCCGCTGCGCTTGGAACACATACGGTCCATTTCTGTGCTCCCCCTGATAAGCTACCGTTTGTTTTTGTTTTTTCCCTGAAAAAGAGCCCCAGAGCTCTGACTTGGTCTGATGAAACAAACCCTTTTGTTGTGAGAGCAATTTGGAGACAGATCCATTCTTTTATTTTGGGCACTGACAAGTAGGTCAGCAGACGATGACGGTGCCGTGTGAGGAGTAAACAGCAGCACATGATGCTGTTTTCCCTCTCCTGCCATCCAACACTAGCAGCTATGCGCTTGCCCTCACAAGTCCACACAGATTACTACCCCCATCCCCCCACCACCCCCACACACACACTTTCCTTTTCTGTCTTTGATCTCCAGCTTTAGCAACCCCCGGCCGTTCACCTCTGACATATTCAGATGGCTGCAGAGAGACGCTCGCTGTCAGCTAACCTTACATTCAGTGTTCCTGGACTCAAGCTGCTGAAAGTTGCCCCCCACCCCCCCAAAGAGTGGGACAAGAGTTCATCTGGTGACAGGAAAGTCTCTGTCTCTTTGGACACACCACACGGACGCAAACAGGAAGACTCTGAAAACCCCCTGCGTGCTTTCAGGGCGATATTCACTTGATGTAGAAATATGACTGACTAGATCACCTGTGGCTCATGTCGTTCATGTGACGCAGCAGACAAACAGTGTAATGACCGCCTGTACCCTTGGCTTGACACGCTGCCAAGATGAAACGGACCTCTGGATGTTTACAACTCAGAGGGGGGGTGAGGGTAGAAACTTGTGGGCAGCGTTAACACCCTCCATATCCATTAAGTATTCATACGCTGTGTGCCACCTGGAGTTACAGTTACACCCCAAAGCACCTGAAAGGGTTCTCGTCTTTCTCTGTCAGACGCAGAAAAGGTGACGGAGCTTTGTCAACAGTACAACTACTTTTATGAATAGAGAACCGGGAAATATAGTAGAAAAGGGGGGGGGGCGCTGTGATTTATCAGCTGGCCATCAGTATCCACCATTTGCCCTAGAAACGGATCAGCCTGTTGTCAAATAATCCAAAATACACATATATTTATGGGTTCATGTGTCGACAACCTCGGCCTGCCTGGAGAAGATGGAACAGGTCGTGTGATGAAGGTCTGGAAGTTTCAATTTGTTCATTTATTTATTTATTCGTTTATTTATTTTAAAAAAAAAGAGGCATCATCTCTCAACCAAAGAAAAGCATCTGAAACACTGGTCTCGGCTTTCGGTTTCACAGTTACTAAGACAAAGTTGTTGATTATGTGAACGTACACTGTTGGTGCGGTGTCAAAGAAGGATCTGGAAATATAAGTGAGCAGGCTTCCCACGTCTTTGTTGATAATTTATGGAGCATCCTACCAGTAACACTCTCACCCAGCCAGGATGACAAACTGTATTAGACCCACAATCATTTCATAGTCATGGTTTGTGTGTGTGTGTGTGTGTGTGTGTGTGTGTGTGTGTGTAGACGTCTACCTGTGTGTGTTTGTCTGTGGGCCTCCAGAGCATCCTCTGAAGAGAACGTTGCTCCACACTGATCACACACCAGTGCCTCTGCAGGAGCTGGGGGGGGGGGAATCAAATTGATGACATGGTATCTCAGTTAGACAGTAAACACATACAGAATCAAAGAATTAGAAAAGTTACTCGGCAAACTTGTCATGTTTACACCAGGAAGTAAACACACGCTGCACATTCCCAACTCAGTCAAAGCACCAGGGAGGTGTTTTTTTTTTCACCCTGTTATCAGTCTGTGAACAGTGAGCAGATCTTCCTGAGAGGGCACAGAGCGGACAGACTGGGTGTTCAGACGCTCGCTGCCTGCAGCACATCCCTTTGTTTAAAATACCAGAACTACAGTTCCCAGTTT
>CAAKHB010007578.1:251305-264717 GCA_901007665.1 Aeoliscus strigatus | reverse complement strand
CCATAAGTCAAAGGAAGAGCCATCCTCTTGAACTGAAGTGTGATAAAAAGTTGACTTACTTAATATTTAGAGAGGCATTAAACAGTTAGAAGTGTGTTGGTAACTGCTGGTCCTCTGCTGAGAGAAATTGTGTTGTAAGATTACTTTTTAACATTTTGTCCCTGCAATCTTGTGATGGGTTTATAGCTTTTTGTTCAATCTGAAAATGTTTTATTAGAAACTGTAGTAATGATGGATATACATGACTCCAATCAGCGATCACATCTCATAATTTCAGGCACAAGATGTAAATCAGCAGTGCATCTGTAAAAATCCATTAGTGCAATCATAGTACTGATTTGATTTTGAGCAAACTGAATACGTTTTTTATAGGAAATGTGATACCTGCGATAGTGAAAGCAGTTTCTGGCAGGGAATATATTTGTGTGTCAAGTTTCTAAGATGACAGATATGTTATTACATTACATTACATTAATTCCTCAGAATTATTTTCAGGCTTGTGATCAAAAGATGGACAACTTAATTTCACCGTACAACTGCAGTGTCTCTGTCAGGGTGCATATCACATGTTCCGACAAGAAAAAGGCTGGGTTCTAACTTTAGTGTTTCGTGAATTGCTTTAACCTTTAAATGCGTAACTGTTCCTCGAGTAAACAAGATGTTTGGCCCTGAACACAGCCTCAATGAAAGTGACCTTGAACACCACACTTTCATTCTAGTCATTCTACTTGAGTATTACAAGTGTTGCGTTGGAGACAACAGACAACAGAAAACAATGCTGAGACACATAAAAGGCTTCTGCTTTTAGATGTATAAAAAATTACATCCCTGTTTTGGTCACAGCGTCTTTTAAACATTTGGAAACATTTTATCTAAGAACAGTAACAGTACTCTGTCAGTGGAAGTTGAAAATGAATATGTCATGGAATTCATTAAAAATCAGCAGCAAATGCATGATGGCTGCTCACCCCCGCTCATCAGTGGATCCACTCACACACTTCATCATCTACTGCGTCGTTTATTATCATTACAGTAAATGCTGCTTGCCATCCTCATAACATGAGTCAGTGTACATCCGACAGTAAATGACAGGATGCTGCCTGAAAAGGCAGCACGAGGGGAATGTGGAGGAGGAGATTATCCTCTTTGGGCTCCTCACACTTTATATTCCACTTTTACCTTTACCTCATAGAAATGTTGATGGAGAGCCTCACACCATTAGTTTCACTCCATATGTATCTGATCATTTTCTTAACTAATGTTCTACTCACTTCCTTTTGATCCCTGAAGCTCTGACAAATTTCTTTGTAGTCCCCTCCCCCCCGATGAGACTCCCTCCCATTTTGAACACAATATTTATATACTTACCTCCACCAAGGGGGATTTGTTTGTGAGGAGGAGTACACAAAAAACGCTGATTGATTCTAATCAAGCTCACAGGAGAGAAGTAGCATGAACTGAGGAAAAGTATGTTTCCAGTTTCTTTGCTAGTATAATAAGAGTAAAGTGAATATCTTTTAAATTTTGGCATTCAGGAAACGATCACCATTTCCCCCCATTTTATAGACCAAACTACTGAACGATTAATTGAGAACATTATTGACAGATTAATCTCAAATGAAAAGGATTTGCAGCCCTGGCTGGTGCAGGTGATTCGAACTGACTCGTAGATAGTTATTACTCTGGTTGTTTCTTTTATCTGTGTTGTTTCATTCACACGATGAGAATATTTCTGAAATGTGAAGGATGACTCAGTCTTTCTATTTTTGAGCATGATGAACACTAATAGAATAAAATCAGACTCGTGATGAAAGACGGTACAGGGTTGCTGATGGACATGTTTGCATGTTTCACCGCAGCAGAAACTGTGACAATGTGATTAAGACGAAGAAACAGACACAATCCAAATACCGACAGTGTGTGTTGCGTCTTTAAGAGAGCAGCTTCTCATTGATATATTAGGCAGAGAAAAGAGACAGAAGGAAATTTGTTTCCATTAATTCATTCCTGTTTCACATATTGATAATATAATCCCGCCTTTATCTCAAATTTCTCTTATTTTAATATTTTAATTTTATTTGAAGCCGTACTACGAGGTCTGAATATTCTGCAACTGGCCCAGCACTACCCATAACGCATGCACTCGAGACTTGTCACTTGTTTTGACCTCTTGTCTGAGTGGTTTTACCCTGTTTTTATGTAACAATGCATCAGGATGAGCACGTCTGTCTCAACCACAAAAGATTAGCTTTCAAGAGCGGAGCTCATCTTCATTATTCATAGAGATACAAGAGCAGTTTGAAATCAGTTATGTAGAATGCTTAAAGGAGCTTAAATCCTGCAACAAGCCTGTGAATGTAGTGGCGTTCCCCAAAAGAACATGCAACAAGAAGGAAGAAAGAAGAAGAAAGAACTGTAGACTGAGCACATTGTCACCCCCACAAGCAAAATATCAATGTCTTGTCATGTCCGCATCTGATACTAAGACAAAAGACACATTTCCGTATCTGAGACGCAGCAGCTCGTTAACGTATCTGCTGCTCTTACAGCTGCTCACATGCATCAGCTTGGGTGTAATGTGAATTCTGTTCAATTTTATTTATTTACCCCAACATCACAATTGACATTACTTGCACAATTCAATGAATAAAATGAATTAAAATGGAAAAGTTAGGATAAAAAATGTGCAGCAGGGCAATCGCTGGCTGTAACTGGGCTGTACAAATAAAGCTGCCATTGACATTGACAAGCATTGGTTAACCGTGATCTAGAATTCATGTTTGGGTGGTTATTTTTTATTGTTCTTGTGTACTCCTTTTTGCCTCACAGTGCTTGAGGCAACAAATTTCTGAATTTTGAGTTTTTTTGCGTTTTGGTGTACATAAGACAGAGTACGAGTCTTGTATCTTTTTTGTAACTGCAGGAGATGTGGGCAAACATGTCCTGTCACACGCTGTTGCCTGTCTCTTGTCATTTATTTCAAAAGCCATCAGCTAAGGACATGCAGATCTCCAGTACAACTTGTTCCTTTGGCCTCAGAGCCACTCAATCTGTTCCAGTTTCTTTTTAGGCCACCACAGAGACCAGTAGCTGTTCATAGCTCGCCATCCTTTTCCTCCTGTCACTGACACAATTTAGACAGCCCACAGCGAGAGGTTATCATCCTGTCTTCTTTAAGCCAGTAACTGTTTTTCTGTCAGCTATTTTTAGCAGCCACCCAGAAACTGAATTGAATGACAATCATGTATCAACTGTATCAGACAAAGAAGGTGCTCTAAAAGATGCTCAGTTGATGCTCATCTCTCAGTGAACTTCAGACACACACTTGTGCTGGTTGCCATAGTAACCGCTCTTAGGCACAAGGCAATTTTTGGAGTAACTGCCTTGGGCAACAGAAGCGCCGAGGCATCACATCCTTAATCAAAAAGACACAGTGTTTGTAAAAGCCAAAAAATTCATCACACTTCCCTTTTAAAAACATTCATTAATTTAGTCTAGCGTACCTGTTCCCAGGTAGAGGACAGTGTAGTGCTCATCGTTGACCGCAAGGACGATGTCGGCCACAGTATGTGTGATTTGGTCGTCTGTGGGGAGATCTAGTGGTGCAACACCGACAGGCCGGATCACATCCTCAATTTCTGGGTGGTATCGGATCACCCCCAAGTTTTTGATGTCATTGTGACCTCCTGTAGTTGAGTTTTTGAGGACGCACTGACAGAGAAAGTGATTAATTCAGAATCAGAAAAGGTTCTGACAAATATACTTCACTGACATTTGTTTCATTATCTCACAAAGAACACACACACATTTCAACTGAGAAATGAAGGCAAGGTTACGAAACGGTCCATTTTGTATATAAATGAACTAAAAAAAGTCATTTTCTTACCATCCCCGGACGATTGCCAATGAACGGACTGCTGTAGCCCTTCAGTTTTGATGTTGAGAAGGCCTGGTCGATATCTTTAATGGAGTACGCACATATCACTGTCCTGCCCCTGAACGCAGACACCAAGAGGAGTAATTACATCATCGAGCAAAGGAGGTGAAATGACAAGAAGACGCAAGACAGCTTATTTTACTATACATTTCTAAAATATAAATGTGTTATACGGTGATGTTCTGACAATCTCAAGCTCACCATGCGTTGGAAAACAGGCCATACATGACCCCGGCCCGCTTGTCTTGAGCAGTCAGTACCACTGCCTGCCTCATGTTGTTGTACTGCTGCTGAGTGTTCCCTGAGCCGCACATCACCCGAGCCTTCATGAAGGTGGTCCACGAGTCAGGCAGTAGGGCTTTAATGCCCCCTTCATCCACCTCAAAATAAAATACAGGAGTCATGATAGTCTGGTACACTGACAAAAGACCTAAAAGACCTAGAGGGGGCTCATGGTGTTTACCGTGCAGATTCGACCAATGCGTGCCCTGTAAGGCTCCTCATCCACTCTAGCGGTCTTGTTGATCTCACTAAAGAAGAAGTAGAGCTCCTCCTTATACTTTTGTGAAGAGGGGATGATGGCCGCACCAGCAAACTGTGGATCTGCGTAACAGGATGTAAACAAAAGAAATTTCGTTGTCTTTTCAACCTCACAACCCCTTATAGCAAAGAATTTATTTCAGGATTCTCTCTTGTTGTTGAGGGAATTTATTAATTTGTATCATGTGGAGCATGTTTGCAACAACATGGAGTAAGAATTGTGTGAATAAGACATTTCACTGTCTCGTCGGAACGCTAGATAACATCCACCATCTCCATATTCATCAGTCTAAACCTGTTTCTGCGTGACACTCCTCCTACTCACTCAGCAGCCAAATGTTCTCTGTCTTCAGCAGCTTCTGGGAGCCAAATGTACGGCGGATTGAGCCGGCGTGACCTCCCACCGACGACATAGCAGAGTACAGATTCCCATCTGAGACGGTGAGGAGAAAAACACAAGGAGGGTTAAAAGCGGATAAGAAAAGAAAAGGCAGACAGATAGCATGATGGATGTGTATGAGGTTCAGAGGGGCAGAAGGAGAGACACAAAAAGGGATTGGCTGATGCAAGGGAGGAAGATACATAAAGAGAACATTAAGCACAGAGAGGGAGGGAGGGAGAGAGAAGAACATTAAAAATGAGCCTCACGAGGACAAAGACTGAAGAAAAAATCCGGCATCAATGAGCAAACGCTCCCCAACCTTTCTTGTAACTCCACTCAGTGCTCTGTCTCCATAGCGATGCACAGAGGACATCTCAAATCATGACAGTAATGTCGAATTTATCAAAGATCGTTATCAAACAGCGAACCAGCTTGTTGCTTCAGCAATTGATGTCCATGTGTTCAAGAATCCCACAGAATTATAAACAAAAAACTCTCAACAAATAATCCATCTGCATTGTATAATGTCAGTTCGTCAGCCCCTCATCCTGCACCGTGACTACTGAAAGGTTTCAATTTAGTTAATGTGACTCCGCTCTGCTGGATAGCTTCATGCCCTGCAGGGATGTGGTGACCTTGTGGAACTGATGAATTACAACCCTGGTTCTGTTCTTTTCGGTCCAACAGACCCACAGTCACCAAACATTTTAGGAGATATCTACATCACATACTACGGCTATTGACATCATATTAGTGTACAGAAATACTGGACATTTGCCTTAGGATTTTATATTTCTTTGGCTTTGAGTTTGACATCTTGGCACAACCAATGGGACAATTGGCACAATTGTCCATGAGTGACAGATGACGTTCCGCATCCGTACGAGTGCTTAAGCAGCTCTAATATTTGTTCATGCTGACAAGCCTTTATCACATAACCATGTCATGTGCTCTGAGCATGTGCAAGCTGGTGTAAACATAGGTGATGGCACCGCTCTATGGTCAAAAACAGCTTGAATAATAGCTTCTCAACGGCTCATGTCAACAGGAAGATTGCAGAATTTAACTGCTCAAAAGCTGCTAGCTTAGCAACATCTGTATTTTCTTATTCATGTCAACGTAATGGCGTATAGTCAAATTAAATACATAAGGGATAATGGAGTGTGTTGTTTTCTATGTCATCATATACAGACCCAAGCAAGGCTAGATATATCAGGTTCACAGGCAACAAATAAAATCATACGTGTAAAGTCTTTAATCTGTGATTATATGTTTTTCTCCCAACCAACCTGGGACCTGTTATATCTCTCATTACCTGCAGGCAAGCTGATAGACTTCTGGGAAGGGTAGGGAGGTGAGATTTCAGACGGCGACGCTATTTGTCCCTCGACATCAGTCAGCACCGTGTCATTTACCTGCCAGGAGGCAGAGGAGACATTTGAGCCTGCAGCCTTTTAAATGAAGGCCTTCATACATTTAACATCTTACTCATTTGCAAACAACCAGTCACCATCGAGCAACCACACATAATTTGTCATTGGGAAGGGCAAACATTGAGTATCCTCCAGTTCAATTAATAACTTACAACTTTCATCTGAGCAGCAGCAAGTAATCAAATAGATACATCCATTTTAACTTAAGGACATTTAGACTGGAGAAGCAGTATATTCTAAAAAGGGGATGTTTGCGTTTGCTGAAGAGATTCACTTCAGGGAATTTGTCTTACCAGCATCCAGCATCTGGGGCTTCCAGCATTTGTCCCACATATGATCAACGTGTCCTTGACTTTCTGAATGACTGTGATGAAATTATCACACTCCAACTGTGAGAGAAAGATTGACATTAAAAATAAAAAGGAGGCAAAAGTGACAGGGAAATGAGCAAAGATTAAGCATGCACAAGGATGAGTTTGAGATTAAACAACAGATGTGTCAATTATAAGAGAATTACGGCAGAGAGGAGGGGAGAGGAGGCTTAGCACTATAGCACTACTTCTTGGTAGGACTCTGGAACCTAATTTGTTCAAGAATTATATACTGCAGTAACAACAGGAAGTAATGTTTCTCAATTGGTAAGAAGTCAGAGCACATGGCCGACACATGGGGTCCCACAGGGATCCATTTTGACAACCTTTTTTGTTTCACCTTGATAGGCTTTCACTTCAAAATAAAACAACTATGAACAAAACTGCAATAATCTTGTGCCTAAATACATTTCACCAGATGATTATTTGCCTCAAGCATTTCTGCATTATCATATTAAGCAAATCAGTGACTGATGCATCAAAATTGTATCCAACTCAACATGGATAAGAGAAACATAATTGTCTCAGGGCTATGAAAAGAGTATGTTTAGCTCTCACCTTAATAACACTCTAGTATATCAATGACTTACATTTAAATGTTCACAGCTGAATTAAATTGACAACTGTATCCATCTTATCTAAAACACAATACAAGAGTCAGAGGAATAATGTCTAACTGAAAACCAGTGTGTCAGTCTGGGTTGAGAATGTGCTTTGACCAAGAGACAGAGAAAAACAAAGAAAGGAAAGGAATGAAAAAGGAGAGAGAGCCAGATGGAGTAAAGGATGAAGAAACAATTGAGGAAATACAAAAGGAGGAAAAAGGAAGACTGAAAAGCTGGACGCAATTCATGTTTGGCAGACAACACTCAGGAGGCTCAGCTCTGCAGTACGACACTGCAACACTCTCTATTAAAATGGACTCTTCTTATGATGGATGCAGATGCATATTACAGCCTTCAGTGGTTTTAGCAAAGCTAATGTCATTTATTATAGTGTACTCTTAACATACCCTGCCAAATTCAGAATATGTGATGGAAGACAGGAGCCAGAGGAAGGCTGTATCACGATGCCTGTTAAACTGTGGGTGAATGTAGGTGGATGTGTAGGCTGGTAGGTGTGGGCTTACTTCGACTCTATGTGTTCCCCTTTGTATTAGAGTTACCGTATGTTCTAGAAAGTTTTAGTGTTCACACCAATTTTAGGTTTATGTAGAAGTGAGCAGAGAGAGATATTCAGCAGTTGCTGATGCTAGCAGCTCAAGCTGACATTAAAACTGCATCTTCTCTTGCACTTTGAATATGCAATTTGCTTTCATTCTTAGTTCATGTCTAGACCTACTATTTGTATTTCAGTTTGTGTTGTCACACAAGCAAGCATCCTGGTTGTGCAATTCTGCAAACAATGTTTAAGTTTGTTTAACCAAATTGATTAATTCCATAACATGTTAAAATTGAACATGTATCTGTTATCATCCTGGTGAAGGAAAGAAAGGACGTTGAACAAAGTATTATTGTATTATTGACATTATTATTGGAATTAGCACATTAGATTTTATTGAGGGAGGATATATGGGGACACTTGTTTTACAGTTACACTTTGTTCACAACTTACAATTTACAGTTTACCAAGAAAGTGCAGGAAGCAATGCACCTGTAGCGGTTCAGCAGACCAGCTCCCTACAAGAATCTGCCAAACCAACTTGACCACACATAGGCTGAGTGACACAAACTGAGTGATAAATCAGAAACAGACCATTTGTCATTTGCCTTTGCAGTGCTGTTGGTTTAGACTCGAGGCACTCCCATTTCCCTCCATCTGCCACTGCCAGACACTCAGAAGCTTCAGTTGTTTTGTGTAGAAAACAGTTTCCTCTAATGTTTTGTGCCCTTGGTTGGTTTCCGACATATGTGTCACAACACTAGAATGCTCTAAGTCCATCACTCTTGCTAATAAAGTCTTGGTAGTATTGTCACAGAGGAAGACATCTAATTTCAAATTAGTATCATATTATATTGATGAATGACTACTACTACTACTACATTTCTTCCCTCTCAATTCTTTGCCTTTGAAAACTGAGACTAGCTTGTTAGATAATGATACAACACCTATTTGCCCTCCTATCTCTGTAGCCCTCGAATGATATTCAAAGTACCATCAAACCATGTCGATGTATGGTGTATTTGAATCCATGATTCCAAAGTCCCTGTTACACATGTGAAAAATACAATCAATGGCGTGTT
Source organism: Aeoliscus strigatus (assembly GCA_901007665.1). Lineage (NCBI taxonomy): Eukaryota > Metazoa > Chordata > Actinopteri > Syngnathiformes > Centriscidae > Aeoliscus > Aeoliscus strigatus. The sequence continues at coordinate 255,811 of CAAKHB010007578.1, read as the reverse complement.
AATAAACCTGCTACACTCAAGTTTGTGATTGTGAGAGAGATAAAGTCACATGGGTACAGACAGATTTACAGAGGATCGAATGGCACCTGCTAACAAAATGACCCCCCTAAATCTAATTCCCCAATCACTAGATTTTTTTACGTGAGCAACCCCAACACATGCGGAGCACTAGCCCATGACCACAGTGTGAGAATCAGATGTGCTAGCAAGCAAGCTAAAACCCCCAGGCACCTGCATCAGTTGATTGTTGGGCAATGAGGTTTCTGACATGACTACACAGTGGCTACTACAACACTAGCAAGGTGCATAATTCATTTCTTCATTTGAGGGTATATTACTCATACATTTTTTAACACTCACTGATTCATCTTTTTAGTATTTTAGGCGATGATGTCCCTCATTATTATCTCATCTGCATGCATTAGCATATCTATGTCATTTTATGTCTCACTAGAAATCAAAAATTAGAAATTAGATCAACAAAATGTTGCACTGACCTCACAGCAGATGATGACGATGACGATGATGATGATGATATAATGATGAAAAGCAGCATAGTACAATGCGAATGGTGCAGGGAAACGTGCAGCTGTGCTGACAGGGAATGTGTTTCTACCTCGAGTGGTGCAACCTTTGCCTTGCAAGTATCAATCGCAGTCTGATCAGAAGCCACTGGGATCTGTGGGGGGGGGGAAGGAATATTTAGTCAAAGCAATGTTCTTTCACACTGCTCTTTTTTTAGAGTTTCTCTGCTGCCTCACACAAAATATCACACAGCTAGCATTAGCTATCACTGCTCTGATGTTCCACACACTCCATGAGTAATTAACACCATTCGGTTTGACCTTTTCAATGTACCTGCTCTCTGTGTGAGAGTATTCAGACAAAACATAACCAGGCTTCTTTCTCAAGGTTACTATTGATATTTCTGATATGCAGAAGATGACAAAGCAACAAAAATAGTTGAATGTTGAAAACAGATTTTTTTCATCCTTGCAGACATGCCATTTTTCATTTGAATCTTCATTGTCGTGGGATATAAGCTTACCTCGTGAAAATATTGTACGTATTCTTTTCTACTCCTGTTACCATTTTGTTGTCTCCCTGAGCAGCTGGTCGTGACTGATAGTCGGACATTTTACTGTCCTGCCATGTTCGTTTCCAGCATTTCTATGAATTTGTAAGCTGTAGGTGTGAGTGTAGTCATTTTAATCAGAAGGGATTGGACTAATTGAGTGTGAGGAATGGTAGAATACAGAATCCAGAGCTGCTTATATTACAATATTTTCGAGGGTGTAGCCCTGATAGCACCACTAATAAAATAGTCTTTCACTTCAGACACATTTAAAGCTCGTTTCTAACACACACACTTCCAGCATTATCAAATAACATGTCAAGCATATGGAGTCATACTCTATTATAGAAATAAATCTATGATCATTCTACGCTCATTGAAAAAGAAGCCCACTCTCTCTCCCAAGTGAATCACACTGCCACCATCTTAATTCATTTTTTATTTCCCTTCCTGATAAATGTCAGTGAAAGTTGTTAAAATCAGAATCATCCCCCAAATGTTGAGGGCACAACCAGTCACAGTATTTCCTCCCACTCTGTGTGTCTCCACACCAAACATCGTAATCTGACCACAAGTTAGTCACATTTGGATGAGACACTGAACTCAGCCAATTGATGAGTCAGCTCGTCATTTCTGACACGGCAGCCCACACAATATGTCATGTGTTGACAATAATAGCTGAAATAGCTCAATTAGTAAGGATAGATAACTGTGGCTTCATGAATGTATGGATGTCTCCAAACCCTGCACCCCTAAACACACACCGCAAAACGGACTGATGAACGAGGTCAGCAGAAGGCCATTCATCATTTATGCTGGAGCAGAAACTGAATCTGTGGCCATCCAGCAGTGTCTGGTAAACAACGTTGGAGGAAGAATATATCTGAATGTATCTTTAATTGGAGTGTATTCTCAGTAAGGTGAAAACTGTCCCAACACAATTGTGTCAGACATCTATTAACTCACTAAAATGTCAAATAATGTTTCCCTTGTTATCTACACAGTGATTATAATACTTGACCAATAAAAGAGTGACATGTAAGGGTGCCCATAAGTTAGTCTTTGACCCCATTTCTCCTAATCACACTTTACACTGAAAAAATGTAGGATCCTTTAGTTGGAGGTGCAGCAGATCAGAAACAACATACTAAAAGCAAAGAATCTCTTACCTGGAGATCATGGACCTCTCTGTTGCTAAATGTTAAAACGTAGATCATCGCCTGGCCACCCACATACAGAGTGTCGCTCCCTGCCTGGTGGTACATGCTAATGTAGTTCTCAGGCCTGTTAAAGTGGAACCTGGAGGGTTCTGCAGGTAAAGACGAAACAGATTATAGAGAAAATATGGCAGAAAAGAAAAGCAAGCTTTTGTTGCTTGAATTCAGTCATTCATTCAAGGGAATATATTATATATATGTGTGTGTGTGTGTGTGTGTGTGTGTGTGTGTGTGTGTGTGTGTGTGTGTGTGTGTGTGTGTGTTTGTGTGTGTATTCCCTTAAGATCAATTCAATTCAATGTGTAAATGTGCTGAAATGAATGAAATGAAATGTATGGACAACTTGGATTTCTGCTAACAACATAACCCTACCACAAATACAATTCTCTGAAGAAGTGAGTTATGTCACAACTCGGCTTCTGGGCTTGACTAACACCTGGAACAATCATTTCCCTCTCAGATATGGCCTGGCAACAGTAGATGTGCCTGCTTTAGCTATCAGCCATGAAACATTTTCCATGCCAGCAGTAACTTTACCGAATTGCAGTGTCAGTGTCAGTGCCAGTGTCAGTGCCATGCAGTGTCAGAAAATGGTCCATCATTATATCTACAAACTGTTGCACAGTCCCTGAAAACAGTGAGGACTTGCAGAAATTGTCATCCCACCTGCACATGTGAAGACAGTCGACCATGTGAGGACCTTGTCTCTGTCCCTGGTGCTGAAACAGCACCGGTGTCACATGGAGGTTTTGCACTTGGGGCTCAACCTCCAGTGGATTTCCTCTAACTTGTATACTTCAATTGATTTATCATTTATGGGTGAAGCCAGGTTGTTTGTATTGTAGAACAGATCAATTTTACAGCTGAAAACACGTCTGAAGACATGGAATACTCGTGTCATACTGTACGAGTCTTCTACGTATACCTTCACAGAGCGTTTCCTAATTTACCAACATCTCATAACCCTATAACGTATATTAAAATGTATTTACTTGACTTGTTCAACATTGGCTGAGGAGAGGGTGGCTGTACGTAAGATGTATATTGCAACCATCACCAGTGGATCTTTTGGCTCTTGGCCATGTCTGTCAGGACAGTAAGCAGTAACAGCACACATCGTTTGCTTGTCCTGCAGTTGCCTGGTAATGATTTTGATTGAGATGACAGGCACATTCCTGGGAGTCATCTTTTGTTCTGCACAGGGTGGGGAGGGGCGCAGATAACCTGACACACAGCCCCCCATTTCTATTGACTGCTGAATACATTAGAGATCTGTGTGAGCTGTACAAGACGTGAGTAGAATAGATAACGGAGAGTCTGCGTGGAATTTTCCATTCATTCCATCGCCTTCCCTTCCTCCTTCAGTCCTCGTCTGTCTGTATGTCATACACATATGTGACTATATCTACAGTAGCGGCCAACGCAAGTAGCAGTCATCTGCTGCAGAGTGAAGCTGCTGTGCTCCGCATTGCAGCCCTGCAAGGACGAGGAGAACCTCCAAAGAGCCATATTTCACCGTCATGATGTTCATGGCAGGCGGCTGTTTGAAGGGTGCAGCCTTGCTTTGCGTTTGGACGCCATGTTCCTCCAAAAGGCAGAGGACATTTTTTTTGTTTGTTATTATTCTGTTTTGTTTTGTTGTTGTTTTGTTTTATAAGACCGCTAATTAACAGCACATAGCTGAACAATCCAATCAGCGACGGTGCGTTAAGAGTTCGCGGTGCGCTGATGTGCAAGGAACCAGGTGCCACAAGTTACAGAAATGACATTCAGGTGAATGTGGTGTTCACAGAACCTGGACCCAATGAAGATCTCGCCTCGAATGTGAACGTAACAGTTAGTTTCCAAATGGTCATCCTGTGAATGTGTGCGGGTCCAAATGATTGCGCGTAATTTACGAGTCATTACGGGGATGTAATTCCTTCAATGGGAATTAAATATGTGCGTGAGTGTCCATCCATCCATTAGGCGTCCATTCATTCGTTTACCACATTCACAGAACTGAATAAAGCCAGACTGGTCACATGAATGTTACTTCTAATAATCCTTGTCAAACACTACCGCAAATACATTTCGACCTACCGTGAACAACGAATTTCAGCCGCGGTGACTTTCCGGCGACAGCCGCGGCCAAAAGCGCCAAGAGGACTAACGAATTCATCTTCTCCTGATGCTCCGTCCGCTTCGCTCCGGTGAATCAGCCAGAAACAAACG
>CAAKHB010007578.1:220913-242160 GCA_901007665.1 Aeoliscus strigatus | reverse complement strand
GTGTAACCGTTAACAGTCAACCTTAGCAAAAAATACAAATGATGATTTGAAAACAATTTCTTCAAATGAAATTTGTCTGTGTTAATTAAAATTATTGTTCTTGCATCCCATATCACAATCTCATGCTCGCCAGTACAGTCTGGACGTGTAACAAAAGACGTCATTCTCAAATGACATACTGTGGTCAGACGAAGAGTAGTGTTATATTGACTGTCGCTACTCCAGTTAACAGCTGACTTGTCTAAAGCTTCAAATTATCTCTCACAGACAAATGATACCTTGTCCTTCAGGATATGATGCTAAAGGGAGAGAGAAATAGTTACGATTTAACAAGCTGGTTTTAGGCATGAAGGTATCAGGTTCCATGTTTATGTTTCTATATTATCAGAACATTAAAGTATGAACCGTTTTATCAAGTATTTTAAGTAATGGCATTGCCAACAGAAAAGTTATAATTCTGAATAAGGAAGGTCTAATTTTAACCTACAGACGTTACTGTGTTGAATGGGAATTAGTATAATATAGAAATATCAAAATGAGTCACTACCTTTACATCTAAAGTAGATATGTCACATTCTGATTGGCGTCACTGCCACGTCTTTGATGACGTCCAAGAAATGTCCAAGTTTTCTGGACTTACCAGTATCACACAGACATGAGTTCCCTATCTCCAAAATCTATTCCTAACCTTGGCATTTAAAAAGACATTTTAAAGTCGCTGATAAGAAAAAAGAAGAACTTACTTTTTGAAATACAATCACATTACGTCCAACGTCACAGTTGAATAAACAAGGTGCCGTGAGACTATGTAAGATGAATTATAGTTCCTCTTCACCGCTGTGATCATTCACTACATGTGCAAAGATACACAACCTAAAAAGATCGACTCCAGTTCTTCACAAAGCAGCTACAATGTCCCACAGCTGCACTGGCCAATAACAAAAAGCACACAAAGTTGCAAGTCATAACAAGCTGAATACCAACTACAACTACTCCAAACACTAAAGTGAGTCTAACCTGCAGCAGCTGCAGTCTCTCACTCTGCTCCGTCTGTGTGGACTCACCCGATGCCACGGCCTCTCCTCTCAGTTGTCAACAGTCCCAAAGCTGCACAATCTTTGTCTCATCCCACCTCCTCAGGCAATCAGCACTGATATTGGCTAGGAGCACTGACTCATAACCCAACACTCAAGATATAGATGCTGATTTCAGCATGTTTGAAAATGCATTAAGGTCAGACATTACTGATGAAGGGACCCACTGTTAATTTGTACATAAAGTGAAACAGTCTAATTTATTCATCTTTCGAGTAATTTACTTCATTGTGTATAAAGGATTTTGCATTGCTACTTCTCAAATGAATGACTTAAAGAAGTCAATGATGCAGCAATTGTTGACTCTGAGCCTTCAAGTATCATTCTATCTGCGTGTTATACATGGGAGGGACTCACAATTTAAATGTCTTGATCCCACCGTGAGCCCTGAACTGGTGAGAGACAGAGACTGGCAGGTGTGAGATGTCTCCGGGTCGGCCGGCTCTCAGTTGCCGAGCCAGTGAAGCCAATCAACTGTCACCATCAGGCAACACGTGTGCCTCTGCACACATCGTAAAGCCAACGAGGTCACAACCCTGGAGTCACGGCCAGCACTGACCCCGTCCGTCAAATTAGAAAGTGAGGGAATAAATGGGTTTATAATTTCCACATGTATTTCTCACCCTGGAGTCACATGAGTGTCGAGTTACCGTGTTAATTACGCTAACTATTTTCTATTACGTGCAGCCACTTGGCGTTTCTATTAATGATGCTGTTTCAAACTGGAGCCGACAGCAGTAACTTAAAAAGTTGTTTGGTCTGAGACTGTGCCATCACCTGTTTAAGACGGTGAGTGGGCGCAGAGGACACGCAACACTTCCAGCTTTTGATGTTGTCAGGAATATGATACACAACTGCTATGGTCAAATAAATAGGCAAGCTATTTAAACAAATATACAAAATGCTTTAAGTGATCTAAGTGTGCATCACGTGTGTATTTTACTTTTGGTTGTTCAACGTTCAAGGAACTTTTATGATTATATTGATTCGATATACTTCAGTTTTATAATAAAATTTGTTTTGTCTCTTAAAGTCTTTAAATATATCAGACGGTCTTACCTGTTCAACCCCCCCCCCCCAAAAAAAAAGAAACTGAAGGGATACTATCATATCATGTCCAATCAGGTGTCACCTCTGGCAGAGTTCAGCATTATTTCTATCAATGAATTACAATAATTGAATTTCCCTAGTTTGTGCTCACTTTGCCATCTCTCCTCCATCACCAGACAGGACTCACCAGGGTCTAAAACCAGTGGCCATTATCACTTCACATCCATCAGCTCCCACCCCAGGGTAACATTAGGACTTTCCTCAAAGACGGCACACAGATTTAGTTGTGACTTTGTTCTGCAAAGATGTTTTCCTCAAGCTGTTGGTGAAACTACAAAAAGGGTTGTCACCTAAAGGTTTTTGGCGTAAATGAGCGAGTGACGGTGGTGTTAGATGAGAAGTTCACTTCGCTTCATCCATTCAGCTCCAATGTAACATTTTGTGGTTTCATGAAAACAAAAAAAAAAGAATCTGCTAACAGTCGCGCAGGATAGACGCAATGATGGTTGTCAATTGAATACAAGCGCCAAATGTGTTTTACCCAAATCTGTTTCTGTCCCACATTCAGTGTATTTTTCTGTTTAAGTAAAATGTGGTAAAAGGAGGAGAGTAAGTACAGGTGAAAACTTCTTCACTCTACAACAGATTCATGAAACGGGAACTTTAACGTCAACGTGACCGTCTTTGTTTGCATCTGAGCAGGAATCCCCCTGGCAGAGAGTGCCAGCACAAGCACGACTGGGTTTTCTGACACTTGTCAGGGAGCTATTTTTAGCAAGAAAGACAAGAGCTTGACTCAAATCCCCAATTAAAGCGGCCAGAACAACAGGGCTTGGGCAGGGGAAGGGGGCGGGGGCTATGTGCAGATATGTGTGTCTTTTTTTACGGGCTTCTGGCACCTGCTGCAGTGGGATGGCCCCTGAGACCTCCAGCATGCAAGCAGCAAATACTAAAAGGTTTGCTGGCGGAACAGCTGTCGAGCCTGAAACACAAAAGTCACTTGATCTTTGCCATTTGGGTTTTTTTCAGGGACAAACAAGTTCACGTTTCGAGGCAAATTTGAGCACAATTCTGACATAAAAGTTCAACTGTTTATCTGTCTGTGAGACGAAAAATAGGGCATCATCACATGACTGGACTGGACCTGTGAGAGGAGGACACTGCAGGTCCACTTACCAATGAACATAAGGTGGACACAAACTTCATGATGTTATCGTCAGACAGATCACTGAAGATCTGTTATAACACATGACCAGAATTATTTACAGTCACAACTCACAACTAAAGTAATGCAAATACGCCACCAGTATCAGTATCTGTGTCAGGGGATACCAACTCCACCTACTCTTCCAACACTAATATACAAATACATGAAGCTGTTTAATCCTCCCACCATCATACTTGACACTGAAATGTTATTTTTCAAACAAACAAATCCCTTTTAAAATGTATATGTGACAGTGCGGGAAAACACTGTTTCATCCATCCACATGCCCTTCTCAGTCAGGAAGGGGGGGCGCTGTTGTTGTAGTTATAGGCATTGTTGAAAGGGCTCAGTTGGAATTTGAATACACACTTTTGTCAGTCACGGCCGGAGTACTTAGCCCACCATCAGGACGTACAGTACAAGGCTGTACATGGACGCTGATGGGCTGTCTGTTGTCTCATGTGCAGATGGACTGTGTCAAACACTGAGGACCGCAATGTCCCATCTCACTGATAATTGAAGAACCAGCATGAGACCTGGTTCATTCTTACATGTTAACAGATATTATCAGATATTAATGCTGCCTGCTGTCATAAAATGTCCTGAGAATGAACACAAGTGGTACAAATGAATGGTTGCCTACTTTGCTCGTGCGCCACCCTGAAAATCTGCCAATATATCTCCTCACAATTCTGTTTACCTTCAAACTCACGACCAAATGAGAACCTCAATCAATGTAAAAATAAAAAATGAACATGTTAGCATGAGAGAGACAGATAGGAATGGCTGTGTGTGAGTATTTCCTGTTGCATATTGTGCAGTGGAAGTGGGTCACAGTGATCCCACTCACATCGCTGCAGAGTGTTACAGACAGCGTGTTGGATAAAGCACTCTCGCTGTTATTCCACATTCTGACGAGGAGAGAGTTAAGACTGCGCAACATCATGCAAAGTGCACCGTCTGCAATATTAATAATAGCACAAATAAATGAGGGAAGGGAATTAGTCTCCTTGCAGCGCCGATGTGATGTGACAAATTAGGTCGTCTCAGCTAACAGTGGTGATGTGTCGCACCCACCGGGGTATATCAGAGCGAATGAGGGGAGGTCACCTATCAGAGGGGAGCTGACCGATAGACGCACAGAACAGGTCATATGTCAAACACAACTGCAATCAAAAGATCTGGGGCAGCAGACTGTTGATGTTTGGAAATAGTTTTTGCTATTAGACAAACGGATTAAACAGGCCAACAGATATGAGCAGGACCAGTCTTGTAGTGATACAGAGAGAGAGATATACGTTATGCTTTACAAAAGCACAACAGGCAAATATGAGAAAAGAGAGTAAATATGACACTATCCCCCAAAACATGAACCATTGCAGAAAAGTAGCTGTTAAGTGTTTTTCAGTGGCACGACAAACAGGACTGCATATAGAAGGGTTTTATAGAAGGGTTTTAGATGCAGGAGGCTGATGAAGGAGAAACTGAATGAGAAGAAAAAGGATGATTTAACTTTAAGAAGGCAGTAATGAAAAGCTGATCTGATCTGATCTGATCTGATCTGAGTATCTAATTTGATCTGAAAGAATCTTACTGTATCAATGAGAGAAAAATAATTAGTTTTCTAACATCTGTATATGATAGTGCAGGTGGAGCATTCTCCCTTTTCTCTATGACGCTTAGCGACCTGCGTGCTTGTCCCACTTAGTTTACAACCGTGACTGGGCCTCTGCCAGGGTGCAAAGGGAAAATGTGTGTGTGTGTGTGTGTGCGTGTGTGCTCGCGTGCATGCGTGCATGCGTGCATGCGTGCGTGTGTGTGTGTGTATGTAAGGAGTAACTGCAGCAGCCAGTAACTGACTGGCAGGTCCACAGCCATGTTGAAGGTCTCGTCACTGACTGACTGATTTCTAAATACTAAATATTTCAATTCCTGCATCAGGTGTTTTCCAATATTAGAATTTCATAATACATACAGAAAACAGAATTGTCATTTTTATGTGACTAAAATGACATGTTTGAGTCAGCAGACTGTTCTCGGGAGAACATAAGAGAACCACAGGAGATACATAACTTTCTTGGTTTTCTTTTGAGGTTACAGGTAACCATAGCAACATGGCTTGACAGCTAACTATTTAGTGACAGGGACATGGACACAGTGTGATCCATTGTGGTGTGGATGTGCACACAGTCATCTGACCTCCTCCTAAAGTCTAGTCACGTTTATTTTTAGCAGATACAGTTATTTGGGAATTAAGTGAAACCATAGAAATATAATACTCACATACGTATGTCATAAGAGTACATGAAAAGTGAGACATCGATCGCCACCTGGTGGCACGTTGCAATATAGATCATTACGTCTGCATGCTAACATTTTTTCTGATAAATTTTCCAAAAGGATAAAACTAAATAACTTGTAAATAGAAGGAAAAAGGAAAATAAATTGTTGAAAAATTACTTCTTGGCTGATGGTCTGCAAATCATGATATCACTTTAGAGCTGTAACCACAATAAAAAAGGATTGGTGGATTAAATATTTGTGATTTTAAATATTTGAACAAAGGACCAAGCACCAAGGTCCGGCTGCGTCCTTCCCTGATTCCTCTGGTTCATCATCATTACCTTTAGTTCTATTGATTAGTTAGGACTGGTGCTCTGTGAAGGATCGGACACATCTACAGAGAGAGTGCTGCCTCTTACCGTCGCAAAGACTGTGACCTTGACTAAATGAGTGCAGAAAGCAAAAAAGTGAAAATGCAATTATGACTGCAGTTAGTTAATGGAGGCATTTGCCTTCACTGTCCTGACTTCACTTTTACCTCTATCTGGCCTTTGAGAGCCATTTCCATAGCAGCAATCCTGGCTCAGGAAGAAGGAGTGGGTTGTGCAGGGCAATGCTGAACATTTAAGAACAGTTTTCAGATGATAAAAAATGATTTACCTGAATCACAAGTAGAAGGTCTAATTAGCATTTAAGAAATAAATTTGTGCTTGAAATTACACACTGTATGTCATTTTGTGTAAAGTCGTGCATATGAGGATTTGTAAAATCCAATGGTTCCGTCTTTTGATTATGAGCTTAAATGCAGGATTTTACTTTGATATTCGGTTGAGATGGTGCTTGTTACTTGCCTCAATTAACTAAGGTAAAAAAGAAAAGGCTGTGCTATGAAATGACCCGTTGGGTTGAAAGAAAATGAAGAATAAAGTTCATTTTTTTGCCCTGTTAAATAGACCTATTCTGCAGATTGATATTTGGGAGAAGAAAAATAAAAGAAAAAGAAAAAAACAGAACAGTAAACCTAAGGAATGAAAACAGATTGTAGTAAAAGAAAACTGGAAAGGACTCACGTCTCTTAAAAGCAAATGTGCTATGAAAGGAAACGTGGCACAGGAAAGAATCACTCTAGTATAAAGACACATTTTCATGACCAAACATGAATCGGTTATAGAAGCTTCAGGCAAATCGCATTCAACTCCTCATTAATGGTCCGATGCCATTTCTTGAATTTCAAAGGGACGTCAAATGACGGTGTGGCCTGAATACTGTTTGTGGGGCAGCGGGTTCAAAAGTGCTTCACATTCTTGCATAGATGTTGGATTGCACAATCACGCCAAAAGTAGGAAAAGATGATGCTTAACTAAGCAAAGAGCTGCATTAAATGTACCACTGCCGTTAATACCTGACCTTTAAGAGGGAAAACATGATGGATGGATGCATTCAGATGGACATCTCATAACTCAGCCTCGTATTAATGCAGGGCAACTCTGTCCGTTTTTTCATTTATCTAAACATATAAATCTGCTATCATATATAAAGTCTATTAGCTTGCATTTTTGTTTGAGAATCTGTGGCGCCACTCAGGACACAAAGACAAAACAATAACACCAGATTATAACTTGTCATAGACTTTTACCCTTGAGGCTGCAATCTCCCCAATATAACAGACAGACCATTCCTGAACAGGGATACTGACATATTTCCTCTGTATAATACGCTTTCTGATTAAATTGCCCATTTGGCAGAATCAAGCATCCCTGGATGTCTCTCCTGAAGTCTCCCTTGATGCCAGTTTATGTAACTGCTGTGATGTGCATTCTCAAAGAAAAGATGAGTTTATTTCTAACTGCCACTCATTTCAGACAGTAGGTGAGGTAATCGAATCCACAACATGAGCAATTAAAAATTACACAGAAAAACTGGGCGAGTTACTGTCAGATTGGTAGCGGTAAAACAGCTGGGAGAAAAAGGACTGCAGTTTCTGTGATCTGTAATCCTGCCGAAACTCAGGAGTCTGCCGTCACCCTTTTTAGGTTTATGGACCAAACTATCCTGCGGATTACTGCTCACATGACCAATATGTTGCTGTGCAAAAAACACAACAAATGTTTGGTGCACATGGTAGTACAAGAATGTTAAAAAAAAAGTTAGATATTGATCGCAGGCCTCTATATCAAATCAAAATCATATCATCACAGTACCAGTACAGGATCATATCACCATGAAACTAGTGATTTACACACTGATGAATGTATTTATGAGGCAACTCGTCCTTCGCATATCATGCATCTTCTTAATTCTGTTTCACTTTTACACTAGGTGTCACAAGTCTCAAATCTCTTATCATTAAAAAAAAAAAAAATCAGAGCAGATTCTTGAATGAGCATTTGTTTGAATACATAGTGCAACATTTTGATTTTGAATTTACACTCTCTTTTTTTAGATTTTAGTTTGCTTTTGTTTGTTTGTCATTGATAGTTTGCAGTGAAGGCAAAACAAAAAAACAGGAAAATGGGACATGCGCTCAGATCCCTCGTGAATATAACAGTTATAATAATGAGTAACTATAAGCGTCATGCTTATCCGAGAAACAAGAAGTCCTTGTACCTATGTGAAAGTAGGCCATTTCTGTAGAGCTGAGCAAAATGAGGACAAAACCCCGACCAATAACAGAAGAATGAACAAAGTTTCATATGAAATATGGTCAAATTCTATCCAGTCAACTTCTCCAGTGTTATCCTATTGAGACCACCACAGACTGTGTTCAGTTTTATGATGCTCCATCTTTATTTTTCAAAACGTTCTTTACTTTTTCACGTCGTTTTTTATTGTAAAACCTGCCTATGAAAAATAAATCGGAGTTATCAGTCTGACAGACCTCAGTTTGTCGCCTCTAAATGAAAGAAAGCATCACATGAGAAGCAAAAAATCAAAGTCGTGATCTAAATGTACATGTTAAAGTGTGGCAAACCTAAGAAGGAGTTCAGTGCTGGCGAACAGAAGAAACTCACCGGTTGGAGCTGACAGAGGAGCTGAATGCTTCCACTTCGTTAATTCTCGTCGTCCATCTCAGACGGAAGAACATGTTCATCTGTGTTCGGGACAGTTCTTCCTCCTCCTCCTCTTCTTCTTCTTCTTCCTCCTCCCTCCTCCTCCTCAGTCTACATTCATCCAGACTTTCCCCAACATCTGTCAAATCAGCGCCGCGCAATTTACTTCGTCCTCATTAATTTCATTTCCAAATACCGCAGGGAGTTGTGGGATAATTGCACAGCTAAAATAATTCAGGTCGACTGTTGGACCGCGTGTGTGTGTGTGTGTGTGTGTGTGTGTGTGTGTGTGTGTGTGTGTGTGTGTCTGCTGCTGCGCTCCGCCCGCGGTGCTGATGCTGCGCGCTGCGCATCTCCATCCAGCGCTCAGCTGCAGATATAAAGGCTGCAGAGAGTCACACAGTGTGCAGTGTTAGTGTCTTAGATCCCCGTGGAACGTCGTGCGTAACTGACAATGACTGAAGTACACGAAGTGAGTGGTTACTGAAAAGTTACATTCCTTACATTTGACAACTCTCAAGGAGTAATTACTGTTATGCCTAATGAGAAGGCTATAATTTATTTATATAATGGTATCTTCATTTTTCATGGGGATTTCACAACCCAGAAAAAACGTGTATTTTTCCAGGAAGCAAAAATGTTTGCAACCAAATTAAACATATCCTGTTATGTTTAATTTCTATATAATATAACCTGATACTATAAGAACACATGCTGACCGGCTATGTTTTTTTATAGTTTAGTTGTCCACTGCTGGCTGAAAAACAAACTGTCCCTGCTAAAAATGAACTTTTCTGCCATCAATTGTTGTCATTGCCAGACATGTATGATGATATCTGAGGCAACGTAGATGTGGACACAGATGTAACGTTTACAACTGAAAATTTCTGTGATTATGGTTCCCTGCAACATGAGCAACATACCCCCTCCTTAATTGATGATTTAAACATGAGGTTCATGTGTTCACTGTTTCTGGCAGTGCTTAGAAACTCGAAATGCATTTCTGGTTTACACAGGTACAAAATGTTCACCTATCGCCACAGCTGTTCAGGTTTAGTCCAAGGCAGCAACACCAGTCCTTTAGGTTGTCTCATTTTCAGTGAGACGATTTGAGGAAGGAAACAGACTGAGGGCTCCCATACGATGTGTTGCTGTTCATGAATCACAAAATGATGCAGGTTAGATGTTCCCCCTTCGTGATGCCTCTGATCAGTATTTTAATCTGCTCATCCTCCCTAATGGTCCACCCAATGGTGAAGGGCATTCTTCAGAACAACTGGCAGCTCTCCTGTGGTCTGTTGTGGATTTGATAACCTTCAAGCAATGATGCAGTTGAATATTCTGATCGTAATTCTCTGTGGATGCATCTCAGATTGAACCTCAAAACTGTAGTTGCGATTTTAGATTTTATTTTAGATTTCATCCTTTCACGTGTAACTGTGGTGTGTCAGACAACTATAATAATAACATACAATCACTGTTAGAGAAATTTCAGATTCATTTATGAAGGAAAACACCAACAGGTCGATGTGCACAATTTGTAAACAAAGTATCCGGGCAGCAGAGATGTGCTGATAATAATAATATGGGTGGCAAAATCCCCAAGCTGTCAGCTCTGAGGGGATTTGTGATTTTTTTTTCCTCTTCATCTTTTTTATCTGCTCCACTGAGAGAGTGCTGGCATGTTTCCAGGGCACTACGTTACTATCAGAGCTTGGAGAGAGAGATGGGCAGATAGACGCGGGTCAGCCAAATCTCTGGATTGAACAACAGCTGGATACTATGGAGATGAGTATGCTCTGACCCTGTAGTGGGGAAAAGAACTCACACTCCTAACACAGGAAAATACGCACATTCACTGAGCATAAATGCATCACCAGAGTCTTCACTGAGGTATTAAAAGCTTTGTGTCTGTAGTGGAAATCCATCATATGTCACTTTGGTGTACTTTACCCATCAGACGTCACATGCGCAGACTGACAAGTGACAGCTGTTGTTTGTTGTGTGGCTTTTCCCCATGATGATGCTGGGAAGTAAAAACTGGGAACTGGGAACAAACCTTCCCCCAACCCCTCCACCCCCCTCACTGACCTTTCCTCTGTGGTTAGGACAACAGAGATGCTCAATACTGCAGGCTCATCTGCTTAGCATGGACCTCACGTAACACACAAGCCCAGCTTTCTGGACTTGTGTGGTCCCTTGTTCCTAACTTTGACCATCACATCTAGCCTTAATTACATTTATTATTTATTATCAGCATTTAATGTAATCTGATGCAGTCACAATACAGCATTGGCACACTAGACTGAGTATACCTCTGCCAAGACACGTTTAAAAGTCAAAAATCAAACATAATTTTTTGTTATGTCAAATGAATGCTTCCTTAAAATATAACACTCAGGTCTAATGAAGTTAAAGATGACAGTCAGATGAAAGTCTCCACCAGTCGGGTCAGTGGAGAAAAAACAAATTGCCATCATGTGAAATGCATCTTAGCCCCATACTATGTCCCTGATGATAATCCTGCCCGATGGACAAACAGCAAGATGAAAACATAAACTCCACACAAACATCTTCATCCTTTAACCCTGATGTTGTGTATTAACCATCTTCAAGGGAGGACTGAACAGTTGCTTCAAATTCCCTGACTCTCAAACGATAGTCCTTTTTTAATTTTTAATTTTCATCATTTTTCTCAAGGAACAATGAACGAGAGTGTTTTGAAAAAAATATTAAAAATTTACATGGTGCTTAAGAGTTTTCTCTGGTGCTCAGTTGTGTTTTTATACATCACTTCTCCATTTGTTAATGATTCAAAGGCTCAGCCTCCTACCTTGGTTTTCAAGCACTGAAACCCAAGTGGAGAAATATTTTCATGCCAGAAATGCAAAGTCATCCATGCACACAGCGTATTCTCTGGATATTCCAGCTTGTGCGTCTGTCAGAGCTCCATTCATGAGCAGCAGGAGTGGACAAGTCCACCCAAACAAGGTGAAGAGAGACCGAGGAGAGAGGAGCCTCTGTGTAGAGAAATGTATTTATATTCAAGACAAGACCTGACTACAGGCTCCGGGCCGACATCACAACAGCCAAGGGCCTGAAAGTCACCGGCACCCATGAGTTTACATTTGACTTTAACAACAGAACATGAATAATATAGCAGATACATCAGGTACTCGTGTCTTATTTGCAACTTAACCAGTAAACACGTTATTTGTATATGTGTACATTTGTATGATTGTCCTGTTATCGATGTCAACCAAACAAATGATTATGGTAAGAATAAGACGGTTGGGTCTAAAATAGACACAGTTGTCATATCAGCACATGTTCCATTCACAAAGTGCCTGCAGCAGTTGCTCTGATGTCTTATAATGATGTGATGGTCTTTCTATCTGAGTAAGTGGACAACCCGCTGTGTCTCATACAGAAACAAAAGGGTGCCTTGTGCGTTAGTGTCGCGCCTGGGGCTGTGAAGTGTAGCTGTTTGATGAGTTGGGATGAGAATGGATCTTATTGCTGCACATGTATGATGAATATGTATCGGGGCTTTTCAATCCAACACTGAGATTGTTTATCGTCCATAAGCTGATTTTCAGGATGCTTTGAGTGAGTTCTGCAGCTTGGCTCCCAGTAGGTGACGCTGGATTGGTGCTCAACCTCACTTTCCATTTTAATTAAACCTCATCCGCTCGCCAGGGGTTCTCGGATTAAAGCAGGGCAACCTTGAATTTCCTCTTTTCCCTGAGGCAGAACAGGGAGCATCTGCCAGGCAGGAAGCTTATGTTGACGGACACAATGAGGGAGACTATAAGTGATACTAAAGCAGGCACAAACACATTCATTTCGGTCTCCTTAGGACTTAATTTGGAGTATACAGACAAACTGATGATGAAAGGTTGAAAGCAGAATTTCGCCTGCATTTCAAAGTTTTTAGATAGTGTGAAAGTTAAGTGTAGTCCAAAGGAGGACAGTGGTTCTTTCTGCCAATGCCGCAGGGGTTTAATTAGATTCAATCCCTCGGGAGGGGTTAACACAGCCTGAAATTACCAATGGGGAACTGGAGCCAATTAGGAGGGAGCAATCATGAAGCCTGACCTTTGCCCTTGAGGAATAGTTTCTGTCAAAAGCCTCAAACTAAAGGCGAAGCTGGCATATAAAGTCATGATTGGTCAATAGGGAGGCACTTTCTTTTGATTAAGAAAAGTATCATAAATGTCAGCTATAAAGTTATATATGTGACTTCCTTCACTGGAAGAATGTGCTGCGAACCCAATTTGTTCCCTCGCTCTCTCTGTCATTGGAACTAGTGTAATTTGTAGAGAGCGCTTTCTGCATAATTAGGCAGAAACGTGGCCAGATTCTCAACCGCATGTGGCCTCCCGACCAGACAAAGAATAAACAGATGATGCATATGAGGAGAATAATTTGAGGATTGGTTACCTTCCCATGCCCTTCATTATGTACACATACAAAAAAGACTTAATATTCTGCTTGTTTCCACTGTGCAAACTACAGAAGGTTTAATACATTTAAAGGAGAAATTGAAATGTCCATTTTATTCGGCTCATTTGCACTGTAACTTATTACCTCACCGTGCCTTCCTATACTGTTGTCTGTTTATCTTATATGTCTTTTGTTCAGTCAGTTAATTTATACTTAGTCAGCGAATTTATCTTCGTATATTTATCCACTTCATACTGTTTTTTTACTGAATTTATGCACTATTTATACTTTATTTTACCTGTACAGTATTCTAATTGCTTGTTCATTGCTGCTTGCACCGTGTGTTGAGAGGACTTTCATCATTTCATCAGTGCTGGGTATGATGCATATACATTACATTTACAGTACATTACAGTACATTTGGCTTTGATTTTGACTTTGAATTTGAAAAATACAAAAGTGATCTAAAACTCAGGCTGCTGTATGTCTACGGATCGTTTTAATTATCACAGCTGCAGTAGTGTCATGTGAACATTGTGCGAATTAGTACATGGAAGCATGCTAAAAGGGTAAACAAAGAAAACTAAATTTGAAAAGAATTCATGTCAAATTGTGTTGGTACACTGTGTGTTTTTACAGTATAATGATTAAGTAATGATCTTTGCAAAAAAAAAAAAGCCAAAATGGCATGAAATGTTTATTATATGACATTAAAAAGGCATTATCATTATGCATCCTTATACTTGATGACAATGTAGTGTGAAACATTGATTGTTTGACATTTTCCACGATAAATGTCTGCATCAACACTTCCCAAAAATCATGTAATCTGGCACAATGGATACTGGTACCGGTGAAGATCAGGTTCTAATATCTGGATCAGCACTGTGCCAGCTCCATAACAGGGGGTTATCTGCAGTTGTTTGGTCCAAAAAAGGGCCAAATGTGTACCAGTTATGTACTGGAGCCGTCTCAGCTTCTTTCTGGGTTCCATCATTCATTCAGTAACAATGGTATGGTTGAGGTTTGGCCCTATCTGGACACTAAACTGTGGTTAGAGCCAGGGAGTGATCATGGTTGGGGTAAATACATACTCCTCATAACTTTTAGGGTTGTACAGTCACTGTGAGCGTCTCGTAAAGGGCTTTACATTGGCGTTAATATACGGGTGCAAACGCTCGATGTCACAGGATGTTACAAAGCGACTGAGATGAGAACAAATCCTCCACGTCTGTCTGTCTAACACACATCAGATCATTATGAGACACAGAAAACAACGTCATCGTTTTTATTGACGTGTAGACAAACTCCTGAGTACTAATTGGATCATTTTTGTTTCAGTATTGTAAGTCTGGCCTGGCGTCAGCAGGCCACGGCGCTGGGAGCCAAAAGAAATTGCTTTAGGGTGGAGGAGGTGGAGAAGGAGAACGTCTCAAGTGCTCATCTCATGATGGTTGCCAGGGACATCTGGTCGTCCTTCTGCCATCCACAGACTGTGCCTGCACATATAGACATGAATAACATGGGGATTATTTCCTATCAACAGATTCTCTATCCTGTCATGCTTCTGGTTTTGGTTTTGGTTTTTTTGAGTGAACCGAAGACAAAAAAAAATAACCCTCAAACTTAGAGGGTGAAGAACAAGTCATGTAAGCTGCAGTTGCATAATAGGTGAACCTTTGTTTCTGTTTTGAATACTTCCTAATTTATTTCACTCTAATCTCCAGAACAGGCAACATGTCTGAGCCACTCTGTTCCCCCTGAGGTTTTGTTGTGAAGTTAGTCAGTAAAGGTTATATCACACTTTCTATTGTATTCCCCAACATGCTTCTTCTCCAAATCCTGAAGCTTCTGCCATGTAAAACCTCCATAAACCCACTATGTAAATCCCTGTCTTTATGAATGGAATCTATGAATGGAAATGCTGGTTGGCTGTCAGAGGCTGACTAATACAAACTGAAAAATATTACTTTTAAGGTAAGAACTGTCAGATGCCTGTTGACACTAATTTTTAAAGAGCAAACATGGAGATGGATCAGCATGTGACCCATCAACCATGGGAAAAAATTATGAATAGGTTCTGTCAGCTTGTGTTTGTGAGCCAGGCTTTCATTCCAATGTGCGTGATACACAGTGTTTTCTCTCTTTGCTTTGAATAAATACTAATCCCCTCAACATTACAGCAGCACATGTGTGCATGAACAGAAGGCGCAGCAGCCAGGCCACATAAAGCGATTAGATGCCAGGAATCATGAATGACTTTGTTTTTCACCAGTTTACCGCCGATGATCATTGAAAATGTTTGAGCGGCACGTGGCTAAGATGCTTAGTTGTAGCTGATGCAGATCTCATAGGTTAAATTGTTACTTCATGTTACATAAAAAGACTAGCAACCTGGCAAATGCTCACACACAGAGATTTGAGCAGCTGTTTATGTTGGTGAATGCTCCAGAAACGATGGTCTCTAACCCCACAGAACACTCTTGACTGGTCTTGAGATTCACAGATGTAACTGGCACTCAACCTCCTAATACTAGGTAGTCCCATTCATTAGAACTTCTGATGAGTTGTTGTAGCAGTCTGACTAGATTTTAGAACAGAAACAAAAGTTTGGGAATTATGTGCCTTAGTTGTCATGGTTATATCATTGTATTCATTCCGATTACCAAACAGGAACAGTTGCCTCCAGTTCCACTCACTCACGTTATGTTACCAGCACATGACTTACTGTCATGTTGTCATCTCCCCACAACAAGCAACAACACCAGAGATCTGGGTCTTTGTGAGAAGCAGCTGACTCTAACCCTAACCTGCTGGAGTCAATATATACCGGTAACAAGAAACGGCATGATGAGGCAGGTTGAGTGACAGGTCCAAACTGCGTCAGGAAATATGTATTCAGGAATACTGTAAGAAAGCATCTATATTTGCTAAGGAAAGTAAGCCCAGCTGAGTTGTCCTGACCCCTATGTGTGTCCTTTGTACCATTATGATATGAATTAAAGTCTTTTTCTGGATCAAAAGTGCCAGTCTTCTGCTAAAAATATATATTTCTGTATGTACATATAATAATTCAGATGAGTGTCATCAGCAAAGTAACGTTAATTCAAAGCATAATAGACTAATAATGTGATTAAATTGTTGCACAGGATAATAATGGACTGAGAACTGAACCCTGTTGAATGTGTTTGTGTGACATGCTCAAAAATACATTTCATATATTGTATTATGATTATGATTCTATTCCTATACATTGCTATTTTTGCTTTTAATACTCTTCGTTTTTCACTCAACAAAACGATCAAATGAAAAACATAACAGTCGAATCTGTCTGAAATCTAAAGAAGCCTTTAAAACATTGGTGGAGTCTGATGCACTAATCTTTGAACTGGTCAGTCAGTGAAAAGTGCACACTGTTCAGACGACGATTTAGAGCTTCGGGAGCTCTCAGTAGATTGGCGAGAGAATCTGAATGTAGTCGGATGTTTTCTGGTGCTTAAACACAAATCATTTCAACCAGAGCGGCATTAGGGTTACGTAATCTGCCCCGAGGGAGTCATATGGATTTCAGAGGCATATAGAAAATGGGATGCTATACAGTTGCTGTTTTTTTTTTATGCTGTGTCGCACTAATGTGACGTAAGATTGCCCACAGAGCCAGCTTGGTTCTGTAACAGTGAACATCCTGTGCTGGCCTGAGTCAGCAACATGATCATATGACTTCAACAGAGGACGCAGGAAGGCAAGTTTTTAAAAGATTTGCGGTGAGTTTTGACCACATGGGAAACAGATGTGGCCTCACAAGGCAAGAGGAGGAAGAAACAGAAATTTAACTTCAGATTGCATCTTACTGCTGTGACTGAATCACGGCAATAAGATGGTGGCTGCTCAAATCAGCACCACAACAGTACTATAAACATAAACCTGTGGTGATGTTAATAGATTTTTTAACATTCCAGATAAAAATATCGCCATGGACTGCTCTGTAAATGCCTTAGTTGTATATTGGATAATAAATCGATCACTCCTCACACACACACACACACACACACACACTCATACATTTACATACAGGTCGTGACCTGCTTCCTGATGGTAAGTTCGCCTGTGTTTAGTGAGTGCTGGATGATGGATCAATCTGGTCTCATTATCTAAAGTGGTCCTAAAGGAGCCTGGAGCCTTAAAGGTGCTTTGGAGAAAAAAAAGAACCATTAATCAGATAGATAGCGAGCTGCCAGTGATGAGAGGCCACTCGGGCTTCACTTTACACAACACAGAGATCTTAGTACGATGTGTAGGTTGACAATTTTATTGCTCTTTGAAACAATAACAAACCACCGTATTCCCCCTAAGAAATGTTCACCAACAAAGCATCAAATACCAAATACACAACATTGTGTGCAAGAGTAGCTAAGTCCCCATGTTATTAAGGGTGAAATGTCATGATGGTGAACATAATGATGAAAATAATGATCGAGTTGACATTAAATGCACCAGACTTGAACAGATGACAGAATTTAAAATGAAGCACCAGTGAGACTTTCCATTGGTCAAATATCACGACTGCTAACTCGCATAACACTCCAGAGATTATTTTGTGACTGAGTAGGACCATGGGGGAGCTGACAGCTTTTAGTTTCTATGAAGTTCTGTGCTATTTTAACATTTTGTGTCTCTGTCCTTCTTTCTTGCAACCAGTCATAGAAACCACCTCCTCCTGTAGCAATGGGAAAAACATCAGCTCCTGCAAATTTGGGGTTGGGTCCCACTAGACTGAGGGAGGGGTCCAATCCAAATTCACAATTCTTTTGTAAATTTCTGTTGGAGATTCATAAAAGTATCTATCTATTTATCTACCTTTGTGCTTTGATAGATGTAAGTGGAAAAATCAGCTAATATGATTAAACAGTATTAAACAGAGCTGTAGATGAAATCAGTAAAAAACTGCCGTGTAACTGGGTTCATTCTATTCAAAGAGCTTCATCTCATTACTTTTAAGATTAAATGCATCACGAACATATGAGCGACACAGGAACTTTGTATATTTAGACGGGTGAATACATCGGTCTGTTGGAGTCACGCGGAATGTTCATATATAGTCAAGGTTGATATTCGACTGTTGACTAACATGGGGAAGTATGCATTCGCGAACAAATTATGACTTGGGCAAGAAAATAAGACCCTTGACTGTGTTTGTGTATGTAAATGTGATTTTACATGTTGAGTCAATAATGATAATAATGTAAAATCTAAAAATATTTTTAAAATACATTAACTTAAATGAATCATTCAATTCAATGCCAATACAACTGCAATTAGTTATTTTAACATTCTTTAAATACCTTTTTCCAGATCTTTTCTTACAATGGATTTATTTCCCAAAAGGGAAGGAAAATCGGAAAAAGCTTCATCGTCATCTTACCATATGCACTTTTTAAAAATGTTTGCCTTGTTCAATCGATTTATCGACCTGGATATAATTGTGCTCTAGGTATATAGAAAGTCGAAAGTTACCAATAACCACATTTATTATTCACTGTATTAATATTTCAGAGGTGTCAATGAAGAGAAATATTTCTGTCCAAACAACAGAAAGTCTGGGTTAAAAAAAAAACATTTTGCCTGTCTTCTGTTTCATTGTGACTGTACCTCATGTAAATATATTTGTTTGCTGTATAACAATGACTAAAAAATATTTATTATATAGTATTGTATTTTATAATGTCATTTTTCCTGCAGTTCCAAGTTATATTAAAGTAAATATGGTTTGTTGGTGTAAAACAAGTTATGCTGTTGAAGTTGATCCCCCCTATCTAAAAACAACCGTATGCTCATGCAGCGTCTGCAGCCTAAGTCTGAAGTTTTTAGACAAATTCTGGTAATCTGACACCTGACATCATCTGCTCTTTGTTTTGGAGTGAAACCAGATGTAATTCCCCTGCATGGAAAAAAAAAAAAAAACTCCTCCCCAGACTTGGAGCTCCCTTGTACTTCCTCAAAATGCAGCAGATATAAACTCACACACTGACCTACTTCTCCAGCACAGAAAGCTGACAGACAAACTCTGAGGACTCCAACAAACATTTCACAGTCAGACTGAAGGTAAAAATGATTTACTGAGATTCTGTTCTTTCAGGCAGCATGATCTTCAACTCGTGTAAAAGTTCTAGACGAACAAAAATGTTTTCAATGTAAACTAAGTGATGTGAAACAGACCTTCAGACTTTGACTCTTCTTCGATGTTCACAACTTTCCCAGCTGAGAAAATGTGAAAAATAATTTCTGGCGCAGTTGTTGCTTGAAAGAGTAACTAAAACCCCGGCATGTAGTGACACCCTCAAGGTTTAAACAGGGTTATTCCATTTGAATTCTGACATTAGTTGTGGCTGGTGGTATGTTAGGTATTTGGCGGTGTTGTGCGTCACCATCCCTTCTATAAAAAGTGTCTCTTGTTAACGGCTCATGTTGCACTCAACCATCATGATCTTCAACTGGATACTAAGGTAAGAATTGTTTCTGTTGTAAGAAGAGATCAAACTCACAAATACAGTACTATGTGAGTGAACATTTCCAAGTTGAGGAATTTTTGAAGAGACACATCTTCTTTTCAAACAAAAGAAGTTTTAAGTTCCATAACTGGAATCAAAATGCTCCTTCAAAATAAAGGGGCTTACACAGTTGTGATGCTTGTGTCCAGTGATTGTCTGACAAATGCTTCCTGTATTAATATGTACATACACATACATTGGGCTGACTGCAGATTTCCGTATTTGAGTTTCTGTGTCTGTGACCATAAATATATACTATATTGTCATTGCAGGATGTTGCCGTGTGTTCGTCTGTTGTTGCTGCTCGCAGCTTCAGCTCTGGGGCACCTGGATCAAGTCAGTCTGGATTCTCAATGGGAACAGTGGAAGACCATACACAGCAAAGAATATAATGGCCTGGTGAGTATTGGTACCTCCAAAAATACAACAAAAACAAAAGTGGGCTGAGCTGGGAGGATCAGATCAGCCCCGCCCACTCACACAGCACAAATGCGATGTCATGTTACATTTTTGTTTTTGCTTCTGTGGAATGTAAGTGTATCTTTGGGTATATATACATATAGTTTGATGATTGTTTCAGTTTCTTAGATCCTCCTGCACATTCAGAGTAAAACCATCTTTGCAAGACGGAATCAGAAATTGAAAATCTTTTATTTGTCATTGTTTATTTATCATTGCATTGGGGACTTTCCCTAGGTTATAATATTATAATATCTATTAATGATAGTGGCAAACCAAAGGAAAAAAAAAGTTGATACTTACTCTGGTAAGTTGTGATGTGTTGTTTACAGGAAATCTTCAGCCATGTTAATAAATGTGAGGGGCAGCAGCAGTTGCTCTACTTTCTTGTTCTGGCGACATATGGAAATGAGACAGATGGAGAAAACACAACAACAGCGATAAACCAGGACACACACAATGATAATTTATAGTGACTTGTTCTTTCTCATCTTCTGCCAGAACATTTCCAAACATCTGTAGACATTTGGATGCCAAACTGAATTCCTTTATCTAGAATTACTTAATAATTACATCAGGGCCTGTTCTACTTCCTCCTACCAAAGATGAAGTTGATGGAGAAAGAGAAGACTTCAGAAAAGTATTCCACATAGTCATCAGCTAATTTTACACTATATTTGAAGGTCTTTTTATGAAGCCTTTCCTGCACATGCTGCCACAAAGGAATCCAGCGTTTGTAACCATAGATCAGTGAGACACAATGAGTGCAGTGCGTCACAACTAGGAATATGGTTTATCTGTGTTTGTATTTGTCGGTTTTGGTGTTGTACACTTTGACAGAATTGGATGGAATGGGGAAACTCCTTTTTTGACCTTATGTTTCAGTTCCCCTATTGTTAGAATGACTGGTTTTCATCCTGGTTTCTGAAGAAAGAAAGAATTGCAGTTTAGGTACGGAAAAACAGACAGTTAATTTCCCATCCTGAGTGATCGCTGAACATCTGTTAAACCTCTATTCTTCACCGCCAGCTAGAGGTCACCACCTTGCAGCTGTGTGTGTGTGTGTATGTGTGTGTGTGTGTGTGTGTGTGTGTGTGTGTGTGTGTGTGT
>CAAKHB010007578.1:206374-220893 GCA_901007665.1 Aeoliscus strigatus | reverse complement strand
TAATTTGCCTTAGTACATTCATTTGTGTCACGTTAAGTGTTGTCATATATTTTTATGTGAGTTATATTCATTCTGCTGCAGTCAGCAGGAAATACAGCTGTCCTTGCTGAAATCGAGTGAAACATCACTAACTGTCTCTGTCACTGGAGCAGATAGCTAGAACAAAATAGAATATAGAAACAGAATACGTAGTAAAAATAATGTTTTCAGGAATAAACAGCTGTAAAGTGCACAGATGTCTGGACACATCAGAGATGTCAACCATTTGCATATAAGGCACCATCATTCTGGTGATAGTGAGACATATTCTTTATGGAGAAATAAGGAATGAAACTATATTTTATCACAAACTGAATTTTCAAATTATCCAAGGTGCTTTAATAGGCAAAGTTAATGAAATGTGTCTGCGACAGAAACACTTTTCTCTGCTTATTCAAATGTCAGTTTCCCCAGATTGATGTGTGTTAGGTTTGAAGGGACAAAGCAGGATGGAAGAACGAGTGCAAATCCTGTAACACAAGCTGAAAATGTCTGTCTTTAAGTCCTGAGGCGACATAAGACAAGGGAAAGATGCAGCTTCATTCTTCTGGCTGCCACAAGATGTGTCTTATACTGACGTCAGCAGATGAGTGCAAGGGGGAGAGGAGTGAGATCCAATCATTGCTGTGGGGAGAAGAGAGAAACTTTTCACACCCACCGTGATGTAAAATGAAGAATGTGGAACCAAACGTTCCTATCGCTGTTGGTCATTGCTTTGCGATGAAACCTAGAGGCAAAATAGAAACTATGTTTAAGAACTATGTTTAAGAGCTTGCACACAATATATGTATGAAAATTGCCAGTATCAACGAATTTGAATTTTCTGATGAATTCTTAGCACTGTTAACATTAACTTCCGATGTACACACAAAAAGTGAACCCGAATCACACAGCCGGAAATAGACAGAGTAATAAGTGCACATCATGGTGTCTTCTAGAAGATGCTGAGTGTCATTCTAGACAGTTATTTTTCATAATGTATTTCGGTGCTCAGATGTAGCCTTGTTGAATGTGACTTTCTTCAGTCTCCCATGAATATTTAAGTTGTGAACTGCTAAAGATCATGTCAGTTCCTGAAGTCCTGATATAACTATTTTAATATTCATAGCGTCATAGAAGGCAGGCGTCAACTCTGCTGTTTGCTTGTTTAATGTGCTCTTGTGTGCTGTTGCAGGGTGAAGAGGGCATTCGTAGGGCCATCTGGGAGAAGAACATGCTCATGATTGAAGCCCACAACCAGGAGGCAGCGCTGGGTATCCACTCCTACGAGCTGGGCATGAACCACCTGGGAGACATGGTGAGTGTGAATCCCGTCACGACACCCAAACAAAGGTCTAAACACATCGCAGTGCGTTTTCTATCCTCACGTTGGTTGCACTTTAAATCCTCCTCGCAGTGCCGCACTTGTTCTGCGTCATGCCACAGAAATCCTGTCTGGATGCTGCAACTTATAACCACCATCCTCTGCTGTTTCTCTCCTGTGTGCACAGACCTCAGAAGAAGTGGCTGATAGGATGATGGGCCTGCAGGTCCCAATGAATCGAGACCCCCGCAACATCATGACTCTGGAGGA
The DNA here is from genome assembly GCA_901007665.1 of Aeoliscus strigatus. Classification (NCBI taxonomy): domain Eukaryota; kingdom Metazoa; phylum Chordata; class Actinopteri; order Syngnathiformes; family Centriscidae; genus Aeoliscus; species Aeoliscus strigatus. Next base: position 219,281 of record CAAKHB010007578.1, on the reverse strand, counting down.
CAAACTGTACAGGCTTCCCAAGTCTGTGGACTACCGCAAGAAGGGCATGGTGACACCAGTGAAGGACCAGGTCAGAGCAAAGATGATGAGCGACAGCTTCGACTGTATGGGAAGTGACGAAGTTTGAATTTAAATAGGAAACACAAAGATCAGTCAGATCTATACATGGAACATAAGATCAATTCAATTTAACTTTATTTGTATAGCCTGACATCACAATTACAATTGTCTTAATGGACTTTAACACTACACCCTCTGACCTTGAAACAGGACAGGGGGTGTCGTATTCCGTCAGTCAGAGTGAGGAAAAACTGCCCAAAAACCCTTGTAACGGGAAAAAGGCAGAAACATCAGGGAGAACCACAGAAAGAGTGAGCGTTCCAGATGGAGAAAATATGACATTCAGTCAGTCGTAAATATTTACACAGGCTAACAAACAACTAACTAACTGATGATGAAGGTCATGGGACTTTAACATCTGGTCAGTTAGCGGTTGTGTGGATGATCACATGACCCACCAGAGGAAACTGCCTGTTCTCGCCTCTGATGAACTTCACAAAGAAAGAAAATGGCTTTGACTATTAAATATAATTAGTCTATGTGAGGGTGAACTAGCTGGAGTTGAAGGATTGAAGCAGAATACATCTGTGCCTCCTGCTCAGGGGCACCGGAATGGTGGAACCATGTTATGGTATCTAATGAACGTCAGAACAGATGCTGAGGCACCGCAGGCCCTGTTCACTGAAATATCAAATGACACGATATATGAATTAAATAATGGGGACTGCAGACAATGCTTTCATTTCATCAAATATTTCCTTCTCTCCCAGGCTCTGTGGTAAGACAGTCTTTGGATTTCACAAACCCTCTGTAGTCTGTGTAAAACATCCACATATCAAGACAGGTTTTGCAAATACATAGTGAACATATACACCATAAACTGGACCAAAACCATAGTTGGGGATAAAAATCCTCCTACATACAGTAGGTGTGTTGGTGTCAGACTCAACCGACAATATAACAATATGATGTCATATAGAGTCGTCACCACTCTCTGCTGGATTAAAGAATGCAGGGAATGCAAAACTACGTCCTCCTCATGAATTATGCAGGACTGAATGTGCTCTGCATACCAACACACCCTGCTGCTTCCTCCTCATTTCATGTCATGACAACCCAATCAGACTTTCATATTTTGTTTATTCGAGGCAAATACCATCGTAAAGCCTTTGAAGCATCCCCCAGTGAGTTGTTGTGATTACACATTTACAGTTTTTACAGTTTTGTACATTTACAGCCGCAGAGGTGTCTTTATTCCATGTCAGTTTAGTTATTTCTACTGCTGAAACATTTGTTGAGATCAGATGTTGCATGTGCATATCTTTAGAAGTCAAATTAGATTAAAGGTTTGTATGAAACAACCTTTTTAAACTAACAGAGATAGGAGCCCGTTTTCATTCTTTTGCCAAAGACAACACAAAAGGCACCTGGATGAACTAAACACACCTTTACTCACTTAAAACAACACTGCCAGATATCATGTGGCGCATATGGATGTGTGATGGTTTCCACTGAATGCATTTGTAGTTTACCCCGTGTCCTTTCTGTGTTACCCACTGTGACGGTTTCACGCATACAATCCCGTTCCAATCCTGCACCTACAGTATGTTTGAATTTACGTTGTAAAAGCCTGTCCCCAAGTGGACGGTCTGTAGAATGCACTCATTTTATTTCTAATCCACATTTGTCCCCTCTCTCTATTATTCAGTATTTCATCACTTCAGTACCGCTGTTTCTTTCCTCTCAGGGTTCCTGTGGCTCCTGCTGGGCCTTCAGCTCCGCGGGGGCCCTTGAGGGCCAGCTGGCCAAACACACAAAACAACTTAGGAACCTCAGCCCTCAGAACCTGGTGGACTGCGTCACAGAGAACAGCGGCTGTGGAGGAGGATACATGACCAACGCCTTCAAGTATGTGCAGGAAAATGAAGGCATAGACTCTGAGGAGTCTTACCCATATGTCGGACAGGTAAGACAAGAAGACACAGAACGCAAACTATGACGTTTACTACACAGTTAAAAGTAATTTTAGTAACACAGAGGCCATGATATGATTTGTATCATCACATAAACTGTAACCTGCATTGGTTCTCTTTGTGTGAATAAAGACATATTTTACATATTGTACACATTTTCATCATCTATCTGCAGGACCAGCCATGCCACTACAATTCTTCTGGCATTGCAGCCGACTGCAAAGGCTTTAAGGAGATCCCAGAGGGCGATGAGCGTGCGCTGGCTGTAGCGCTCTACAAAGTGGGTCCGGTGTCTGTGGGTATCGATGCCACACAGAGCACCTTCCAGTTCTACCAGAGAGGTCGGTGAACAGCTCAGACATCTCCTGACACAAACAAACAGGACAGGTGCAGGTCTGCAGGTTTATCGCTCTGCGAGCAGGATTACACAAAAACCTTTCGTTGTGTGTGTGTGTGTGTGTGTGTGTGTGTGTGTGTGTGTGTTGGGGGTTAACTAATAAATGTTAACTAATACATTGATTAAAACTCGGGGTCATTGAGGTCACTCATGCTTCCTCCCTGTCACGTGTCCAGGTATTTATTATGACCCAAATTGTGACAAAGACAACATCAATCATGCTGTGCTGGCTGTGGGCTATGGAGTGACCCCCAAGGGGAAGAAGTACTGGATTGTCAAAAACAGGTGAGACACATCCCCCATCTGGATCAGCACCAGGTGGCTCATAAAGCCACCGAAATGAAACGTCACTTGGTCACGATGTGTTGATGAGACGCCATCTGTCGGCAGTGACCAGCTGATGAGTTGAAAAGCTCTTTGCCTTCTGGTGATGATGAACCCTCTCATGTCATTCTCTCCATCTTTTTGTCCTGCGCTGGCAGCTGGAGTGAAACCTGGGGAAACAAGGGCTATATCCTGATGGCGCGTAACCGTGGCAATCTCTGCGGCATTGCCAACCTCGCCAGCTACCCGATAATGTGAAGGGACAAGTCATGAGGGGACATCATAGAGACTTTGTTCAAATTGCTACTTCAAAAACAAACAAGAAAAACACACACACATAAGCATCCACTACAGAAAATGTTTATTTGCAAACAATTTAGAAGACCTGACATCAGCAAGGTTTTCATTCTCTCATCCTGACTGACATTCATATAAAACTTCCACAGTGTAATCAGCATTGCTGGGCAATGCTGACCTACTCCTTCCTTTAAAAATTAGAACCTTTTTTTGGATCATGATGAGTTTTGTTGTTCTGTTTAGCACTTTCCTGATGATTAAACTGTAAAATTGTTGTTTACTATGAAATGGATTAAAGGTGTTTTAAGGCAAGTTTATGTTGTTGTTGTTGTTGTTGTTTCAAGGAAACTCTCAATTAAAAAAACAAAAACGTAGAAGATACGTAGATATTTATGCTATTAATTGTTTTCCAGCAGCTCAAAGAATGGCCGATTTTATTTGAAGAATATGTGCAAGTTTTAACATAGTGTCATGTCATGTATGTTAAAATCTATTGGACAAGACAAAACAAAACAAAAAAACCAATAATTTAATTATCAATTAAAAGTTGAGTTGAAGTAGTATATACAGTATATCTCCTTCAGACTCTGGTTCTCTACCAGAACCTGAGGGTTCTGCACAGGATCTTAGCTGTTCCTAGGATTGTGCTCTTTTGGACCGAGATCCCTGATGTTGTTCCTGGTATGGCTGGAGCCATTCTCCCAGCTTGGTCCCTGCTCCTAACACGGGGACACTGCCCCTACTGTCCCAATCACCACCACTGCTCCACTGCTGCCTTCACACCCCACATCCTCTCTATCTCAAGCTCCTCTTCCTGATGTTGCTACATCTATCACCAGTGTTTATCCACCACCTCTAGGCTGATTGGCCATCACCATTTTGAAGTCCCACAGGATTCTCCCAGTTCCAGTCCCGTCCACACTCAGTACAGATGTTCCTGTGCACTATGCCCGCCTGCCCCTCTGCTCAGAGGTTTTTGTGGTAGACTCTGGCTCCTGTTGCTGGTATGCGGCAGTGTTCAGGTGTGGTTTATTTTCTCGCTACCAGTTACTTTCTCTATTTGTTGATGGTATTTGCCACTTCTCCTTCCATGAATAGTCCCTCTGTTCGCACACACCTCTACAGGTTAGACAATGGCACCCTGACTGCTATTAGGACCCACTGTCAGAACCTACGCTGGTGCAGTGGGACCTGGGTTCCTCCTGGTCCTCGACAATGACAGATTAAATATCTGTCATCCGGTTTGTGTTGGGACGTGTAATACTCACTTCCACCTCCAGGGGCTGCCGCAACTCTAATTTCAATTGTGCACTTTGCTTTTTGTTCGATTGGCTCGACATGGAAAACAATAATCTGAACAATCTAAACAAATAGTGTTTTAATAGGCACAAATTCTCTTGTTCGGATGAGCTCACAGCTGCTTGAGGTGGTTTCCGAGAAAAAGGAGGAAGAAGGACGACACGTCAAGTGACCGTTTAGGATTAAAAGCAGAAGCAGGAAATCATTACAAAAGGTTTTCAGTAAAGAATCAACGATGATCATGCAGCGAGGCAAGTTCTCTTCCTTTTTTCAACATTTCATTCACACGAAACACATTAAGTAAACACTTTAACATAAAGACACATCAGCCAAGTAAAAAGTCATTTGGCTTTTTTTTACTTTCGTTTTGATGTCACGTAAAGAAATTCCATTATTAACTGCAGATTACGACAATAACAGCGTTAGCATGTTGATAATTATTCTTTTTATGTATTCTTTTTTTAAAAAAAAAAAACATATTCTAGTTGTACGTGTACGACCAAATATAATTTATTTTCTAACCATTGTATAATTATTGTGTGTTTATAAGCGTTGTTCAGCCTTCATTTCTCCTGATTTGCATTTACAAGTTCCATTGTACCATACTGTCACTTTTTCCATTTATTCACCTGTAGGTAGGTGACTATCCGACTATTGTTCGTCCTCAGTTTATGAGTAAAACATTTAATTACATGTTTGAAGCAGATCATCATTGTTCCGTGATCTGGTGAAACAGGTACAACTGCTCACTGCAGACTGATACTTCAGGACTAAAGAAGAACTTCCTCAAAGTAACTTCACCCTAAATGCTCCGAATCTCTCTAAAATTTCCCTTTTTTTTCTTCTTTTTTTTAATGAACAATTACTGTTGCTGATGTCTGCAGTGTTTCAGTGTTTCAGTGGTTCAGTCATGAGTTTTTTCTTCTGATCTTGAGAGAGTTGCAGTTTGGGGAAGTGACACTCAGAGGTGTCCCTCAGCACTCTTATGCTGTCGTTGTCTGACATGTTAAATCAGCAATTAGCCTGGCAACAACCTAAAGAGTTGTACCTCTTTAGATTTACTTCCTCATATCTCTTCTTCATTGTCATTTTTACATTTACATTTCATGTAGCCAGTGAGATTATCTTCTACTGAGACATGTTTTATGACTAATCTCATCTCGCTGATGCTCTCTGTGTGGTTTTCTGAAGTCTCTGAATCTGGGCTTCACTCTGGCGGGCGTTTCCTGGCAGCTGTCCCTTCTCTCTCATATGTCTGTGTCTCCTGTCCTATTCACAGGTATGATGCTTTTGAGACTGCTGCTCTTCACCCATTGTCTGTGGGCGGAAGCCATGTTTGACAGCAGGCTGGATGACCATTGGGTGCTGTGGAAGAAGACACATGGGAAAATGTACCAGAGTGAGGTGTGAGACACAAAGGGCTGTTTGCAAATCCAGCTGCATGCTGGAACCTTCAAAATATTTCACCTTCTGTGCTATTTGGGTGTGCTGAGGTGGAGGAGGTGAACCGCAGAGGATTGTGGGAGAGGAACCTGATGCTCATCACCCAGCACAACCTGGAAGTTTCGATGGGACTTCACACCTACGACCTGAGCATGAACTACATGGGCGATCTGGTCAGACACTCAAACTGGTGCTTCCTGTAGCACAGATGACAAACCTCTTGTCTAACTAAATATCAATCTAATAATCAAACGTAATTATCACAAACACTACCTGCAGCACCTGGAAGTCCCACCACATCACAATAAAATGCCATATTCAATCCAACCTTTTCCGGACATGATCAACACGTTTTTCACCTCTGTATGTTAGACAATAAGGAAATGATGGATTCATCATGCAGAATGTATGTAAGTATGAGACTCAGGACCTTTGAGACTTTTCTGAACTACTAAGCTAATTTCTGCACTTGTCTTGACCAGTTGAATCATGAATTGCAGCAGTGATCTAAACTAATGAATGATAAATGAACTGACTGCATAACGTGAACTGGGTCGCTCCGTTTAACCTGGCCCTCCGCCTGCCTCCGCCTTTGTGCAAGAAAACTGTAAGCTGATTCCTGAGGACCAAAAGTGGAAGTACATATTGAGAGGGCAGAGCTGTAACACAACGTGTACAGAAAACTGTGCTTATCTAAATGACCTCTGTCTTTATTGGTATTGTGTTATCTGGGGTATAAAGCTGATTAAATGTTCTGGACATAGAATAATTATACGCACAGAAAAACACAACTGGAGCCGTTAAAACACACAAATATATACAATACATGTCCCCGTATGTATATGTTGTGTACTGTTTGTACTTCAGTCACATTATAAACATCAACTGGATGACTTGTGACTTCTGTCTCTGATCAACCTCCTCACAGACACCTGAAGAGATTCGCAAGTCTTTTGCTACGCTCACTCCCCCCACTGACCTCCAGAGGGCACCATCTGATCTCTCATGGACAGCCGCCTCTGATGTTCCAGACACGGTGGACCTGAGACAAAGAGGCTGGGTCACCACAGTCAAAATGCAGGTAAGGAGTTTCTACTTCTCATCAGTGATCTGATTAATTCAGAGAGATCATGTCGTGTCTCCAAGTGATGTGATCATCCACCGGTCCTTGTCCTATCTGTATCATCTGTTCCAACTTCTTCAGTCAGTTACATTAAATAGTTTGTCACTACTTTTCCTGATTTGGAAACCATAGAAATTGGTGGTTAGGCTGAATTAAATCTGCTTCCTTTCTGACATTCTTACATCACTGATGCTGTTACTTTATGTCATGTCACTGTAGAATTTGTCACAATTTGTCACTTGTGTCCCATTGGTGGATATGGTGAACTAACGGAAACGTTTTTGTGTCAAAGCTTACATGTACTTGTTTGAAGATTTTTAAGACTGAAGAAATCTAAACGATCTCATTCTCAGCCCAAATTTCTCAACATGTTGTCGATGAGAAATAAACCAACTTATTAGGATGTCATGTTATGCAGACGAGCGTCAGACGTACTGGAATTGATTCTGGCGTGTCTTCTGTTGCAGCATGTGAAAAGCTAAATTGACAAGCGGGCTGAATTCCCAAAGAGTCAGTGGAGTCTTTTAACCTCTTAAACTCTGCTGGACCTTCGGCTCGCTCTGTCTTTACATAATGCTGCCAAACATGGAATCATCCACAGAAGGAAGCCCGAGAGTTTTTCATGTACTCGCTGCAGCTCCATCTATTCTCTCTGAACAGCTCCAGCATGAGAAATGTAACAGCAAAGCGGACATTCAGAAGAAGTGCGTTTTTGTACATTCATTTTCAGGGTTCTTGTGGCTCCTGCTGGGCCTTCAGTGCTGCAGGGGCCCTGGAGGGTCAGTTAGCCAAGAAAACAGGAAAACTGGTGGACCTCAGCCCCCAAAACCTGGTGGACTGCTCTGGGAAATATGGCAACTATGGCTGCAATGGTGGCTTCATGACCGGTGCCTTCCAGTATGTCATCGACAACCAGGGCATCGACTCTGAGGTCTCGTACCCCTACAAAGGAAGGGTAAGTTACTAACTGACTCTACTGGTCTCTGAGATTTTGGGGAAAAGCCATTAAAGGAGAAGAGATGAACTACAGTGAGGTTTAAGGGGCAGATACCATCGTGGACACAGTTGTGATGAGCACAGGAGATGATGTTTGGATGTGCTTTCGGAGGAAAATGTGCAGAAGGAGATCGTGACGGGTTCAATTCACCATCAGTGAGTGAAGGCTGTTGTTGTGAGTGCTTGGAGTGTTTTAACCATTTTACTGCTGGATTGCTCTCACCATCTTCATTCCTCAACCATTATTACTTGAAATGGAGTGAAATATTTGGAGATTCATAGATTTTGGGTCATTCATCCTCAAAACTGAAAACAATGGATTCATTGTACAAATTCAGAGGGAAATGAGAAGGAAGAAAATATTAGCAATTAACTAGTCTTCAATAATATTTTCAATAATGTTTGCTCTATGCTTTGAAGTTTTGTAATCACTGTAAATGTTCCTCTTCCTGTTTAAATTCCCGCATGAGACGTTAATGTGGGTGTACGAACTGCAACACAAAGTTGAGTCTGACCCGTTGCGCTGCCGACAGCAACACTCATCATGCCCGTCTGTGGTTTTGGAGTTAATGTCTCCTTGGAGCAGCAATAAATTAATCGGAGCGGACAATGTGTTTGTCCTGCGGGCTTCATCGGGTTTGTTGTTGTTCGTGTTTATCAGAACACCTTCCACCTGCCTCCTCCTCCACACAGACTGCCGCAGCTTTAGGAGAATCATATTCTTGAGTTTATGTAAAAATGTCATTAACTAACTAACAGACCATTTGACTTTTATCATTATTTTTCTATATGTTTCCATAATCATGTTATCTTTTCCATAAAAATCCATTATTTATGTGAAATATGCCATACACTTTATCAGATCATCACAAATATGTAATGATTTCAACTGGGGTTATAACACCAGTTTATCCTCTTATAGGTACAGCCATGCCAGTATCGTCCCCTGTACCAATCTGCCAACTGCTCCACGTACAACGTATTGCCGGCGGGGGACGAGGGAGTTCTAAAACTGGCAGTTGCCAATATCGGACCCATTTCCATAGCAATTGACGCCCTGCAGCCCACATTTGCTTTCTACAGTAGTGGTAAGACAACAGGGGCTAAAAGCAGAAGCAGACTTCATTTGAATCTATATATTTTTACCTCACCTGCATGAATGCATTACTATCTTCAGTGATTCCTTGTAGAATATTAATAGTATTATATGTTATGGGAATTAAAATCATTTCAGGCATGAAGTGAGTTGTTATTATTTTGTCTTTTCAGGGGTGTACAATGAACCGCGCTGTTCGCAGCACGTGAATCATGCTGTGTTAGCTGTTGGTTACGGCACACAGAACGGACAAGACTACTGGCTGGTGAAGAACAGGTGAGATTTGGACAATAGACACACAAACACATGCAAACTGATACAAATCCTGAACGCTGAACTCCTCTTTGTCCACAAACCAAAGATATTCAGTCTCAGTCAAGGAACAAAGAAAGCAGAAAACATCCACGACGGCTCAATCCTGCTACACTGTTGTCGATACTATCACTTAAAACGTGTAGTTATTTTAATAACGGTCTATTAGAGGGATTAGAAATTGTTTATTAGAATGAAAAATATTTCAGAAAGTCCTCACTGACCCTTCAGATTATGTTTGTGTTGTATCCTGTGAATCACTTCCCTCCTTTTTATCTTCTTCCAGCTGGGGAGTTGACTTTGGAGAACAGGGTTACATCCGAATGTCTCGCAACAAAGGCAACCAGTGTGGCATCGCTAACTATGGCTGCTACCCCAACATGTAGTTTGTGGCTCACTCAGCTTGTATATACTTCTGTTTGTGTGTCAGAATCAGAATCAGAAATATCGTATTAATCCCCAGGGAAATTTGTTTGTTTCAGCAGCTTCAGCCAATGTAGAGGCTTAGACACAACAGTGTCCGGCTTTTATTCCAGCAGCTTTCAGGTTTGCTTGTCTGTTAAACCTGTAATAAAAACTGCCTGAAAGGAATCCATTGACTTTTGGGAAATTGGCTTGTTGGTCCATTTAGCTTTTACATGTTACAACAGAATGAACGCCAAAATCAATACGGATGTCTGGGGTAAATATCTCTATCCTTTGCTCATGCTGACCTGAAAAACGTACCATATATCGAAGAGGTCAAACTTCAGCAACACTAAAGACCAGCGCCAGAAGGAGACCAAACCGTTGTTAGGTTGTGTTAGGTTGTGGTCTTCTTGTGATTTCTGTTTTCATATCACATTAATTACCCATAAGTAAGTCACATGGTCTAATAACCATCCGATCTTTGGTATGTTTTCTTGTATGGAAATAATAAAACTGGAGAAACAGTGAATCATTTTTATCTCAGGGTGTGTGTGTGTGTTTGTGTGTATCAGGGAGTATTTTTGATGTACACAATAAGAGACACACTGGGGCAGCAGGAAGTAGATATAAAAGGGTTTTTATATATATATATATAAAAAATTAAAATAAGTTACTAAACTGTGTTGAATGGAATTACTGGAGTTAATGAGGATCATTTTGTGTATTTTTTTTTCTCTAAGATCCCTGTGTTCAAAAAGAAGTCCAAAGAGCACAATGTTGGGTTACAAATGAGTCATTTTTATTTTTTTTTTTAGTGCAACATCACAACAAACAATTTTCACATGAGGTATTCAAAGGGATTTTCTTTAGTTGTTGATACAAAATGTCCCACCATGATTGACGTTCAAAGTGTTGTGTACCTTTTTTAAGCCTTTGGTTGGTTAGCCACATTCATTAGAAGGTCTAACACGTGGACAAAATGGCACGATAAAGCATGGTGGGTCGAGTCCGAGCTGAGGAAACTCAGTCAAATATAATATTTCCCCCAGCTCGTCCCCATTTAAAGCTTTTTGAATGGATTTCATTAATTCCTACTTACAACAGTGGGATCAAACAGTATTTGCACTACACTAAACATGTGGAAAAAAACAAGGGTGAGAGGGGTGGCTTACAAATGTGGAAAAATAGCTTCTGTCTCCTGATCGTTTTTCTAAATTCTGGGATGAGCTCTTGATTTTTGGGCTTTTCTGTTCAAAGTAATGATTCTAGACTTTCGGAAAACAAGGAATAGGCAACGTTGATTACAGCAAGATCCTCCTTGCTTGGATTGTCACCTCCTTTTTTGGTCTTGAGAATGATTTTATTTACATACAGAACGTGGATCGATGGGGACATATACTCGACATAAGCTTTGGCTGGACGGGGGCCTTGTTTGGCTCCTGTTACAGATTGATTCCAGCACATTTTGGTTTGGAGTTAAAGGCATGATGAAGATGGACAGACTAGATAGGTAGATAGATAGAGAGACAGACAGACAGACAGACAGACAGACAGACACCCTGACAGAATGGATTCTTTGGTTAAGGAATATCTTTGCCACGCAACATCTCACACAGTTGAGGTAGATGGGAAGAGTCTTCATGTACACACAAGGGACAAAGGGTGGGGAACAGATATGGGTTATTTTAGGTTTACAGGGTCAAAACTCTATCTGAAGACACTGCCTCGTGTCAATTCCTCACTTCCAGCTCAACATAACACTGTTTTATGCAATATAAATAACCAGCAACGTCATTGGTGCTTGTATGAATCCGTGCCAGGGTAGCTTGAAAAGGGAACTGCTAAAACTGCCCATGATACATAAAGGTTCAGCAGTTACTCATCAATCTTTGGTTGTTTCCTTTTGGAGTAAATATTAAAATCTTTTCTGCACATTTTATTATCTATGCCCCCTTAACAGGGCTGTGCAACAGCCACCTTGTTGAAGGGTCAAGTTCTAGAAAAACCACAAGGGGGAGCTAGAGGGAAATTGATCTGCACCAGCCATTTGATCCGTTTCTCTCTCCCTGCTAGCCTCTCTGTGGAGCATGGAAAGAGCTTTGACGCAGAGCAGAAGGTTGTTCAATACGCCCCATTTTGGGTTCCTGCTCTCAGAAACAAAGAGACCTGAAAGGTGTCACCTCAGCTTTGATACAATGACAGTTGTGAGCAAGGGTCAGCCGATGAGCCTCCAAGGTCTTTTATTTTTGATGTTTCCCCTCGAGTAAAGACTCAACTGCTCCCCTCCAGCACTAACCCCTTTCACTCTCAGCATGCGTACAATTGTTACACATTAAAGTTTAATTCAGCTCTATGCCCCAGTACTTCAACACCTCCTGTTCCTCAAACAACCCCCTCCTCACCACACACACACACACCTCTCCTACATACACACACTGCAACCATTTTTGCGCTGGATGATACCGCCTCCTCTCTGATCTCCCCCCGCCCGCCCTGAATGCCCCCTAAAGCCCAGGTCTGGCCAAGCGCGAACTCTAGACCAGATACCCAGAGAGGAGACAGGATGAAAAGGCCCCCGCTTTGAAGTCAGCAGAAAAGTCGATGGCCTCTTTCAAGACCACCTGTCTTTTAAGTTTACGCTGTGAAGGGGGCCCTGGAAATCCACCCCGCCCAACGTTAAAGATGGAGAATGGGGGTTAAAAAATGGCGGGGAACAGGTTTGCCATTCTCAGGACACATTTACTCTAGGCTCAGTAATTTGGATGTTGGCTAATTATCTGCTGATTTATGTTTGAGAAATAACACTAAAGGACCTGATAGGAACTCCAAGGCCCCAGATGAATCTGAAATCTCCCAGAAATACAATATGTGCTAACCCTGTGGTCTCAGAAGCCTTGAAACAAAATATTTTCCAAAAGATGAGGAACAATTCCACAGACCTATAGTAGTCCAAGCACAAATCCAAAGACATTCAGAGCCCAAAGAGCAGATCACACCCTAAGATGAGTACCACACGTTCATGTTGTGAACCCGTCCTGGAACTGAGACAACTGTCAGAGGGGCTTGACATGTGTACGATGGTGAGTTCACACTGAGTTGGACATAGACAAGAGTGTCTGCACAAGGGAAGGGGGCAAGTGAAGGAGATAGAGTTGTGTTGGGGGGTTGGGGGGGGGGGG
>CAAKHB010007578.1:195354-206354 GCA_901007665.1 Aeoliscus strigatus | reverse complement strand
GGGCGGAGGGGGGGGGGGGGGGGGGGGGGGAGGGGGGTGGTGGGGGGGGGGGGGGGGGGGGTATCACAACCATGCATTTCCCCCAGCAGACACAGAGTACGCATGTTTGCATGTGACCCTGAAGGACTCACACTCGATGGGGGCTTCAGATGGCCCTTTTAACTAAGTGGGTCCCCAGACACCTCGCCAGATGGCATCGATCTGGACGCAACTATACAAGCAACCTGCGAACCTACATCATCACTGTTATTATTATTATTTATAGTATCATTAATTATTAATATCACAACATTCAAACAAGCGTTGGCCTTGGCCTTAAGAGCTGACCACAGAGACATTTGCAAAGAGTAAAGAAATCCCCATTATTACTACAAAAAAAGGCCAGGCCTTAAAGATAGAGCGATACTGTACGTAACATCACTGGGTGGGATGGAACTGGGCAAAGGTTCTAGGGATTCAGGCCGTACATTCAGGGAGGCAATGGTAATCTTTGGTATTACGATGGGATTCTACAGCTAAAAGTGCCCATCAGAAAAAGTCTTCAGTTTCACACAGACATACAGAGCATAATTAAATAAATACTTACAGTATATAGATAGCATAAATAAATAACCAAATAAATAGATAGGAAAAAATGGAAAACAATAAATACACAAATGCAGTAATAATAAATATTATTGATCAGATCAGCAATTGCATTCCTGCTTCAATTGAACTATTGGCTATAAGGAGGCATGTCAAAGCCTTTCCTTTGTGGACCAAAAAAATGACCGAAGCAGGGCTGAAACAAACTGCCCCGCACTTCCAGCGTGTTTCTATAAATAGAGCGATGTGCTTGAAATCTGTACAAAAACATCTGAAAGAATCACATTCCTCCATTTTTCTAGACATCTGTAAAAAATGACTTGGAGCAGTTTGGGAATGACTGAAAAAAAATACTAGTGTCACTAAATTGTGTCAGGTGCTTCCCTCCAGAGCTTGTATTTTTGCTTTTTCTTTCTTTTTTGGCGTCAGTGTCAGTCAAAGATGGCATTTTTTTGTTTGGTTCGGTTTGGAGGTTCAGTGAGAGCTGCATAGCTGCACCAGTATAACTGTTTCAACCTCCTACATGTGTTATTGATTTTGTCCTGGTGTATGGCGGGATGCACTGTGGTGTGAGCCTAAAAACTCAGATTCATTCAAGGCTGGACCATCTTCACAAACATAAAAAAAGAAACTTCTCCTGTTAACGGTAAGTGATTGACAGCTACGAGCCATGGATGCTACAGGACCCTCCTGATAATTCCAGGCTCCTCCATACTTAAAACGCCGCCATAATGTCCTGGGAACCATCACCATGGAAACACATACTAAGAAAAAGGGAAAAAGGTTCTTCAGAAAAAAAAGGAAGTTAAAAAAATGCTTTTCTTCCTCTTCCACCTTGATTCTTGAGGAAAAAAAGAAGCCCAAGATCATTGCGGTAAGGTTAACGTCTTTGGATGAACGCGTTTGATTAAGAAGTTACACAATAGAGCTCCGCCTCCTCTTCTCGTTTGAAAAGATGACTATAGATTTGAAGGTACATCAAAATATGCTTCCTCCTGATTTGTAATACCTTCAGCCTCTCTAATCTACTTCATCAAAATAATGTAATGAGATGGCGTCTATGAAAGGGTGTGGCTCTTACTTTGAGCCAAAATCATCTTTGCACCCTCGACTATACAAGCAAGATCTCACATCCTGCGCTCATATTACTCTGTATCACCCCCTTTCATTTCAAGGGAGCAATCAACTTTGGTTTGAACAATGCTTCATCTTAAAATCATCAAAAATAGCTGCTCTCCCTCTGATAACAAGGAGGACATGTACGTCGGCTGATCACTGCCTAGACCAGTCCATGTGCCCCTTGCTCCCTCAGCGTGCTCCTCACTGCTCCTCCGAGACAGGCCGTCATCACGCCGTGCTGCAGGACACTGCGGAGGAGGAAATGCTAGAGCCTGAGGAACCTGTGGAGGAGGGGCGGCCCTCGTCTGCCCACTTGTTGAGGTTGCGTCGGCGGGCGTTCATGAAGAAGTTGCTGACAGTGGACAGCTCCAAGCCAAGCTGCTGGGAGATAGTGACTTGCAGCTCTTTGGTTGGGCGGTGGTTCTCCCTAAAGATGGCCATGAGTGTGCGTCGCTGCAGGTCCGTGAACACCAGCCTGGTGCGCTTTGGGCCCTGATTTCGCTCCAGCTTGCTCTGCTCCTGCTCCTTCCTTTTGCAGGCTGCAAAGAAATGGATGAAAGATAAATGAAAAAGAATGGATACAGGTTAGCTAACAGGCCAGCCAGCTAACTAGGACAAATGGATTAGACAGAGGGAAAGTGGATTTGTTGAAAGAAAACCGATTAGCTAAGCAACTTTGATTAGTTAAAAGAGATGAATCAGCAAGTCGTTCCACCGTGCAGTGAAGGAATCGAGATGTTCAGCCTTTCACATCTTACTGCTGGCGAGCTGCTGCAGACAGATGCAATTAACCAGATAACTACATTTACGCTTTAAAACATTTGAATGGCCATTTTACTCAATTTAGAAAACGGTGTGTACTGTATTTGCATGTCTCAACATCTGCTGCTGTCATTAGTTTATAATATACTCCTGACACATACTCAGTTTTCCCTGTAGTTCAATGTATTCAATGTACTTCTTTGGTTTGTACAGTAATTCATTTAGAGGTAAACACAAACAGGTAAAAAGGCAACACACAGAATCATAAACAACCTTGTGTTTAGTCCGTGTGTACTGTATCTTCATGTGCTGTTGTGTATTTATATGCTTCAACTTTGTGCATTTCACTTATTTTCTTTACGATGCAGTCGATAGCGTCTATCCAAAGCTTTGTTGCTCAATGACTCTATTTCAACAGCATTGTCAGATATTTTAATGCTTTGCGTTTCTTGGCTTTGTGGGGTGACCGTAATCTGTTCAGTGACTACATATTGAATGTGTCTGTATGTTAATGTGAACTGTTCCTTTTGAATTCCAAATATTACGTATACATTGTATAAATTTTAATTGTAAGTCAAATGGTGAAGTCAAATCAGCTATTGTGCTTTGCTGAATAATTCATATTTGATATATTTTCAGAGCAGTGATTACTTTAATTAATAGCCAAGTGGAATATGGCTTTGATCATGGCCTGATCATTTTTGCCTTTGATGAAATACAGCAAATTTATCAATGGGAAATCTAGTTTGCTCCAGCAGAATTGTTTTATCTTATTAACTACACACACTGCTAAATTAATTAAATTCAACTTGATGGGAAAAAAAAACATCTAAAAGTATATTTTTTTATAACTAATTTAAAGTAATTCAAACATAAATACAATTATATAAGATTAAAAAAACTAACCTTTTGCTAACCTTATTAATGTCTTAATGTCTTTCTAGTTTACCCGACAACAAAATCAGAGCTCCTTGTCTGGGTTAAACACCGCTGAATCTGCTGCAGCTCGCCCAATTACAGAATCAATATTTCCTTCATAAAAAGACTGAAAAATATTCGAAATGGAGTCCGTTTGGCTCGCAGAGGAAGAGAAGTGGCCTGATGTGTGTGTGGGTTGAGCTCACATCCATTTTGAGAGTCATGAATTCATTTTCTTTTGCATACCCACCACTGACCTCTCACCTCCATCACTGTAATTCTGTATTTACAGGAAACACAACACCAACCTCTGCCTTTGTGTACGTACAGCCACACCTCCTCCCCCCTCGCTATTTTCTCTATCTCCATCTACCACCTCTCCTCTGTTTCCCTTAGTGGACACTTCAACATCATTAGTTTCTCATAAAAGTCATTTACATGTGGCAGCAGTGAGTGAGTAATAATCACTTTAGGGGGAACTAATTTATTTTCTATTAGAGGTGGCTTACGTCAGGGGTGGGTGAAACAAGCCGAGTCTGCATTGCCCAGGGTGTTTAGAAGCCTTAAGTGGACAAGAACATATTTGGGGTGAGTTGTGCAATTACCTAAATGCACAGTTTTAAGAGTTTCAATCAGCACTGTGAGGTTGAGAGACTCTTTTGCTGATGCTATCAAATGCTTGTAAGCATTGGTGCGCACACAGCAGGGGCTACACATGGACATAACACATGTACAGAAGAGGACTGATGGAGTCAAGCAGACGCTGGCTTTTACTAAAAGTCAACCTATTTCAATGTTCAAATGGTAATTACTGATTATTTCTTTTTTCTATTTTATTATGTTGTTACTTATTATAACTTATGAGGACTTAAATTTGGAATCTCACTGTCCATAGTGGTCTAAAAAATGCAAACACGTCAGCCCAATATCATGTAGTGTTTTACAATCTGATTTGAAAAATACATCAGTTTAAAAAAGATACAATTGATGAATTTAGTGAACTTATCAGCATGTGCAGAACACAGCTCTAATGCTGATGGTTAATGTAAAAATCTCTAAATTGTAATAAATAAATTAAAATATGCAATGAGAGCACAGAAGTTCTTGTTTTTAGTGTAAATGCTCAAAGATCTCCACCAAACTCTAGTTTAAAAAGGGTTGTGGGTTTTTTTTCTTGTATCTAATCAAGCTTCCCTAAAATGTCATGCTTTATCCTCAGTGTCGGCTACTTCTAACCACCAAGATTGGTGAGAAACGACATGTATTTATTGTGTTACCCTGCTCATCATGACGCTCACACGAACCAAAGGACCAAGGTAAAACATCGCCTCCTAATGATTTTCCAGGAATTAATGTTTCTATCTTAGAATCAGCTGAGGGCAGCCCCCCACTCACCCAAATATCAATGAAAGTCTTGAACAGAGCTGTTTCTCTGGCTGCAAACATCTTGCTGCTCAGGCAGATTTGTACAGAAAATTATTTGTGAGCAAAAATGACTTGATTAGACAGAGATATCGGGTATAACCTTGAAACATCACTTCTCTCTCTCTCACACACACACACACACACACACACACACACACACACACACACAAGTAGACACAACCTAACTGACATATGTGCTACAAAATATATATTGTATAAACCTCTAAGGCTGCACTGACACGTTCAGTTGATTGTCTTACATTTCCCACTGAGAAACATCTCACACAGCTAAGCTGATGTTGACTGCCTCTTCACTCACAGTGCCAAATCTCTCTCATTAGTAAAAATCCTGCAAAATATGAGTGACCTTACTGCCATCTGTTCAGCCCCGTCCTAATACCGGTGTGTGTGTGTTTGATTGCTCTGACAGCCGACAGACTTTCTGAAACTTTACGACTCTGCTGGACATGAATAAATTCCTGCTGCACAGCCTCTCATTACTGGATGTGGAGGAAATGTTTTGACTCTTAGATGCACCCATGTCAACCTGAGATTACAGCAGCCTGTTAGCTTTTAGGCATCCAGAGCTCATTTACATTTCTGAGAGATATCGAACGCCGTCTCATTAAAACATGAGATGTCAGAAGCATGTCAATATCACTACAAGTGAAATAATTCTTTTTTTCCCTGCCAATTTCTACAATTTTTACAGATGTTACACCACCCCGCCATCAATACTTTGTGGCTCCGGCTAAAGAAGGGTGTATATATATGGTGGTGCACTCTCAGCTCATGTAGTAATGAAAGGAATGACATGATAGTGCTGGCCAGCCTGCTTGTAGACGGGGATTTATGACATGTTGGAGAGTCTGGGTGTCCTGCCGCTCTCCTCCTCCTTCTTACCTCAATCCCAGCTCTCTCCCTCGCTGACCATCATAGCGCCAACCATTAAGTAAATGCTTCCTTATGCTGTAATCATGTGTAAAAGGCTCACAATTACCATGCTATAAATCGGAGCTGCTTCAGCTACTCTTGGATACATAAATATTCCCCTATAGGCTTCTTATGATCGTGGGAACAGACCCTAATCATGATGTATGTCCCTGTCTCGTGTTGCTGAAACGTGATCGAAAGCCCTTTCCCTACCCCCCAGCATCTCAACCGACAACCCCCCACCCCACCCCACTCCCAGCCAGAATACCCCCCCACACACACACTCCCCACCCCCTGCCTCAGCCCACCCCCTGCTGATTTCTCGGGCCAGGGGCTGATAGAAATTATTGATTAAATCTGTGCAGCTCAGACTCCTCGACCCACAGAGGCTGGTTAACCCCTTCAGTGCCAGAGCGGGGGGAGCTGCAAGGGCCAGATATAAAACAACTTCAAAAAAACCACACCAGCCATGTTTGTTTGGTGCTGTGCTAAGGCCACCGATTTAGTTTCCAATATGCAAATGGTATTGGGTTTGACCTTTCCAGGCCTCACTGGACGAATGCGATCAGTGAGAGGTTGATCAGGATTTCATCACAGTGGGGGTGCTGCAGTCGCACTAGAGCCAGCACGTAAACCGCATTGACCTTTCTTTTTCGTTCAGACCTTTAGTCAAGGGCTTCGGCCATCATCTTTAAAGTTATAGTCTCTGATCCCCGTCTCCTTGACTTTAAGTGTCAGCGCATGGCTGTGAGGTCTTTATCCTGCCTGCTCCTACGACTAAACCCTGATTGCCTCTTCCACTGCCTGAGGTTGGGCTGGAGATGCATCTCATATACAGCGCAGTAATCCATACAGCACTCACACACACACACACACACACACACACAAAGACAAGATACTGCAGATAAATCCAAGGGATCACCGCCTTCGTGTTTAGCAAAATGTCTGCAGAAAAACAATTATTTTGAAATTGTCAGAAATGACTGCAGCAGGAAGCATAGAACCAGCACGCTGCTCATGGCTGACATGATGGGGCCTTCTATGTACTTAAGCGAGTGCTGCATTAGGGAGGATCATCTTAGAACTTAAGGCGTGAAGCAGAGCGATATCTTCAGACTAGGGAGCACGGGGGCACCCCGCATTCAAATTCCAGTCTCGATTTGCCAATGCAGCCGAGGTGTGTGTGGGCAAGGCGGGCTGCTCTTTCCCATGGAAATCAATAGAGGCTTGTAATTAAACAAAAGGGGGTTGGCCGGGGGGGAAAAAACACAACAACCCCCCTTTGAAAAGTAGGTTATGCAGAAAAGTGCCGAGCTGTCCAAACTGTGGCTTTGCCAAGAACTTAAAACACAATTTCACTGTGAGCAGGAGCTGAGTGTTCCTCTCTGCGAGCGGACCTTAATTTTTTATGAGTCACATTGATCAGCCGTTTGTTTAAATAATGTTTGTTCTCATGATGAATGCTGCAAGTAAATCTTGGATGATTAATGATTAGAAAGCTGTTTAAAAAGAAGAAAGGTCTGTTTGATCACACGGACAATTGTGTGTTTGCATACAAAGCATTCACACTGGTCAACCGTTTCTGTCAAAGTACAGACCAAACCCACACATATCTAATCTTCCAGGGTGTGATTGCTGTGCTGAGTGGAGGACATACACATGTGCTCTCAAAGCCGAACAATCAAAGATCAATAATTGTGAAGGGATTGCAAGAGTGCACAATCATTACCTATGAACCCTATTGTGTTGTTGGGCTTAATCAGAGAAGCTGCTGACAGGGAGCGAAACGCAGTGATGAACCAGGGAGGCTCACGCTCACGTACTGCTTGCAGACCCCCCCCCGCCTTGTGCAGACCACTTGCAAACGCATGCACACACACACGCACACACACACAGACACACACCTAGGCTTGTCTCATATTTCTGTGTTCACTTGGATCTGTCTCTGTGCTCCACGTATCAGATGGGTCCTTGGTCCCTGTGGAGGCTCAGCACTGTAACACAGCACTGTACAGCATGCTGTCAAGCCTTCAATCCACATCCCCAAAGAATATTAAATGTCAGGTTACAATATGCCTTTCAAAAAAAAACCCTGGAAACTATATGAGTAATACAGCAAATTATTGTTGTTTTTTTATACTCGACCTGTTGATTACCTTTCCGATCTATCAATTTATTTTAGTCACCTAAAATCTCTACATGACATTTTAACCTGGCCCAAAAATCCAAGTATTAAGTCTAAATTGTCGACTTTAATCGAAAACGTGTGCTTCATCATTGAATCTACTCATCAAAATGGCTGCTCATTTATTTTCCACACTGCATCCCTTCTTCTGCATGTGCTAAGACTCGCACATGCAAGCTGCTGCTGCTGCTGCTGCTGCTGCTGCTGCTGCTGCTGCTGCTGCTGCTGCCGCAAAAAATGGCAGATTTCGTATTTTGCCTCATGGTAATCGCTTCAATGTTGATAAAATGCATCTGGCAAAAGCTCAAGTCTAATTTCCATCGCTACGTTGCTAGCTCGACTCGAGCCGTGGCGCTGAGCAGATATAAATCACCGCCTGAATCAATCAATCGCTCCAGAATGGCATATCTGCACAAATTATTTTGTGGGCTCAAAAGCGATTAAATTGCCAAGCGTGGCTCACGCTGATCTTCACGGTTCATTTAAGAGGAGGGCAAATGTCTGTGGCTTTCTTATTGTAGCTACTGTATAAATCAATAGGCGCTGTTTGGGAGCAAAGTAAACAAAGGGACAGCACATATGGCCGTTCTTGCTCAAACTGTCCTAAATGTGTTCCTAAAGTTGCTGTAATCCTGGCTGCGGAGACAAAAGACAAATCAGCGGTACATTCAGAAGAAGGAAGGATCAGTATGTTGCTTTTCCTCATGTCTCAACCTGAGCTGCATACTGATTGCTGAAGAGGAGAATTTTTTTGGAAGACATGGAGAAGGAAGGTGTTTGGGGAAAACATGAGGGGAGAGTGTGTTTGTTTGTTGTGTGTTTTGAGCACATCGATGTGTGTGAGACAGACGGAGAGCAAAGCCAGATCTTACCCTCCAGCCGGAGCGAGGCCATCCTTTGAAACTCTGGTTCCTGGAGCCAGCGGGACATCCTCTTAAAGGTCTCGCGGCCAGACTTGAGCTTGCCCCAGGGCTTGGGGTTCCTCAGGAGGTCAGACAATGTGCCCTGTGACCTACACAGAACCCTCTCTGCGAAGATGGCCTGGGGGATGCTGTATCTCTTGAGCTCGGTGATGATCCTCTGGGCCACATCCCTGGTGTTGATCTCTTCCCCGCCACCCCCTCCACTGCCCTGTGAGCCTGGCAGCATACCCTCACCAGGTGAGGACGAGGCAGATGACAAGGAGTGCAGGTGCTCACCCATCTTAGAGGCCTGCTGGCTTGGGTGATGGTGGGTCTGGTAGTGCTGGCTGTAGATGTGAGGGTGGTGGCCCGGAGTGTGCTGATGGGGCTCCATTTTGTTCAGCTGATGTGCCACCGATACATCGCCTGTGCCTAAGCCTGGTGGTGACATTTCACGCCCAAAATCTGATGTTCTGCAGAAGAGGCTTCCCCCATGAACATCATACCCACTGTGGAGCATCTGACCGCTGTTGCCATTGGAGCTGTTGCCCAAGCTGCCATAGCTGTGCATGGATGAGCCCAGTCCTGAACCAGTGGAGGGGGGTGATAGGCTTTGGGACATGGCCAGGTCCTTGCTGTAGGGGTTGTAGAAGTTGGTGCTGAGGCCTCTGTCCTCACGCATGAGGGTGAAGCTGCCGATGACATTGCTGACTGGCAGGCAGGGATGGTGATGGTGGTGATGGTGGAACTTGTCATCAAAGGGCTGCAAGGGTGTCAGGGTGGTGTAGGTGCTACCGGAACTGGAGGGCGAGTCGCCACTGTAGCCCAGTGCTGACATGGTGTGGTCAAAGCCTGGAGGACGGGGTTCATGCTCCAGAGAGGTGGAGTGGCCCCCAAGGGAAGGCCTGGGGAAAGCAGCTGAAAGGTCCCGAGAGTGCAGCATGGCTCTGCCGTCCTGACTGTGAGCCAGATCAGAGTGGCTGTGGAGGGACATCTCCCCTAGACCTCCATCCATCTTCAGCAAATAAATTTCTTGCCTGGTGTTGTTGTTGTTGTTGTTCTTCTTCTTCTCTTGTTATTGTTGTTCAGCAGTCTGGAAGGTCTCTTGTTACACCAGACTATAGATTTATTGATCTGTGAATTAATTGATTTCCAGGCTTATGGGGTGTCTAATTAATTATCTGATAATGTTAAGTACTCTCTTCAAACTCCCCTCAAACTCCAAGAAAACAAATTTGCACAAGCATCAGGAGATTGAGCCTTATTCTGTTTTTGTTTTTTTTTAAAGAAGCTGGTGCTTCGGTGCTGAGCTCTCTTGAGGGTTGAAACCTTTTGTGCCTGCGTGAGACAAGACAGGAGCTGTATTCAAACTTCCGCAGTGACAAAAGAAAAACAAAAAGCAAAACGAAGGCAAGAGGAGAACATTTACGAGGGTGTTCCCTCCTAAACATCCCACATTTTTGTGGGATGCAGTTCAGATGTGAGTGATTCCACCTTTTCACATCCCGCCGGGACTACACGACAAATACACCGACTGCAGCATTTGAATCCCTTCCACATCTGACATTTTCCACCTATAGAAAGTTATAAATACAGACGGACATGGAACGATGGGTTTTGCGTATTATCCTCTCAACCTAACAATCGACCGAACGGGATATGGAGGATCAATCAGGAATCTTACCTTTTGTTAACCACTTCTCAGAGCCCGTCCGCGGCTGCTGTCCGTCCTGCGCATCTCTTCGATTGTGTCGCCAAAAGCAGCGCTGCACATTTACACAATTGGTCCGCTGCGCCCCGGGGTGCACCGATCACCGAATCTGACCAACGTCCGTCCGTGCCGTTCTTCCCTGTATTCGTTTCCCGTCTCCAAATAATCTCCCGGTCTAGCCTCTCTCTTTTTTTTTTTTTTTGCTCTACACTAGCAGCTCTCCTCTTTTTCTTTCATTATCTCGTGAGATTTTCCTCCTCCTCCTCCTCTTCCCTCTGCCTGCCACTTCATCGATCTCAGCACCAACTCTTTCTCCTTCTCCTCCTCCCCCCTGGCTCACATTGACTCCCTGCTTTCAGTGCGTCACGGCCTTAAAATCTGACAGATGTGCGATGAAATTCCTACTCCAATTAACCCTTTCTCTCCGGGGTAGGGGGCGTGGGGGTGTGGGTTTTGGTGG
>CAAKHB010007578.1:184040-194807 GCA_901007665.1 Aeoliscus strigatus | reverse complement strand
ACACATACACACACACGACAATTCCAAAAGGCTGAATATGCAATTATGAGACTCGCCTCACCAACTTATTGACCCCTGAGGAAAAATCCATCCATTCACATTCTGGTGTGTGTGTGTGTGTGTGTGTGTGTGTGTGTGTGCACCTATTATCCCTTTATTTCATGTTTATGACTCGTCTTGTTACTTTGAGACAAATGTTCACATGTTAATCTCACATGTTAGTAAATGCTGTCAAGTGTCCATCTCTCAATCGGCACTCAGCATTCACTCCGCACCGCCGACACTTCAGTCTGGAAAGTCCCTCCAACAGGATCAATGTGACCCTCCTTTTTTCAAGAGGACCCTCGACCTGCTGCTGCAGACACACTGCGGCCTGTCGGGGGCGCGCGCTGGCGTGAGCGTGCAGTGAGGATGCGTAAAATGCGTATAATTATTTTTTGTTCTGCGTGTCGTTAAACGCGCGTTCTTTTCATATGACTTACAGCCCCTGCGTGTGCACGCACGAATCCAGAGGGGCCTCTGACACACACACACACACACACGCACATACACAGAGAGAGACGCAGACAGGCCGAGTGCATACTAATCATAAGTGTCTGTCAGTTTAATTTTCAGAGATGAGCAGTTCTGGCGTTTGGAAAACAGCGGAGCGGTGCGCGGTGTGGGACCGCCGGCTTGCCGGAGCAGATGCTGCCCTATCGATCCGATCCAGCACGGAGGGATGCGCGTATGGATGGAGAGTAGCTTGAGGTAAAAAAAAAATGGTCAACGGCTGCACACACACAAAAAAACTGCAAAATTAAAAAGTTCTTTTTGGAAGTGTGTGCGTGTGTGTGTGTGTGTGTGTGTGTGTGTGTGTGTGTGTGTGTGTGTGTGAGTGTGCGTGGTTCTGTCTGTCTGTCTGTCTGTCTGAAAGTTCACCTTCTGTGGCTGGAAAACCCAAGAAGGCAGCCTGACACCCGAGTTGCCCCCCAATACACACAGTGAGAGGAACCTCTCAGTTTATTCCAGTTAATTTCCAGTTGTAGCTTTCAGCTGAAGCTCCCATCCAGAGCCACTCCTGGACTCTCTGAGGGACATACACAGCCCCTATCACTACCAATAGAGGCAATAAGAAAATTCCCAGTCAGCCATGTAGTTGCAGGTCCCATCCAACTTTGGTTCAGGTACAATGATCTTTTAATCTGGAGCCAATGATGTGAGCATCACATCTGCAACCACAGGTATTACAGGCAACCAATAGCACTGAGGTCAAGGGTCAGGGGCATTTCTGTGACCTTGAAATGACCATGTGCTGGGAAATAAGCAGAGACAGAACAGAGAATGTTTTATTTGGATGCAGGAGAGAATTCATCATGAATCTGGTCAGAAAATTAATAATGCAGAGAAGGGAACGTGATGAGGTGAAGGCCTGTGAACGTCTACAGATTATTCGACCTGTAATTTACACTCAGCCACAAATCTGCTGTTTAATGAATGTGCTTATTTATTGATGAATGATGATGACTCAGTTTGCAGTGGTTTGCCATGAGACACTGGCGGCAGCAACAGAGAAAGAAACATACATATTGACACAGAAAGTAAATTATCACAAAAAAGACTTTTTCAGAATTAGTTCTCATAACACATCAATTTCAATATGTGTTATTGCATTGTTTACAGATAAATACATAGACGACAAGTGAGTTATTTCATAGTTATATATGTTTATTCCATCAAAAGCAGATGAGGAACATTTAAAAAAAAATCATTGAAACTTGTAGCTCTCAAACTTTCAGTGATTTCAATTAAGCAGACACACACACACACACACACACACACACACACACACACACACACACACACACACACACACATAAAGTGAAAACAAACATTCAATTATGAAAAGAAAATGTATATATATGAATAAAACATGTTAATGTTAATAGACATGTTAATTACACAAGTTCAGTCTATATTTATTTTCCAGGTAATCATTCTCCGTTTCATTGTTTTGTTTGTATGTTTGTTTTATTTTCGATAGTATTTCAAATGTAATACAATGGGAAATCTGCACCTGAAACAAAACAACACAAAACATTTGTGAGCCTACTTTTATATAGTCACCAGTATCCATAACATGTTATTTTTATTTTTAACTTGAAGCTATTTTTTCTACATTTACTTCTTTTATTATAAATCCCGTTTATCACTGCTGTTAACACTAAATATTTCAGGGAGAAAGTGTGTGATTGCAAATCAGTGTTGGTGGTGATTCAACAAATATGAGCAGAACTTGGATCATTTCTGTGCTTCCTGATGTAGTTCTTTACAGTGTGACGAATATGATCGCAATTTTCTGTTCATTTGAACAGTGTGTTGACATTTCTTGTATCTTGTAAAATGTTTTCGATTTTTTGTTAAATAAAAACAGTATCCTGTCTGTCTGTAAATAATGCATACATGCAGCACATAGTGATAATTATGGCTAATGAGTTTATTTTCTTTATTTACTTTTACTGAAAAGACTAAATCATTTTTACCGGTTTACATCGACTTTGTTTAAATTATATACATGTTCTGGCGTTAAACTGAAATCAGCATTTAAACCGTGAGCTAAATTTAGAAAGAAAAAGAAAATATTTGTTCAACCAAATGATCACATCTATTTTTACTCTACTTCCTGCCTTTTTTATGTCATCCACCTTTTTTATTTCCTCTTCACCAATCGATGGATTCAGTTATTAGCAGGAGACGTGGCGGTACACGGGTCGCACTGTGAATAATCAATAACTGAATTAACCGGATTGAATCTGGGGTGTGTGTGTGTGTGTGTGTGTGTGTTAGGGTGGTGGGGGGGTTATTCAAATACTAATGTCAGATATTATAACTGATGCGTTATCTTAACTCCCGTGTTATCAAACATCCTGAGCGTGTGAACATGCAGCAAAGAGGATAAATCGACCAATTAAAGGGGATTTTGTGACGAGGGGAAAATATAACGATGATTCAAATGGATTTTTAAGTATGGATCTTCTATTTGTAAAAAACGGTCTATTGAAACACACACCTGCGGGATATTTTGATGATCAACTGACAGAAAATTATGAATAATATAGAAATGATGAAAGACCAATCACAATAGAATTTGGGGTAACACAATTGTAAAATACTGATGTAACAACAACAACAACAACAACAACAACAACAACAACAACAACAATAATAATAACAATAATAATAATAATAATAATAATAATAATAATAATAATAATAATAATAATAATAATAATAATAATAATAATAATAATAATAATAATAATAATAATAATAATAATAATAATTCCTCTTTTTGTCTGCGACATGACGTAGTAACGTGACTTCATATTGTTCATCGATCAGTGTTTGGAATTATGCAGAAGGATTCCGGAAATAACACAAAAATCACAACAGCACATTTTGTGTGTGTGTGTGGGGGGGGCATTTTATTTAAAGAAAAATACAAATGCAGAAATCCAAGTTTGGATCAGGTGAAGATTCTTTTAAAATATTTAACGTTCCACTTCTCATTTTCTCCAGAGGCATCTTAAATAATTCGGTGCAAGATATTGCTGATTTCAAGAAAAAGAAAAGCATTTGAAATGGGCTAATGGTCGGCGCGCATTCGGGCCGTGCGCGCTCCCGGCAATATCGATCCGCGCATTTTAAACATCCGTCTTTTGCCCTACAACCATCTTTCATATAAAATGTAAATATCGCCCTCTGTAATTGGCTCCGCATCTTTTATGTAAATGAAATTATGTGGAGGACTGGGTTGCTTTAAATTATGCAAAGTGCAGCTCAAGGGGGTGCAAAGGTCGATAAGTTTCCACTTGTCTGAACTTATTGCGTTCTTTTTTCGCAGCCAGGAGTCAGTTTGTTGAACTCATTAGAAGTTTCAAAATATCCAATTCGTCAACTTGTCAGCAAAAGTCTTTTTCTTATTGCGAGTGTTTGTTTTTAGATGATCTCATTTTTAAAAAGTGAATTTTCTGCACTTTCATATATATATATTAATATGTCACTGATGTTTCATTCACATTTTTTTTATTTTATTGTTTAAATCATACACAAATATATTTATCAAAGAAAGTAAAAAAGCAACAAGCTTACATTGTGCTCATGTGATTCAAATATAACCACTGCAATCAAACAAATCTAAATCAGCAGTTCTTTTCAAATCTTTGAAATTCAGCATCGGCAAAAAAAAAAAAAAGAAGATGGAGAAGAAGAAAGTCTGATTTGTGATGGAGACAAACGTGAGGAAGAAAAGGCCTGTGTTCAGGCCTGCAGTGTCAGCACTGCCATCACATTAAATACAAAAGCAGTTATTGTTACTGGACATTTGCAGAATGCATACACACAGCCCCTGTCAGCTTTCATGAGGAATTACATATGGATGTATATTGCAAGTGCTGAATATTTTGCATTAGAATTGAGGAGAGGAGGTTAGACTAAAAGGGTACACATGAAACTGTCTAGGCTTCCTGTAGCCGATTTCCCAGCTGACACAATGTGCATACGTCAATATCTGATGTGATTCCACTGCTAAGCATCCTTCTCCTTCTCCTCATCGATGCAAAGACCCTGACAAACACTCAAGCACCTCAATGCAAATAAACACATCTGCATCCTCTGCTTCAACTATCCCACCCCCACCTGCCTCTGACCTCCAAACCCTCTGCTCCCTCCTGGAATAATAATAACAACAACAATAACAAAGCATCTTTCTCGGAAAAACCTGTATGCGTTAACACGGTCAATCACAGCTGGAAACACCATTTAAAATGCATCTACATATTGATCACACCACTAAAGCATGTCATCTCCTCGGTCCTCCAGCCTTGGCCTGTCAACCTCACGAGGTGTGTGTGAGAGAACTCGTGTGTCTCACAGTCAAGAGGTGTATGTCAGTCTCCCCAGCAGCTTGTAACTTGACGGGGCACCAAAGGCGGCAGCAACTCTTTTCCCTCCGTGGTTTTCCAGTCAGGTGACACCCCCCACCATCACCCACCCACCTTTGCAGCCACCCCTCCTCCTTCTCTTCCATCTCCTCCTCCTTTCTTGCATCCGCTCCTGGCTTATTTCACTCCTCCTCTTCCCAATTTATTCACTGATTTTCCTTTTCAGCTGTTAAATCCACCGTGCATCCGTCTCTCCATCGCAGCAGCGGCTGCTGCTTCCTCTCCATCGGTCCGAGGCGAGGAGTGTGTGTGCAGGCTTGTCTGCCTCTCTTTCACTGACTCTCCCACTCCCTCTCTCTCCCTTCTCTCTTTAATCAGCATGTTAATAAGAAAGGTAACTAATCAATACATTCAATGGCCTGGCGTGGCGATTGATACCATCTCCATCCTCCTCCCCCTCGCCTCGGACCGATAGGAAACACACACACACACACACAACTGGACGACTGGTCTGAGTGCAGGGGCCCTCAGTGGTTATTTAGTCAAGGTGGTTTATTGAACAGGAACATGAAATAATTCATGTGCAATGTGCAGTGAAGACAAACGTGAAGGCAAAGTAAAAAAGATGGAGTCAGAAGACGATGGGTTGACGGCAGTGGATCAGAGGCCAAAGGCCAAGATGGAAAATGGCCTTTGAGACAAAAGTTTCAACTCTTTGGTGACTTGAAAGTGATCACAGCCACAATATTGTCAAAGTTGATTTTCAGCAACAGATAAACCAAGACAATGGTTTGAACAAAGTTTTCTTCTCATGCATCCCTTCTTGTGCTTATATGACTCACACATTTTGTGACACTGCAGTCTGTTACAATCCCAGACAAAAACAAGAAGAGGCCCCACCACTGTATCATCATACAAAAGCATAATTTATTGCCCTTTGACAGTCGTCTTTTGTTCGGTCCTTTGTTTTGTGCCTGATGTATAAAGTTAATCGATGCTGAGCCACCGTCACTTAAACAATGAATGCCATTCTGTAGAGATAATGCTGGAGTGTTCAGAGCATCCGTCAGAGGGGACAGCTCGAGCGAAATCAGGAAAACTGGCTCCAAACTATCGGGGGATAAAAGAAACTCATTTCATTTTAGAACACTTCAACATGGCTGAGGGCCAATTAATCATAAGATCATTCATACGTCCCTTTGTCCTGACTATATGTATATTTAATATGATCTGTAATATGTGATGTAATTGTGTATCAGTTTTCAATTACTGCATTATTATTATTATTAAGCACGGATACAAATAAGTTATGTATCTACACTAAAGGTTGTCATGTCTGTTCCCATATTTGGCTTCTTGAATGTGGTCAGACCACACTGCATCATCAATACAGCAGTTACGCCCCAGTAAGGGAGTACGCTTGGAGTGTGAGTGAGAACGGCTGTACTTTGATAAAATACATAGCACATGAGTGTAATGTCTCACTGTTTTGTGATGAGAGTATGTACAGTATTTTAAGCAATTCAAAGTAAATCTAAAAAATATGTCACATCATCTGTTCACGTTACACCAAAGTTACAGATTTTTGGGAGCTTCATCAACTAGCTGCACAGTTCATGAAGATATAGAATTTAAAAAACGTATGTAATTCAATGATTTTTTTTCCCGGAAACAAATGAATCACTGCTTCTCAACAGGGTTGCGAGGGACAAACAACCCATTTGTCATTTTGTGTGGACGGCTTGAAAACAGCCAGCAGCTGTAAGTAAGAAGACCTCTGAGACCGAGCGGCGATTCGGGGGTTTACAGGGTCACATATGAGCGCCTTAAAAACAAACAGTAAAATTTTAAAATCAATTCTACACCGCACAGGAGACCAATGAAGAGCGGCCAGCACAAAGATGATGTGGTCACCCCCTGGTAACAGTGAGCAGATACAGTGTTTACTTGCAGCCGAGGCAATGAAACGGAGAGAACTGAATGTTAAGACATGAAGACGTGCATATCTTCCTCTAAATTTTGAAGCCAAAGAAAAGATTTTTGAAGGAAAGTAGTTAGGACATTTGCCTCTCAAAGCTATAAACAACAGAGATGATAGTACTCTTTTTATCCTCCTCCGCTGCACCATCCAGGCCCTAAATCCTCCCATTTAAAAATTTTGGTTGCCAGTCGCTGTTAAAGGTATGTGGTTATTTGGCCAGGGAGGTCCATGTAGCCCTTTAGGGCAAGAGATGGTGTTGAATCACAAGGGACGAGAATATTTAAGAGCTGAATACTCGCACAGCTTTGGGCAGCGAACAGAAACATCTCACCTTGTACCAAAGCAAACATCCACTTCTATCTCTCTCTAGCTCTCCCCAATATTATTAATAGATAGGCGGGAGGAAAATACACAAGCGCGCACACACAAAGACACATAAGTCCTCCCTCCTCAGGATATGGAACTCCAACAGACATGAAAACGCTCAGGCTCCTTCTGAGGAGGACATGAGAAGAATGGCACAGGATGAAGGGAAATCCTTCATACAGGAAGAACACAAGCAACAGCCAGAATGCAAGGTGGCCATTCAGGGCCGACTGGATGGGTTTCTCCCCATGACCCTCAACCCGACACACACAAACCTCCCACCCCCTTCTGTGCTGCTTTTTGCCTTCTGGTAACTTCTCTCGCAGCGTACAGTGTGATGTAGATCCTTTTACATTTGTCTCCCAGTTTATATCCACCCCCTCCCTTCTTCGTCTTCTCTTCCTCCTCCTGCCTCTTCTGTATCATTTTTCACTCGCACAGTGGAACAATCAATATGTAGAAAAGCGCTATGGTAGCATGTATCATTGTGGAATATGTGTTATAGATTATGGTCAGTTCATGTTTATAGTATTTTTCTTTTGTATTGTCCAGATCACGAATGGTTTGTGGTCAAATCATTTCAAACAGATAGATGTATTTCTCATACACAGTATACATTGTATGCATACACGCTGATATTCACGTCTTACTTAAGAGCTTAGTGCTGCATATTGCGTATTTGCACTGAATAATTACAATAAATTTCTAAATATCTTTTGCAATTTAGTCTGGCATACATTTCCCTAAATTGCTTTTGGCAACTGTGATGAGAAAAACAGCTTAGTAGTAACAGTAATATATAACTATGAATGAACAACATTCCTGCTGTTCAAATTTACGCAATATGTTCTGGACAATGACAATCGGAATAGCCCTTTGTTTGTCAAATCAATATCTTCATATATGGTCAATGGTCCCTTTGAAATTGGACAAGTGTCATAAATATTTTTCATTGAATGTGTTTTTGGAAAAAAAAAAAAAAAGCTAACAACTAACAATGTCTATAAAGCAGAACCGGCAGATACATTTCCAATTTTATTTTGTGGTAATGTAAGTCATAAACAGGAATACAGTACAAGTCTGCACTGACTTCAGCAGAGTGGAAAAAGACAATGGTGAACTAGAGCTTCTTGTCCTACATTGTCCAGTTCCTGCTCTCTCCCTGTGAGCTCAGGTCCAGTTTCATTATATTATCTGCATGTCCAGAGCATCCCAGAGGGGCTGCAGAATGACCAGTGGCCCCGCTGACCCTCAAAGCTGCTGTCACCCTTCATCACCCCGCTCTCCATCTTGGATGGTGTGGTCACCTAGCAACCGGGGCCAGGGTTCGCCGCTCATGGACCAGAGGCTATTGGGAAATCAATCGATATGCCTCGGCCCAACCTAGTGAGTTGCCTGACTGGTGCCCCCCTCCCCCAGCACACACACACACACTCACTCTCCGCCTCTCCCTTGTTATGGCCAAATGAAGACGATGCAGTTCTCACTTCTCCACACCTCGCTGTGTGTGGATATCCTGTTACAGGATAAGAAATGCCTCTGCTTGCCAGGGGCTTGCAGCTCTAGAGGCTGATGTATCTGTCCTGTCAATGTTTGGACTGAGAGGCGGAGAGACAGCAATTAATCAAATTTCAGAGGATTTCTTTCAAATCAAGGGATCGGCCATGAAGAAGTGCTGACCAAAGACTGGTGTGCTATTTCAGCTCATCCCACCCCTCTGCCACATTTATGAATTTATTTCAGCACATTGGAGCACTCTGGTGTTTCTGAAAGCAATAACTCTGTCACTCCACTCACCCATTGGCTCGTCCCTTGGATCACTTCCACATGGGTCTATGTGAATCTAATTAGAAACCTATCAGACATGAACGCTAAAAAATCACTTTCATTAGTAGAACAATGATAAATGTTAAAGGGATTACAGAAACCTCCCCAAAAAATAAAGATAAGCTTATGAAAACATCTAAAGGATTCGATCTGTTAAGTGGGCCCTCTATTACAGTTACAATCCCCTCTACAACCTTTACATTCAGAATGGGGGTCAACAACCTTTGATCCCCTCAGACCACAGTGGGAGGATGGGTAAAATTCGATCACCTTAAACAGTTTAAGACAGAGGGCTTGGGGAGAAGGAGATGATGATGATGATGATGAAAGGATGGGGGAGGACAGAGGGAGGACGAGGGGGAACGAATGGGAGGAGGGGTGAGGTTAGCACTACCAACAAACCAGTGTTAATCTGGTTTTTGATTAGACCGATCAAATTGAACAGAGCAAAAAGTTAAAGAGAATCTAACGTCCATCTGAAAGCTTGACATTATTATCACTAGTTTCTGACATCTTACAATACAGGAATGGTAACAGAATATAATCATCGGCTGAAATGGTAAATGGACACCCATTAAGGAAGATACTGTGTGTATCAGCAATGCATTAAGCAGCAGATGCACCCCACTTGATGCCAAACAACAAACAGCTGCAGTGCCCCCTCCCACCTTCAGATTAGGCTGACAGATTTCTTGACTTTTGTCGTTGGCCATCCTGGCAACTACGTAGATGATGCTACCTCTGTTGTGGCTTTTGCCAGATCACAGATGGCCATCCAGCACGTGGCTGGAGGTAGGCTGTGAATTGACTGCCCAGCTGGACACTATGGCCAGGTCACTGATCTCTGAGCCTCCCCTGACCCCCCCTCCAACTTATCCTTTTTTAGGGCCAGCTGCCATTGCATCAGTACTATCTTAATGGTGTTGCAGCCCCCCTTCGTCTACAACCCCCACATCAGTGTCTTGTCAGGCCACAGGGAGTGTCCAGCTGCCCTCCTCTCCTCCCTAAATCCACTGGCCTTTCACTGGACACAGGAGAGCCTGAGGGGGTGTCGGCAGAGTGTTAAAGGATGGGCTGGTCTGATCACCCCACACCCCAGCCAAAGAGCGAGGGAGAGGGGCAGATGAGAGCAATAGCCACAAGGATGGGCCACGACCACAGAGGCATGACATTGACACGGACCAAAGAAAAGAACCTTTTAACCGTAAAAGTGGCACAGTTGCCTCTGGAAATTAGAGGCAACAGTAAATGTGTTTGTCAGTACTGGGGTATCTCGCTCTTTGTCCCCATTCCACGTCCCATGGAGTGCAGGATAGAAGTGGGGGGAGATTGACACTAGATGACAGTGAGGGACAAGGGAGGGGTGATGGTTAAAAGCATTCCCGGTGTCATATGCAGACATTCAGGCATCCACAGGAAAATACAGTGTGGTTGTGTGAAGCTAATGCGCTGCTGCTTCCAAAGCCTGGTACAGTTGGATGACTTGGCATGGACCCATTACGCAGGGGGAGGTATGCTTCTGCTGAGCTGGAGCCTAGTTGCCTACTGAGAGAAGGGGCTTCTGGGTTCGCTTGCCTGGAGTAATGTCGATAAATCAATAGGACACACGTCACTGCAGGCCCGGAGAAGCCACATGAAACTGTCATTGATCGGCAGAAGGTGGATTGTGTG
>CAAKHB010007578.1:144222-174027 GCA_901007665.1 Aeoliscus strigatus | reverse complement strand
ATCCTTCATATATCAGGGCAGTGTACATTATGTAATTCAGCTCAACAAAAAATGTTTAATCAGGGCAACAATGGATGGGTTAGGGTTACTCCCTAGATCCCTCTAAATCATTCAGACTGTTCCTTTAAGCCTTAACCACAAACAGATGAAAAAAAATTGGAATAAAATAACTCTTGATACTTTTGAATTATAAAACTTTAAGGAGCATCGCTAGCACAGTTCTACTGATGACTATGTAGAAGGGCAAAAAGACTTCATGTAGACACTGAGAAACGTTCACATGAAGTTACAGAAACACAGATGGTTGTCAGGTTGTCTAGTAATTACTATGAATGAGAAGTGTGTCAGACCAACCATGGTAGATTTGATAATCAGTCCACTCCTGGTTCTCCTCAGGACCATGTTCTTGTCAGAGGATTCCCCTTCATCCACCTGAGAGGGAACATGTGGTCCACAATGCCCGTGAACAACGCTGCACATTAGGTGTCAGTATCCTTCATGTCTATAGGCCTGAGAGTCATTCTGACTTTCAAGACCATAATCACTTATTAAAAAGTCTCAATTAAAATCTGACTGTCACATATCATTACGCCATTTTTGTTGGGGAGCAGCCATGTTCGGAAAGGCAGTATTAGTGCCATACAAATAACTGAGAGATGATAATGATTGGTATTTTCAGCCCCAGCCTTCAAACTGAACAGGAACTGAAAAAACGTTTCCCCCAACGTCATTCTCGGTTTGTTTTTTTACTTGTCTGTTGTAAGACACAAACTTTTATTTTTTTAATGTTTTTTTATTTCTAATTCTCACTACCAACTTCCATTTGATAGGTAACGACAATGAGTCATGTTAAAGGATTATCTAACTTGTTTGTACCTAACTTGTCTAAATTATTTGTAACATGGTCATGGGGGAACACTGATGTTTATCATGTCAAACCTACCTCTGTATGTTCCTCCATCTTCTCCTCACAGCCCATCTGGATCACTGGAGTTCAGTCAAAGGAATTACAAATGAATGAAATCCACCCCAAGTGTGGACATGATGACATGTAACTCTCCTTATATACAGTTTACTTTCAAATAACACAGCAATGAGCATTAAGTAACGTTGGACATGATCATTAAAACATTAAATGTTTTTAGCTGCCTCGTGAAAGCATCATGCAGAGACAATGATGAACCCAATGATGTAATTCAAGTGACATAAGTGGAGAATTTACCAGTGTTGTTTGTATTCTCCTTGTCAAGTTCCTCCACATCTTCAGTCACATGACCCTAAAGATTAAAACATGTTATCTGAACATGATAAGTGCACACAGGCCAAAAGAACAGACTGTTGATAACAAACACTGACTCGCACATCCAACCGTTTATCTCTATTAGGAAGTACTGCCAAAGTATGTGTCATGACGTGTCATTCGTGGGTGTTTTTATCGGCTGTGTGTTCACTCCATTTTCAGGAGTAACAGTGCCTGTCTTGTATGTAAAGCTGAAGAAGAGCTAGCCTGTAATGAGATTCCCTCCTCCTCAATCCTCAGAAACCACTTCTGAGATGTGTCCATCATCTCCATCTGACGATATGAAAAAAACATTTACAATAGTCAATTTATGGATGACACACAGCATACAGTCAGTTGTTTTCGTGCATTTCTCCTCCCGTTACCTGCTCCAGCCTCTGTCTCTCAGTGCCCATGTCCAACTTGATGGAGTGGAAAGGGGTGACCACTTCGCCCATGCTGAGGTGGATTGGCTCCCTCTCAAACTCCATTGTGTCACCATCAGCCTCCATGAAGCCTGGCGGTTGGTAGTTCTGAGGAGTGACTGCATTGCAGAAAGACAGAGAAAACTGAACAAATGCATTGTTTTATGAATTCCACTGGCACCTCACAATTCTCAAAATCGCCAATGTCCTTTCCCCACAAAACTCATTATTAATGAGTTAGTTACTCATTAGAGTAATGGCCGGTAAGTGGTACTTCAAATCTTTTTTGCAGCATACAAAGCCAACATTTTTGTTTGGGCTCAGCCAGATGTTTTCATCTGTGCCTTCCATTATATTTATGGTTATTGTACTGTCATAGTCGACGTTTCAGGAGTTCTGACATTGTGGGTTTTTTTGCTCTCAGTGAAACTACATGTTTGCACACATATCCCGTGCAGAAGGTTGTCGAGGTGTGACAAAAAATGCACCCTTTTAAGGATTCGGGGCGTGCTATAATGGTTGTCTGTTTTGTATGTTTGACCTTTGAATTGTTTTTATTTACTGCTATGCCTGCAGAGAATACAAAACTGTGCCCTGTATCCTTACATTGCTACACAAACTAAAGATAAACACAATCTTATACAAAATGTTATTCAATAAGCGCTATAACATGCTGCTAATCCCACTTGTTTCTCCTTTCAGACCAAGATTCCAACCAGAGTTGGACCTGAGTTGATTTAGTTAACCTGGGTTGGCTGACCCTGCTGGGCGATTGGGAGGTGGACCTGGATCAGCAAACCCTGGTTCAACCCTGGTTGTTGATCTGAAAGTTAGACAACAAGTTTTGTGACAAACACTTTGGAAAGGCCTGTTACCATCGTTATAGTAGGCCAGCTTCATTTTGAGGAAGACGTTTTCTGGCAGAGGACCCAGGTTCTGCATCATAACGTAGAGCTTCCTCACCAGCAGGATGCTCGCCTTTTTCATGTTCCCACATGGCAAGTTTGACATCTTGTCATTGCTTTTGCTAGAATATATAAAATACTAAATAATTAGTGTATGTTTATTTCTCAAATATCTTATAACCTTGGCTCATAGTCTCACTGTTGTCCTACCTTTCAAAGTCCATCTGTGCTCCATGAGAGGTGTACTGAATCCTAAACTGGTAATACTCAGTCACTACCTGCAATAGAAGCATGAATCATATTCACTGCTGTGCAGCTTAGCTGGGTGTGGTTGGTCAAACATCAGTTGTATGTTACCTTAGGGTTCTCTGGGTCCGTATAAATCTAGAAAAATGGCAAATTGACAGAAGTTAAATTCCAATAACAATTAATTTCCTATTTCTTTAAAAAAAACCATAAGCTTAACAACCATTTCAACTGTTCTAAATCAATCACAAAGGTTACACAGTTATACACAGAACAGCAACAAAAATAAAAGCAGCAAAATACTTACAGAAATAATGACAGACCGCAGCTGGTGGAAGGAAAAACATCAAATAATCTTATTCTGCTGGCAATAATTCACTTATATTGTATGCATACTATACATAATATTGTTTTCTGATGAAAATATTTAATATGACTTACATATTTTTTCTCGATGGCCTCAAAGCATCCCTCCATCCTTGAACAATATAAACACATCTACTTAACTTCACAACGCTGTCTGTGTGATATCATTTAATAGACTGCAAACTGCCTGAAGACAGACAAATGTCTTTCTCAATTTATTAATCGTTTGTATCTGACAATACCTGGAAATGTATGTAATCTGCCATCTGAGAACTTCCCAAACAGTACATCCATACCAGTGATGCTGATTACTGAGTGTGGAGGCTGTTTGCTTTTTTTACCATTGCACAATCTGTATGGCACCAGGACAACTATGCTCCTCTCTAAGGATCATCACTTTCTGATCTGCTGGGAGAGAGTGATTTATTTTCTTTTTTTTAATGTCAAAATTACCACCTAGATCACTCGACTAATCCCACTGTCATACAAAAATCTAAATTTGTCATCATACACAAGTACAATGACATTGTGGGTGACTTACTCCGAAATCACAACACAATATAAATGAATACAAATTAAGACAGAACAAAAGAAATATGAGGAGAAAAGAGATATGCCCTTTTATAGACAAAGCATTAGAAAACTTCTATTCTATCATATTAGTAGTTGCCAATATCTTGCCACTATATGAGATTTGCAAATTTCTATTTGCAAAGCACGCATAACTGACCTTCAACATATTTTCTCCCATAAGCTTTTTCTGGAAAGAGTCCACGGAGATATGTGATGCCAGACACTGCGATGGCCAGGAGTTTCTTTATGACGATTATAGACTGCTGCTCTGCGAGAACCTGATTAGGCAACAGCAGGATTTCCTGAATGTGAGAGACAAACGAGCCACATACTGAGTGCTGAAAGCAACAATGAACACCTACACATGCAATTTAGGCAATCAACAGCAGCATCTGCAGAACATATAAAACATCCATACCCACTAATATGCATCAGGTACACTTGCAATCATGAATGTTTTAACGTATAAGCCAAATCATATTCATATTTAATTTACCCCCTTCTGAATGTCAGCACTGAGATCACACAGCTTAAGAATGTCAGTGCTCTCTGAAACATACTGAAGTTAGAATCTACTGACCTCTTACGTAAATCAACATGTAGGAGTACAAATCTGTAGGGTAAGCATTTTAATGTAAAAATGAAATGAGGTATAATGCACAAGTAGGACCTTTGTGCGAATATACACGATGGTGATGTGAATTTCTTTTGGAGATTAATAATGTACCTATCTATATGAATGTTTATTTTGAATGGTTAACAATCGGAGATTAACTTTTTCCAATGAATTCTAATGTAGCTGGTGAATGTGGGGTAAACCAAAATACTACATGGGCCAGTTTAGTCTATGACAGTG
Organism: Aeoliscus strigatus; assembly: GCA_901007665.1. Lineage (NCBI taxonomy): Eukaryota > Metazoa > Chordata > Actinopteri > Syngnathiformes > Centriscidae > Aeoliscus > Aeoliscus strigatus. The sequence goes on along the minus strand of CAAKHB010007578.1, from coordinate 169,377 downwards.
TCAAAGTCATACATATGTTCTGTGTCACAAACGCTAGTGTCACATAATGCCATGTGGTTACTTTTGACAACTACTATCATTCCAATTACTATTCTAAACTATATATATTTCAAACTGTTACGTAAAAAAAGAAAGACAATAAGAAAATCGTGGATGTAAATTAAATGCAGTGTATGGGTTCATTTTACCTGAGGGGCTGTCACTTGTTGTGCATACGCCATTGCTTCAACCCAAAATCTAAATCGGCAAAGACAGCGATCATGAGGAAGACAGACCGTTTAACTCCATTACCGCACAATACAGCTTACGAGCTAACGTTCTAGATGCTAGTTTCTACCTCACTCATGTTAGAAAAAAAATACGTATGACTGCTGAGATAAGGAAACTAAAAAAAAAAGTTACAGTAAAAACATTCGGTGGATGCAATTTTAAAATGTTGAACCAAGCTAGCTAACATGGTGAAACTCCCGCGGAATGTTTGACTGAATAGTAGTAGGTAACCAATCAGAGGAGAGCTTTTAAATGTGCTGCGTGGGCAAACAGAAACTCACTCACATCGATGGCAACCAATTCACTTCTTACACACGTTTCGATGTGTTCATTGAGCACTTTATGTCACGGAATGTGACCGATTAATTTATATGTATGTTTTATATGTGTGCTATTTGTGTGGATGCACTGCAGCCCACGCATCGCCCCCAAACTACTACCCATATAATCATTGGGCAACAAGCTGTCAATCACAGACCGCTGCGCTGGAACTGTGAGCGCATTGGCTCCGTGTCGGCCATGGCTCCTTTGCTATTGGTTACTGTATACGTCTATCACAAGTAGGACATGCCCTGGCAGTGATGTCACATATCATTACGCCATTTTTGTTGGGGAGCAGTCGTGTTCGGAAAGAGGGGATTAGATCCCGTACAGGTACATCAAACGGTACCTCGTATATCAATCGCTTTTTGTTTTCAGAGTACCTGACCAGAGTACCAGTATACGCGCACCATGTCATCAGAAAACCTGGACTCGGACACTCAGGTGGACTACGATGACGAAAAACAGGTGACAGCTATCTTGATGTTGTTGGCTAACTTAACCACCGAGTCTGCTAGCTGGAGGTTGCGAACCTTAGCTAGCAAAAGTGAAGTGTTTGTAGCAGCTCACCGGTGCAACAAAGCAGGGGAGAACAATTGGGAAGCATATGAAGGCAACTGAAATGTTTCGACATGTTTGGGAGTGTTATTGTCGCGGCCGTGCCACCTACCAGAGCACCTTCCTTGCCAGTGTGTCACTCTGTTTTGTCCCTTGCCTTCGGTCATTGGTTAACGAATCTGCAGCAGCTCGGGCCCCATTGGTCTGTCCGACAGGGTCGACAAACGTGCCGGGCCAACAGTCTGTCGAGTAACTTGATGAAACCAATGCAAACACCTGATTAAAATGATTGTAATCGAAAAGATGATGTCAGTCTATATCAAATTGTACATAATGTATGCTTGGCTGTCGTCAACGTCGGCTCATTGAATGACGATTAGCATGTTGTCTTACCAAAACAGTCAGGGGGCTGAATGACTTGCTGCGCAGTAATTGGAGGCTTCTGTCGACAAACCTGTTGGTCTTAGCTTATTCTTGGGTGTGTGCGCTTTCTTGCATATTGAGGGGGAAAAACTGCAATATAATGGTAATAATGCTTAGGCAGCTTACATGCACCATTTATCCCCAGATAGAAGACAGCATCACACAATGTAAAGATTCCAAGTTTGTGAATTAACAGCATATTCGTTTCTTTATCATGCCCTTTGTGGAAGTGGAGTGTTGTCAGAGTTTTGGTTACACTCATGTCTCTGTGCTTCGAGAACATGTCCCTACTGTTCGTATTCTGTCAAATGATGTTAAAGAAATGTAATCAAAATCTGAAAGATACCTGTGGGGACTTGCACATACATTTATCAAAACTTTGTTCCAATATATTACATGTTGTTGGGTTCTACTGTGCCTTAGCAAAGTAGCTTGTAACACTCGTCATGGATACAAATGATTCAGCAGCACAGTCTGTGATACATGTACCCCCTCCTCCTGAGGGAATCTGTTCATCGGCTTCTGTGTCCTGACTCACATTTTATCCCTGCCCATGTAAGCTGTGCTACCTGAGTGCCTTATCTTGTCTTTAATGTGAAAGTTGTGTGCTGCATAGTCCAGGCATTGTTTGAAGGAAGGCGTAAAGGACCTTTGGAGCTTGTAGACTGCTATATCTCAGGATGGCGTCAGTGTGCAGCCAGACCACTTCTAAACTGACTGAAGAGTCAACTTCCTCTCACTAGCTGTTGTCGTAGTTTTAGGTCTGTGGACCAAACTAGAGCTTCTCTTGAGAGGTGTTTCTGATGAGCCTCAGAGCAGGAATGCTGGTGTTTTTGTAGAAGCAGCAGCAGCATTTTTGGAATTTCTGTTGACCATAATTGAGTGCTTGTCATTAACCAGCGTTTCCAGTTCAGCTTATAAAAGTAAAAAAAAATTCCCTTTCTGAGGGTGTATCAGTTGCAACCTTTTTGCTGCAAATCAAATGTTTTTATTTTCAACGTGTACTGATTCATGAGAAACAATGCATCCCCGAAAATATTATCAGCCATATCAACAGTGTGTGTGTTATAGTGTTGTATTTCAACATACATTAACAGTTTGCCTTGAACTACTGAGTACGAGTGATTTACTGAGGGTTCAACTGTTAGTAAGCAGCATGAAATCTTTATTTTCAGATGTTTGAACATCATCACCCATCATTGCTTTTTCTGAAACACAAATTGCCAAAGAAACAATGAAATAGTCTCCTCATGTTGAACCAGGCTCTTCTGTCGGACAGTGTAATAGGTTTAATGCCTTCTGTCACTGCAATTTTCTTGGCCATCTTCCACATTACTGTGTTTTGTTTATCTGCGTTTTTTAACTAAACCACTTCCACTATACTGAAGTTACTCTCCTTTTTGTTAGGAACTCCATCCACAGTTTTTTGCAACTCTGTATGTCACTCACGTATAACTTTATGACGTGATGTGACTGTGTGTATATGAAGGAATCTGTCCTTGTCCCAACAGGACTCCCAGGAGAAGAATGCAAACCCGGTGAAGGCAGAGGAGGCGAAGCTAAAGGCCAAGTACCCCGGCCTTGGCCAGAGACCCGGAGGCTCAGACTTTCTCATGAAGCGACTACAGAAAGGAGTAAGCGACTTTAAATTATCTGGGGTGTGTTCAGAGTTGCGGGCTTATCAAAGTGCTTTGGCCTGAATGCTAAAGAGAATTATCTAACAATTAAATCTACCTGGGGCAGCTATTTTTTATGTGTTACCTGTAATCAACTCTCTGTGTAGGTGACACTATTGTCTCTACACACACACACACACACACACTAAAACTCAAAGTACTGTGAATACACCACTTGAGATATTTGAATGGCATTCAGGGCAATCGTTGACAAGTAGGTGTAGGTGTAGCCAAGGGCGCATCCACACTGATGTGTATAAAGCAAAGCAGAATCACTAAGCCACACCAATCTGATTGAGCAGCCCTAAAATGAAGCTGTTTCAAAACTCTCAGATTTATTGTGGAGAGGCAGAGACAGAGGGGGTCGTATATGGTGGCATGCTCTCTCTGGTGGTATTGGCTATACCGAAGTCTTGTAATCACTGCAGTACTGCAAGAACCACAGTGTGCTGGGGTGATTAATCACACACGAATGTAGATTTGTGAAATCCAAGTTCACAAACACCACGTGTTTACTGAAAGGAAATCTGGATGTGGCATGTCTGTAAAATTCTCCCTCTTCTCACACAGCAAAAGTACTTTGACTCTGGCGACTACAATATGGCCAAGGCCAAGATGAAGAATAAGCAGCTTCCGGTGGCAGGGCCCGACAAGAATCTGGTGACAGGTGACCACATTCCCACGCCGCAAGATCTACCCCAAAGGAAGTCCTCCTTGGTGACCAGCAAGCTAGCCGGCTAGCCCTCATCATCCCAGAAGCACCCCCCCACCTGGGACTCCCGACAAATGTCCTTCCTCCTCCTCACCTGTGTCCCCAATATGTCCAACCCCTCCACCCTTCTTCCCTACTCATCCCCAGACACCACTGGCTTTAACATATCGGGCAGAGTTGTATAAGTTCAAACTCCATTTGCTTATATGTGGGTGGGGCAGGCTGGGAGGGGAGGAGGTTTCAGCAGGTCCATGAGGTCGTGTCCGTTTCTGCCTTCCCATCGTGCACAGCTCTGCTGCCTCTGCACGCTCTGATCTACCCCCTCCCTTTTGTCCTGGTTTTGTGGTGTTCCAACATGCATCACAGTAGGTGTGTGTCATCAGGCAGGGGTTTGATGGGGCGCATTAATGCACTTTGTATTCTGTATAATATGTTTGGGTTTTTGCATCCTGAACAACACTGAAATGATGTGTGTGAAGAAGTTAGGAACCGTGAAAGCAGTGCGTTTTTGGATTGCTGTTCCCTTGGCTGGAAGGCTGCGGCGGGAGGGGTTTGAAGATGTATGTGAAAACGTGCTTGCATACCAAACTTGTGAGGGGCAGCTGAATCACTAAATAGTTCATTGTAATGAGAAACGGGGGAAATGAATGGCTTCCTGTCAGTGTGAAAGTATTTTGTCTTTCTCTCTGCTCATGTTGCTTTAATTCTTGACTTCTGTTTTTCTCTAAATATTCTGCATGATTGTAACAAACAGTGATTTAACCTGTTATTTCAAACCAGAATGGAGCATCTGCTTGGTGATAGGAAGTATCCAAACAGACTATGACATGTCCATACTGACAATCCATGTCCATGGGTTCCTCTTTGCAGTGCAGAGCCAGAGCCAGCTGAATATATCATCTTTTCATTTTTAAATGCTGGGAAACCTGCCAGTCTATATTCAATCTGGATTTTGTTGAGTTCCATAACAGCTTGTGTTTACTATAAATCTCAAAGCTTTGTGGGTGATTGAATCACCCAGTACAGAGTGTATGGCTCTGTAAATAATACTCAAGCATGCCATTCCTGATAGGCTCAGCACTCTGAATATCAGACCAGCTAGCATGCCTGAGAGAAACACTAGCGCTCTGTCGAGCTAAATTCATATAGCAGCTTTCAGGCCTGAAGACAGTCGACAGGCACACTCTGTGGTCATTGGCGTGTAATCATGTGGGTCACCTTGTCATGTGATAGACCGCGACCCAAGCTGGCCTGACTCACACAGGGTATCTTGTACAATACAAACGGTGATGTGACAGCCATCCAGACATCTTTGTTTCCAGACACTTTTGAAACAAATATTTACCATTTCAATGTCGCGAACAGATGCATAACATCCAACCACAATTTGATAAGACCATAGCCTTCATAGATTTGCCCATGAATGACCTAAAGGTTTAGCCTCACATTATAGTCATAATGTATTTCACATAGCAGGCACCTTCTTCCTATGATCGTAGATCACTAAGCACGAGAATAACTTTCTTGAAAACACTAGCAGGAATCCAGGCAGATGTCTGATCCCAGTACTACGTGGACAGTTTTTATTCCAAACACAACTGCATAGACCTATCTATGATCTCAGGAGTGTCGGGGGAACAGCGAGCAACCTGATAACCACAGGTGTCAGCCCCGCTCCCAAGATTGTCATCGCAGGCTCAAAGTGGGGCACTGTATGCCTGAAGGATGCACTCACTCCAATTCTTGGCAAAGCAGATCAAGATTTTATAACATGATTAGGTGACAAACGGCCTTTGCTCTGAAGTCACGTCCCTGTTATGGTGGTTCAACTTTGTAAGAGGTCAATGGAGTAGTCACCATGTCTGCAGACAGCAAAGTGTGACCTGGATGTGTGGCACTCACTGAGAATCAGCCTCCTTGTATAATACTGCTTCAGGGAACCTTCACACATGCTCACATAGGCTTGGTGATAGGCTGCATACACCATCATGTTGTCAACCTCCACTTCTTCTCCAAGGAGAGTTATGTGTCAAACCGTTTTGTGGAGGAGGAAAAAAACGTACCTGTATGTGTGTGCTTATTTTGGTGATGTTTGAATGCACTGCTTTTCTCTGTTCCAGCCATTGTAAATAGACTTTTACAGGAAGGGATTTTTGTGTTCCCACCTGCTTTCACTCTCATAGCCTGAGCTGTTTCTGGTTTAATGGGTTCTCTCCTTCGAGTAACACTACTTCTGCTGTATCTACTTATATTGCAGAGGCTATGGGAATCTGTATGATATGAAAATATGTGTAAATGCTGCTGATTCAAAGACAAATTTAACAGATCTTACCCTGTAAAGAACACCTATTCAGTTCTACTGGTCTGATGATCTTCTGCCCGAGTATCTCAGTTTCAGTCTTAGAGCTCAAGTGGCAAAATTGATTAGGTGTATTATACTTAAACTCAAACTCTTTCATTAGATTGCAGCAGGGCGTTGTGGGGTTTGATCTTTGGGTCTGGCCTGAGCTTTAAAAAAAATCTACATTTAAGTGACACTTTGAAATGCCAAGAACAGACTGTTCAGCCTCGTGTTGCTTTTAAAGGCCTCCAGCTTTAAGACGACGGCTAAAACAGATGGGTGGTCAAGCAGTGTTTTGAAGGACAGCAGTGGACAGGGGTTCTTGAACGCTACTTTATGTATGGCTTTGCACGGAGCAGTGAAGCGAGTAAATAGCTGGGTATGTTTCAGACCCACTGCACAGGGTGTCTCATTCAGCTATGATAAACACGTGCCAGAATGTATAAAGAAATTTGGCTGTGTGCTCAGAGGTACTTCTGTGCTGCTTTTATCTTTCACTTGTGTTGCAAGTAAATGTTTGTTTTCTTTCTTTTTTCTTGTGTTCTCTTATTGATAATTACTATATTTCATCCTGGCCCACGGTAACTGCAGGGAAATCAGAGGCACCCATACTTCCAAAAAAACCCAACAAAACCAAAAAAAAAAAAACCCACAAGGGTTTACATGCTTATGTGATGACTGGAGAACACAGATGATTTTAAGACTTAACAAGGTACATGAGTACTTGGAATGTTTCTGTTCTGTGGGAGTAGGTGAGAGGATTTTTGCCAGTATTTGAAATAAACTTTTACATTAATAAGAGTTCCTTGTGTTTTTCAAGATCATGTTGTACCAAATAAATGTTTTTCTACATGCTGAAGTCAGTTTTGCATGTGGGAAAGGTATGAGGGCATGACAGGGTGGTACAGTGGTTAGCATAGAACTGGGATCCCTCTGTGGAGTCCTTAATGTTGCCTTCGATGAGCTGGTGACTCGTCCCGCATGTACCCTGACGTTTGACTAGATCAAGTGGGAGAAGAACGAATAAAAAGGTATGAGGAATACGTGTTGTATAATAAAGAATGCAGTATAAAACTATGACCACTAGGGGGAGCCACAACCATAATCTTCCCACGTTTTCTCGAAATTGCCAGCAGTATCCATCACTCTCAGACATAAACAAATGGAATTTTTTACTCGTGTGGTCTAGAACCTCATGTTCCAGTGTTTTCCAGACATCGATGAGCCATGGGTTTCTGAAAACGTTTTTGAAAAAAGTTATTTTTTCCTACCTGTTCCTGTTCCTACCAAATATCAACTAATTCAGAAATAAACACTTAATCAGTAGATTTAATATGACCAGCAATCATTGTTTTCATAAGTGTGACACAGTTTCAATGGACATTCTGTGAATTAAAGGGAATCTACTCAACATCAGGGACATCATCTTGAATATCCTGGTTTGGGGGGATTTAGATTTTCAGTAACTAATAAGTTAGACATGTATATGTCTATATGTATTTGTGGTTGTCTGGAGTTTAAACAGCAAGATTGTGGCTTCTGAAGTTCAGTTGTTTACTGTTTGTGGATTAAAATGTCATGATTATTTCCCAGTAAACATTCCACCATTAATCACTGCTTCTTTAACCATCATTTCATGTGGAATTATCTCCACTGACACTTCACAATCGCCCATTCTCAATATATAAAACTGCAAATGTTCCTAATGAAGTGAATAAAACATGGATTCAACTCTTCTAAAAGCCACTAATTCCGGTTATTTTTTTCCCAAATAAAAATTCATATAGGGTCAAGTGGTTGACATAAACCGATCCAAGCACAGGAAGAAGTACAGCGGAAGACTAGAAAGAAGAGCTCAATAAAGGGAACACAGTTGTTGTTTCAAATGTCTGCGTTTGCGTTTATTTTGCTTTGAGTTGTACGATTTTTTTTTTATATCAAATTAATTTAGAATTGGAAATAACATTCTTGTTTACCGAGTCACTGTGGCAACAATAAAGTTATTGAGGATACCAGAAGAGATTTGACGTACGACTGACGTAAGCACGCAGTTTATTTATATATCCGCCCTGCGTCATCTTCCGTCCCTGACTTGTAACCGTCATGGAGACCGTGTGAACGTGAGATGAAGCGCTAGCTTTTGTTTAACACAGGCTAGCCTTTTCTTTACACTTACTTCATAAGTAGACAGTGAAACTTAAGTCAAGCAATCAAGATGTATAATTTCCAGAAACGTGCTGCGTCCAGAGTAACGACAGGAGTTATGGGCTGTTTAATTCTTCCTCAAAAAGGAGTCGTTGACGGAACCATGCATTTCGCCTCCGGAGCTTCGCCCCCGACGCCGTTGAGGGCCACATTTACAGACACTCAAAACGGAAATATTGCCTCCAATAGCTCCCCTAACAAGCGCCCAAATGCTTTGGAGGTGACTTCGGCAAATGCATTTGCGGCTAAATGTATCCGGACGGACGGCGACGACGTGGACGAAGGCTCTCTGCCGTGTTCGCCTGATATCCAGTCCGACAGTGAGATGGCAGTGCTGGAGAACGACACGAGGCAACTCATCGACCGGTTCCTCATGGACTCAACGGGACTTTCGAAACAGCGGGGGAGAGAAAGCAAAGCGTTATCAACGATGAAGAAAGTGGTGGCAGACGTACTGGAGAAACACAGATACGCATACAATGGTAGGTTCTGAATCGTAGCTGGGATTTTAATACATGAGTCCACGTCGGCTCCATGAGGCGTTCAGGTCCTCACGAAAGACTCAGTTCGCTGGTTTGTTCCGTAGGAGCCATTTTATTTAGGCGAGACGTATACGGAAGCAGTCGTTCTTCGGCTCAGACACTCAGTAGTATGCAATGTAAGTCAGTTTGCCTTCAGTGTAACAGCAGTGATCCCGATGTGGGCTTTGCAAAGGCAGATACACATTCTTTAGAGAGGAGGCAGACATCTAAAGCCGATGTCAAGTTCTGATGATATTTCTTGCATTTGTTTGATTCAAAAGAAGAATCATGTTGATTGTCTTTGTGTTGTTTCATTGAATCACACTGCAAGAATGCAGTCAATGGGAAAAGTTCTATTAAATTACTCTCATTGGCTGATATTTACTCAAGTAGCTGGCTAATGGGATATTGCTTATGTGAACTGCAATTCTTTAATATTTCATTTGTGTAATTGCTCACTCTTTAGGTAGTGATATATTTGTTAAACTGAATGATTTAGTCATTTGGTTTGTTTGTTTTCTGATTGGTTGTTTCCTTTCTGCTCTCAAATTATCAACCAATGAAAAAAAAACCACATTGGCCAATAAGTGATAGCTTTGTGTAAATGGTACTTGTAATTGTCAAATCTGAAAAGCTTTAATATTTTTTTCCTCTCTTTTTTAAGGTATGATCAACAAACTGTCCTTGGATGACAGAGGGAATGACGTGACCTTTGTCAGTGCAGTAGCCAAGAGCCTGTTTGCAGATGGGACCACCAACTGGGGCCGAATCGCCAGCCTGGTTGCCTTTGGAGCAGCAGTGTGTCAGTCCTTGAAGGAGAAGGGCAGGGAGAACTGTGTGGAGCTGGTGGGACAGAAGATCTCTGACTACCTGTTGTCTGAACAGCGGGAATGGATGGTGAAAAACAACTCATGGGTGAGTCATGACAGAATCCCAGGCTGCATGGACAAAAGTGGTTGCATAACAGTTCAGTCCTGTGCGCAGTGTGACTTTGCCCCTGCATCAGCTCCAGATTTTAATCCCATGCTTGTGTATTTTTTTTACAGGATGGCTTCGTAGAGTTCTTCAGAGTAGCAGACCCAGAGCTCACAGTGAGAAACACACTTATGGCCTTCGCCGGATTTGCTGGCTTAGGGGCAACGCTGGCCCTGTGGATCAGGTGAATTTATTGGACACTCAAAAGACTTACATGAACAAGATTTATGCTGGATGCTTCTCTTCACCTCCGTTTTGCGCCACTTTGGGTTTGGATTTGAAGACGATGGAAATGAAGGCTTAGCTGCTGACAATGCTGTTTTTTTTCCTTTGACATTTTTTCCCTTGGCTCTGTCCCACCTCCCAGTGAGAAACATGTTTTTGCAGAGGAAGTTATAAGGGTCACACGCTACATTCAATAGTCAACCTGCAAACAATTAGGTGTTATTTAAGAAATTTATTTTTCTAATAAATGTAAAATATGTTTCTATGCAAATTCCAATGGGCGGTCAGTTGACCTGATTTACGCTTTATTTTTGGTGTCATTGATTGTTTACAACTTGATCACAATAATTACAGTTGCCTGGTTGTAAGGAAGTCCTAGGCCACAGCAGGAAGGGAACGCTACCTTGTCATGCAGTCATGAAGCCCATTTCCATAAACCCCAGTACTACCAGCCTGGATCCTTTCTGTATGGACAATCGAGCTATATGAGGAGAGGCGGATGGATTTGCAATTGAGTAGCTCAACTTTCGCCTTATGTTCTGTGTTAGGAGATGAGGACGCCTGCATGTTATGGACTGTTTGACTGTTAAGAGGTCTGGAAAGGTTGAGTCCACTGGAAGAACTGTCCAAGAACTGAGATTTGGAAATCTGATGCAGATTGTGTTGATCAAAGAACTGCAGGGAAGCTGAATGTAAGTTGGAGAGAATTTGTTTTGGGTGTTCAGAAAGACAATGCAATCATTAGCAGTGCAGATCCAGTTGTAAGCTATCAAGAGTCTGTATAGGTTATAATTCAAGTGCGTTTATTAGTTAATAAAAAAAATAATTCACATGGATTAACCTTTTTCATACTGTCTTTCTGTTGGGGAAAATGTTGCACAACCAGAAGACAGGATACACTTACACACATACTGGTTCAGTTGCACTAAATCTCTTTGCTCTGCTCAAGGTTTACCACTGCAACCATTTGATGTTTATTCACACCACAACCCGAGATGGAGCAACAGCTGTCGTTTCCTAGAAATTAGTTACAGCGCTTCGACCACGCTCAGCTGTAGCGACACTTCGACAGTGGAGGGGTGTTTATCTGTACAAAAGCTGGTGCACAGCAGCATCTGCACCAACTAAACTGGGGTTCCCTTAATTACAAAAGTTCTGTTCAGAAAATGTTGGCTGCTCTGTTTGGTACACATCCTGACCCAGAGGAGCGTCTGTGTATATAATCTCACCACACTGTGTAATGATTTCTAATTAAAAGTGACTATTCTAGAGCACATTTTGTACTTCCCTGTGTGTCAGGCAGTCCGCTAAATGTTCTAATCTTGAGTGTTATAATTGATATGAACTATTAAGCAGGGGATTCCTTGGGGAGGATGTGTCGACTGCACCCTTGTTTGTTCAGATTCTCCTGTTGCCTGGGGTTACAGGACAAACACACCTAAAGGAGGTCTTAGGAGGAAATGGAGTAAAGGCTTTCTCCATGGTGATGATCCACAGCAGACCTGCTTGAATGTTCTCCTGCGTCTAGTGATGTTGCCACCACCGTGGTTACCCCCCTGCACGGTTCATTGTGAAGACCTGGCTCGTACACAATGGGGCTTAGGCAATTTCATAGAGCTGCTTGCATCATACACAAGTGGATTGGGGGTGCATAAACACCAACGTGAATTGGGGCTGAACTCTTTGAACATTGGGAGCAGGCTTCCTGGAGCCATGGATGCATTATTTAAGTGTGTGCATACATTATTTTCTCTCCTACTCAGACTACTCACTCTGAATAATTACTTCTCCTATAGACATCTTATATCCAACAGTCCCAAGGTGTCCAAAGGAGAGGAATTAGGGCACATCCAGACATGCTTTAAAGCAGGAATTCTCTCTCGGTTTCTCAGACAGAAGCACACAGACTGAGTCAGGACATTGCAGCTGTAAACATGAAAGCTTGAACCATTCAGCAGGTGAATGAATTACAAGAGTGGGAGTTTCAGGAATGCATTTCACAGTATTATCTGTGCACATAGTTAACATTGTGATCCTGAAGGCAGGTTGTGACTCTGATCAGCTTGAGATAGCTCCAAGAATCTGCCCAACCCTGAAGAAAAGCAAGTTGTTGACTCCTGAATAAGTGATCCATGCAGACTGTGGATGTAACATTTAATTACGCCTTGATCAAAATTTGACGGATTATAAAGAAAAGTTGACAAGACCTGATTCAGGAGTTAAGTTAGATTAACTTAACTAAATTTGCAACATTTCTTTGCTCAAATGTTCCCATCCAAAAGCTTCCTGCATAAACCAGCCTGCTAGTTTTTATTTGCACTTTGGTAACTTGAGCTTTGAGGAACGGCCTGTTCACACAGCCACTTTATTGGCTGAGAGCCTCAGCACTTCCCCGTAGCAACAGCCCGCCCCTTCATTTAAAAAAAGCAGTCGTTTCTTGGAAGTCAGCTGACACACAAGTTTATCTTTAACAGGACTACATGGCTGCAAATACTTGTTACAAGTCTTGAATACTTAGAACCCGGAGCCTGAGATGTTCAGATAGCCGGAGACAAACTTTCAGCAAAAAAAACCCCAAATACAACAAGTGTTCGAAAGAAACTTCAGCTGCTTTTCATGCTAAGAGTATGACCTCCAGTCATAATTTGAAAACTATCTCCACCAATCCTGCTGTCTGCATTCAGAACGTGTACGTCTGAGTAGCATCATTCCCTGAAGCCAGCGCCATCAGCTCTGTTTGGTATCAACGCCTTTTGGTTTCCAAACGCTCAGATAATTATCTTGGCAATGGAAACTGATTGAAAGCTGATAGGAGAATTAACAACTGAATCTCTGATGCCACGTAAGATTAAAACATATCCTCTGATTTGGTCACTTATACCAAAAACATGCAAACCCATTGGTTTGCCTCTTGATAAACGAGTTCATGCGTACACACATCTGGGACTGTTTGTTTGCTAAACAGGGTTGTACAACAGTTAGACTGTTTTAGACTAAACACTTATTAGACAGACTAAGGGAGGTAATGGAAACAAGTTGAACTTTTCATGTAAATGAGTCAAGTATTAGACTGTAAAGCACTAAAATCCAGTGTGAAGTGATTTTTTTTCACTACCTGAAATATACTTTGTCCTTGGTCCATACTGAAAACTCTCAGTTGACATAACCTTCTGATATTCTCCCCCACATCTGGTCACATCTGTATTTGTTCACCACCTCCATCAAACCTCACGACAATCAGCTTTGTCAGTTGTAGTTCTGATCTCCACCAAGATCCATGCAGTGACGCATCCAGCACAGGAAACTTCATTACGAATCAATTCGAGAGAAACCTTCATGCACTCATTGGTCAGAGTCTCCCTTTCATCAACACCTCACTCTGAACTCTGAACAGCAATGTTCTCATGGGGTGTGGACCCTGATCAGAGTGTTAGGTCGGTTTCCATTCAGAGCAGAGTCATCTCGTCTTTGGAAACCACTTTCTGTGACTCATCACCACTGTGCAGCAATAGCGATTCCATGCTGGCAGTGGTGACATTAGTTGCACTGCAATGAACGCTGGCTGTGATGTCATTTGACTGGTCCAGAATGTCAACCAAGAACCAGATTCCTTTAAAAATGTGCAGGGATTCAGTCCAGAACCAGACATTATCATGCATTCCTGGACTTGTGTATATAGATTTTATTTCGCAAAAAAAAAAAAAAATGATGAGAGAAGTAGCCAAAGCTCATCCACATTCACAGAGGCTTCAACCAGTCACTTTCTCAGCCCATTACGTTTGTGTTTATTGATGAGATTGTTCGAATGCCCATGAAAAAGATATTTTGAGTGGCATAGCACCCACTGGTGAATTTCTAGGAAGAGAAGTTTACACTAAACTGAAAGGGATTTTTTCATCCAGATTGCTGTAATGAATTAGAGGAAATGACGAAGTTGAAGTTTCAGAATGAGGAAATGTAGAAAATTTCAGCAATGTATTCAATTCACATGCTCTCATGTAGTTTGAGCTGGTTCCTTTTCTTATGTAATTCTTCCAGTGATGAATATGTTCTCTCCGCACAATTTGTCTGTGGACATCTGTGGAGGAGCAAAGTGCTGGCAGTTGTTGCAGTCGTCTCTCACAGTACACAGCGTACTTTGAAGCAGGACATTGACCTTGCGCTGGAGGCGTTCCATGTTTTGTTCAGTCCAGAGGGAAGATTGAGCCAGCATTCCATCTGTAAAGGGGCGTGATGTTCCCAGCAAACATGTCACAGACAGGAAGGAAGCAGCAGGACATTTTGGTCTAAGAATAAACTCTGAGCACAACAGTATATTCATGGCAGTCCTGGATTCTCTTTATTCAAACCAGTCAGGACTTAATATGCCAGGGTTTGTTGTCCTTGTCTGGCTCTGATATTCTTCCTCCTATTCTGATTATCTACATTCAGATTAGCAGAGTGAAGCAAAAACCTGTTATTCATTCTGCTCCCACATCTAAAGAAGTACAGTAACAGTACAAACAGTCTTCAGTTCATCAGCGTTAATCTGCACTTTTAAAATAGTAATAATAATAATAATACCTTAAAACATTTGATACAGTTTGGACACAAGATTAAACAGTTGTCCTTAAATGTTCTGACTTTGCAGGTCATGATTAAATTTAGATGGATTATTGTTGGTTCCTCTGCCATTTTCAGTTTATTTTTTTTTTCCAGGCCTGACCTCTGACTGTAACCAATGTGTACATGATAAACAAATCCCAAGTTCGAATGAAGGCAAACCCCTAGCTAATATGCTCTGTACTTGGTGAAAATCCTCTTGTTTTTCAACAATCCTGTTCATTCGCAGACACCAGTCTCTGGCTGCTTGGTGGAGGAAAGTTCATGTTAACTTGACAAACATCGACTGAGCCCATCTTCACACATCGAACAGCAGACACCTTTATGCTTTTAGTGTCAGTCCAACATAAGACTCGAACATAACAACAACACATATTGCTAATAACCTGAAAATATTTTGGGTTCAGTAGAAATCAGAGGCTTGTAACTACATGTCTTACAGAAACCAACACTGTCGGTAAAGATCTGTGAATCATAACGTGCAGTACATATAACCTCAATGATTCATCTGTCACCAGACACACAGAATGCTAATTCTAACCTTTATGTCCTTTTGTTGCCTACACAGTTGTTAGGGAACTAAGAAACTGGGTGACAAACATGAGAGGTGGGTGACCTATTTCCTCTTAGTCACCAAACTCTCATAAAGAGACAAAAATCTATTTGCTTTGGAACCTCCTGCATTGCAGAAGCATTGTGACTTTTCCATTGACGTCTGGTATTACGGGGTCAAACTGTGGCAGGTCCAGGCTTGTTTGACCCGACTCGAGTGCTCCAAGGTGTGAGGTTGTTATGTCTGGTTGAAGCATCAGGTGGGGTCAGATGGTCAGTGTCAGTTACAGCATGACGGCCCCTCCCCTCAACCCCCTACACCTTTTGTTTGACAAAAAACAAGTGTTGAGGGTTTGTTGACATCTGCAGTCTGAAACATTCTCTACGGCAGTCTGGGGTAATCACCAGTCCATGAGCCTCTGAACCCCGCTGAAAGGGCTGCATTGTGTTTCCAAACCCGCAAACGCCCTGCTCATGATCCATTTATTTTGTCATTTGAAGAAGCTCCGCATGTGGCCGTGAATAATTCGTATGACCGATCTGTTCTTTTTCCTGACGGGCATCACATGTTTGTCACTGCAGTACTGGCTGAATGGCCAAGTGTACTGGAACAAGTTCTTGTTTCAGCTGGCAGACGACTTGATGTGAAGTTCAAAAGATTACTTCATCCTCCCGCAGGATAATTATATGGCTCTTCCCTCATCTGGAGCTGGGATCAACGTTTGGTCAGCAAAATAACTGAACACAGACTCTAATAATAGCTGTGCGTCTCTCAGGTCTGGAGATCGAAGCAGCAACTCAACGAAAAACAAATATCCAGGTGGTCGTGTGATGGCTGTAATTTGGATACATGTAAAGTCATTCAAAAGACTTTGTTCGAAAAGATTCAAACTGAGGTGGGAAGAATTATTTTGACTATGATTAAATCTGCAGATATCAAATTTGGCAAATATAAAAATCACTCAAAGTATAAAAGTAACCACTGTGAAGACGTTTCACCATGTTAACGTATATTTTACACAAGGTCGATGATGGGGTGTTGAATGTCTCTACTAGTACCGTAGGGCAGTCAAGGTTCCCTCTTCCCTCTCTTAGTCCTTCGGTATATGTTTGTTTTAAGTTATATTCAGGATCTTCGTTTTCGTGTCCTATTGTCCATTTTCCGTGACGTGTCAATGGTTGGAAGATGTGCAGAGCTGCTAAAATCTGATAAAGACAAAAAATCTCCAATTTCTTTGGTAGGTGGTTAAAGTCAGAAAATCAAATTGTTTTGCAGGTTAGATGTTCAATACTGAACTATTTGTCAGATGAATGACACGACTATCTGACTGCAGTAAAAAAACCATTCATCTACAAGGCTTCTTTTCTATTTTTTAGTACAGCACAAATCATTGTGCTCGAACTGTGTCACGTTGCCCTGAACTGTGAATTGTTGGACGATCAGACGTCACCCTGCATCACGTAAATGATGAAACATGCCCCCCACACACCTTGTTGAACCTGTGGTCTCGTCCAGGTGCTGATGAATGTTTTACGAAGCACATGAAATGACTTCACGGTTCCCCTGCCTGCATGCCACAGATGGCATCTACTCACCTATAAAATGATAATTATGGGCTTTTCTATAGTCGTTGCTATTGTTTAGTCTCTCAAGGCCTTTCTGTGAATATGGGTCAGGGCTGCAGTCTTTCATCCTCCCCCATGGTTGATGATGGGGGGGATTACAGCATAGACAAAATAAGCACACAGCTGATAACCAAAGAAACAAAGAGGCCCACGACATCCAGCCTTCTTCTCGCAAGCTGCTTGGTAACATGTTGATCCGTGTGTTGTTGGTTTGGCTTCTCACAGAGACAAAGATTCCTGAGACACAGATAGATTGTAGTAGTACTGTCTGCTGACAGCTTAATCTGCTGTTTTAGAATATAAATCCTGCTGTATTAGAGTTTAATCAAAGTTCCTTAAAACTTAAGAGGCTTAGCACTTTTAAGGTCATAAACATGCTGCTTAGGTTCTCTTTGGCAACACTTTCAAACAGTATGCTTTTTTATTCTAATTTGTTTTCTCAATTTAACACACAAGTTATCAACTGCTTTTATTGGTTGTGGCATTAGGAAGATACATCAGGAAGACATCACCCTGCTGCCACAAATATTCACGAAAACAAAAAGAATATGCTCATCCCCCACCAAGATTAGTTCCAGATACAAGCCACAGATATATTGATTGGTTCAGAGTCACTAACAAGGTCTCAGAATACTAATACTGACAGTATTAGTTTTATAATCTATTAATTCCTTCGCAGAAATTAAGCAAATGTCTCAGCATGGCCAGGGCTGGGAGGAAGAGATAACCCCATTTAGACAAAAGGCTTATTCAGCTGTCGTGGATGTTATTGGTCAGTAAAATGAAGTACGGCTGTATCGTAGAGACAGAACTCTGTTTTCATCCTCCGCTACGAGCTAAACTATGTTGAAATTCATAACCACCGATTTTTGTCATGAAATTCATTTGGGTTCAGGTACGCACACTTAAGTGGAAAGTAAATAATGTGATAAAAATGAGGAGATCATTTCGGTTTCCTCGATATAAATTGTTATACTAGTTGTTTTGACTCAAGTGGTATTCTAATAGTAGCCTGAGGTGAATTTGTGTGTCCATCACGATCTGACTGGTGCCCTTCTGTTAAATGAAAAATGTGAACGACTTACTGTCTTTTATCTGATACAGAAACATATTATTTTTTTGTCCTTAATAATAATAATAATAATGATAATAATAATAATAAGAGCCTTATTCAGGCAATGAAGGAATCCAATCAAGAGTGTTACCTCCTGCACAAATGATGGGTGGCAGCTGCATCAAATTGGGATTAGTATTGGTTAAATGGCCGCCTTCGAGGAGTAGTGCAGCTACCATCACTAGCTAAACAGGACATTGTGTGTACGGGTTTTTTATGTAAATGTATTCAACTTTGTAGTGAAGTATGTCGGCCTCTCGCACAAACCTGCTTATCGGGCTTTCCACACACACACAGACACTTGACCTGTTCCTTTCACTGGATTATGAACTGAACCTGCAAAGCTGAAGCTGCCAGGGACTCTCCGTTGTATACCTGCAAGAACTGTGCACACACTCACGTTGCCACAAGCCATATGCCACCTGATCCCCGTCTACTTATGTTGTTTGCGTTTCTTTGTTTGCTTCCTTCGTTATTGAGCCAAGTTCTGTTCGCGAAAAATTACCCAGTATGATTTGTTTCCGCATCTGCTCACCTGGACTACGAGTCTAATCAGGTCTGAGCACATTCTGTCCTGCTGAGTTGATTGAACATCAGCCACAATGCATCCAACGTGCCCAGAGATATTGAATCAATGTTGGCATAGTTAATGGACCAAGGATGGAACTCCAGGCAAAAAAATCTAGTTGTTCAAGTAAGGAAGCACTTTGGTGTTCCTGTACAAAAACATGACATCACCTCGTTTGGGAGTTTCTTCTAACAGTGATCAGAAGTTGCAGTTGAACAAAAAATCATGTGTCATTTGAAGTCACATTTATTTTAATGGTAGCGTAGACTTGTAAGACGTTCTTACAGCTCACATGAACCTCAGTTGGTTTACCAGCAGGTTGTGATCAAGAAGTCTAGATTTTTCACCATCATGTTTTTGAAGACAATCTTCGCAAAGGAGTGAAGAGAGAAACAACACATTTATTGTCCAAGAAGAACTTTTAAACAGAAGACAAACTGCTTTGCAGCTGCTTCCTGCTCGTTTTCTTTTTCAACGCGGACTAGTACATTTTTCTTCGTCCACTCACGTTACTGCTATTGTTCCTCCTGGAACAATGACAAAACAGTTCTGTAGAAATACTAAAAATATCATATGATATCACACCCATAGAGAAAAATCTGTTAGTATTTACTGGTTAACATTCATGTCAGAAATAAACAAGTAACTCTCTTTCTCATGTACACACACACACACACACACACACATTCAGACTGACTCAGGTTCAAGGACACAGGAAGAGAATATCACTCCACAGTGAGGACTGTTGTCACGGCTACATTCAGCTCACCTATTTTAAAATTTATGAGCAGTAACAAGTGTTTAACCTCTGAAGACCTGACCATGTTTTCAGAAAGAAACACCTAAAAATACACACCCAAAGTATATCAAGAGTTATGCCACTAGAAAAAAGTTAATATGTATGTTCTTGGTGTCCTTGGACATCTAGGGACTTCAGAGAATCTATTCCCAGTGTAAGAAATTTGTGCCTGTCACTATCCCTGAGTAAATTGGAATAAACCAGAGGAAAAATGTGAAATCCTCGCCTGATTTCCCCTAGTTTTTGACAGAGCATAACACTATGCCAACAATGATTCCATGGAGACAGATTGCATTGTTTACCTTTAGCAACTTGGTTTCAAGATTTCAGATTGCTGGATGTATTCAGTCAGTCTGGTTGATCTCTATTTGGGGAAGTCGCTGAATGAACAATATCTAATGTTTTAAGCGAAACATTCAAATTTTCTGCACAGTAATTGTAGCGTACAAATTCATACAGAAACAAATGCTGAAAATGTACTTGATGTGTAGTCGAGTGGAAATGTTGACAATGATGTAGTTCATTTTTTTTGACTTTGTCAAATTCAGCTCATTTTACTGACTTGCAAATATCAGTAAAAGGAGTGAGTTGACTTATGAAGTGCAGCAGCTCAGAGATGGACACATGTACACACTTTCATACCATCTCTCCTTCATCCAATAATTTGTGATTTCACATCATGTGGGTTGATGGTTCCGTCCTATCTTCGGAAACCTAGGAAACTTTAGGAAACCTAAAGTGAGTTGGAGCATTGCCCTTGACCCGATGAGTTGGAAGCTTCACAGGCTGCTGTTGTTTTTATCTCTGTCTGTGTTGAACGTGTGAATCTGACAAGTAAACAACCCCCACGAGGATTGAACCAAAGCCCCCATGTTGGACTGGATGACTTGTGGAGGTAGTGATGGCTCTGGAAATGAAACGTGAGAGGCGTGAGACAGGTGGGGTAGGAATGTTCCTGAGAGAGCACTCACATGTGACAATTTGGAATAGCTGACGTACTGATTAATAATCCAGAGTTCAGCCAATGAAAGCGAGGCTGAAGGCAGAGAGAATCAGGCTGGTGCCTTCAAGTCCCCTGACCTGTGTGTGTGTGTGTGTGTGTGTGTGTGTGTGTGTTATATATATAATACACACACACACACATACACACATGTATATATATATAGGAATGTTACACGCTGCCATTATGAATTCATGGTGCTAGAAATGTTATGTTAACGGTGGAATGCGACATAGTGCACATGTGTCAATGAATCACATTGAATGTGGTATTAATGGATTACAATTAAAACACAAGGTACAATGCAGAACACAAGTTCAGAAACAAGAACATGGACAACACCCAAAACCAACTGGATATGGTATCCTGATCAACAGGTTGCTGTGGTCACAACCTCTCATTCACATAGTTACACCTTAAAGCAAACACAGCTAAATGAAACTGTAATAATGTTCGAGTGACTTGAAATTAATGATTGAGACCATAAATTCATTGGGAAAATGTTTACCGAGCTGATAAATCAAGAGATGTAGGATCTCGTTTTCAAGTGAGTGGAGTCGCCCCCTGCGGGACCTAGAAAGAGTAAAGGTCCCATTGGCTTCAGACTGATAGGTGTGTCCAGTTCTGATATATTATCTATGGTCGATTGCCATTATCAGCACTTCCTCTTCTCTGTGATACCAGCTTGAAATAAAGTGCCACTAATCCTCTCATACAAGAGACTTTAGACCTGGTAAAACCTCCCCTTGTCCTCATAAAACATCTTATCAGCAGCTAATGCAATAATCAACTCATTGAAAGTACTTCAACATTGGCTTCACTTTTCAGAGCCAAAACGTTTGACGAGACTATAGAGTCTATTACTGACCTCTGCATAGGCCCATAGACCCGATTTATCTGAACGCAGAACGCAAGAAACTTCACATTGGCCTCACTCAAGTACCCCTACGATAATCAACCAGCGGAGCAGTGCTGGTGTGATGACAACCAGCAGGGCCGACACAATCTCAAGGCTCCGGGCTTCACCTGACAATCGCAGGTGGTCACATTGGGGGGGTCCTGCAGTGCACATAAACTACGTTGCATTAGTTTGGTGATCCGGGACGTTGTCAGGCTTCACTAGTGTGCAGCCATGCCACAGTGAGTCCAGAAAAACAAGAGCTTAGCGCAAAGGAATGTTGAGAGCCCTTCACTGGACCCTGAAGGGGCTCTGCAGTGCACATAAAGAGAGCAGGAGGAGTGTTGTGTTTTCCAGGATGAGGTTCACTCCTGCACTGTCCATGACTTTGCTGTATGAGATTTAAGGCTAGAGGAGTTTTAAAAGTTAAGTTAGTTTTTCTTTAGATGTGAGAGTACTCTGTCCACAAAGGTATAAGAACCCGACCTCCAGAACATAGTAAAGGATCTGATTCACCCCGTGGAAACCCAGTGTGGATATGTAAATAAATCCTTTTGGAACATTTTCTCCCTCTGGCTGTTTTTCTTTTTTTTATAGTTGTGGATCATTTTGTACTGTACCACACCTGATGCAAAAAGACATGCACTTCAGATTGCTAGCTGGTAAATAAACCCCTTTGAGATGCTTTGTTTACCTGTCGGAACATATTCTGTCTCTCCATGGTGTCATGTTTTCTAACGTTTCAGCCACCTTGTCGTCATGGCCCCAAGTCGAATCCAGACATGAAGTGTTTATCTGACTTCTTTCCATTCAGCCTCGTGTACTTTATCAACCCCCACAGAAGATTCTGTGATACCTGTGAAAAATCTCACATCGTCTGTGTTTTGGTGAAAATACTTGGCAAACCGATGCCTCCCACACACACGTCTAACGTAATTAAAGGCCCTGACACAGGAGTCTGTGGATGGGGGAAATACATCTCGGCTGAGAAAACATAAGGCGGTGTTTGGCTCTCTCCCTGCATTCTTCTACCCTTCGCCCACGCTCTTAAAGAAACAGAGTCGCTGCTCTGGAGCGAAGAACCTTCAGCTCTTTTTTTCTTTTAGCGATAAGAGATGAGTGGCTGTGTTAAAGTGAGACTCCACTCAATCACTTTAACTTTAGCAATTTTCTGCTTCTTGGAGGGACAGATGGGGCTTTGTCTTTCAATGCCGGGGCAGCTTCTTTGGGTCCCCACTGATCCTAGATGACCAGACTCGAACTGAGCTTCATTCCATCACGTGTGAAGAGCACATCACACATAAGTTGTAAATTTGGTGATTAAATGAAGCCAAAAGATAAATCAAACTGAAACAAGAAAAACACTTGGAGAGTGCAGACCGCCGCCAAGCAGCTCACTTCCACCTATATAGTGACTTCCATGCAATATAATTGTCCTATATTCATTTTATCTACTCGAATAAATTCATTCATCATCAAAACATGTCTTTGTCACTAATCATGAAAAAAATCATTTTCATTATCAACCTTGTCACACAAAGCATGCATTCTGAGCTCTATTCATTTCTGAAATAGTAAAACCAAAAACAAACCTCTGTCCCTGTGGGCTCAAACCCCCAACCTTTGGGCTAAAAGCCAGATGCGATAACCACTGCTCCACAGAGGCAGTTCACTGCTGATATTGGAATTACATACACACATGCTGAAAATGTATGTCATTAAAATCCATTAATAACTCATGAGTTATTTTTCTAACAGACAAACAAATAAATGAACAAACTGATTCCATAACCTCCTTGGCGGACGTAAAATAGCCCTAGAGAGAGAGCAGGAGGCAGCTCTCGTGTCAACCATCATAGTGATGGATGTTCTGCCTTTTCTGCCTCCACTGTAAAGGTCCTGTTGTCTTCACATTATAACACATCACGTTGCTTTCGTTACAGTGAACCTTCTGTGAAGCACATGCATCACCTCTGGCTCGTTCTTCCAATGAGGACTCACATTCACTGGCTGAAAACAAACATGACTTTCAAGACACAATCCACCGGATTCTTTTTTGCCCTTCACTTTTCACCGTTTTCCATTTGTTCCCCCATAACACCATTAAACAGTGTTTCATTCATTCTGAATACCAAACTGTCCTCCCAATGAAAACAACATCCTCGGCCATGAACACAAGCAACAAGAGGTCAGATGGGGGTTGCACACTGGACTGGTCTCAAAGTCTGGAACTAACTGCATGTGTTTGATGGTCAAGAATCACGTTACAGGCTCTTTGTCTTTCTAACCATTTTAGGCTGAGTCAGGTGGTGTTCATGTGAACTTCAACTTGCTTCTGATGTCACTGAACTTTGTCCAGACTGTTCCTTATTTTATCAGGTTAGTCATGGAGAATCCTGCCAAGTCACCTTGTCAGGCGCCCTGTACACAGGAAGTGGATAATCCCGTGACTTAAGATTTTTATCAGGTTTTTAAAAAGCTATAAAATTTCTGCTGTTGTTGCTCTAAGCTGACCACAGGGTTTCAGTTCTTTTCCTTGGGCCTGATGACTTTGTGTTGCCATTGACATTTTAAAACAATGAATGAATATAATTTCGCAATAATGTTCTTGTCTTCTTAAATCCCACAGCAGCACAAACACAAAGCTGTACGAAGGGCTGACGCTGCCCTGTTGCCGGAAGAAAATGTCGCTATTGTGCGTCTGTGAAAACCGCAGACACGTATCTAAAACAGAAATATGGTTCAACAGCAAGCCTGGTTAAATAATCCGCTAAAAATAATGATGTGTCACTGCAGTCTGGTTCAGTGTTGGAAAACATTGGTGCAAGTTGTGACAGACGTAG
The DNA here is from genome assembly GCA_901007665.1 of Aeoliscus strigatus. Lineage (NCBI taxonomy): Eukaryota > Metazoa > Chordata > Actinopteri > Syngnathiformes > Centriscidae > Aeoliscus > Aeoliscus strigatus. The sequence continues at coordinate 145,148 of CAAKHB010007578.1, read as the reverse complement.
TTAAAAAAAGGACTCAACCTGCAATATTTGGTGGCTTTTTTGGGTCTGTCACCTCAGTCTGCATCCTTTCCTGCTGCTCTTACCAGAAATGTTTATTTCACACCTGTATCTACACAATGTTTTTAGTTTCACAAAATCGGTGTCTTCCAGATACGTGTCAATCATTATTCATCAACGTATCAAACATTTGACCTCTGTTGTTGTTTTTGTGGTTCCCCTGTGCATGATCATATTCAAGTTCCTCATGCGCTCTAGCGATAGGCTGAACCTTGGTATCACGTGTCTCTCCCCAGCCAGGCTGACTTCCTAAGCGTCTGTTTACTCTCCCTCTGTCTTTTTTCCCGGCCCTTCCATCAGCTGACTGTTTGCTTCCTCCTAAAGCAAATTTGCTCTGTGATGCATTTGAAAGCTCACAAGAGCAGGCATGTCTTTGGCAAAGTCATATACCTGTAAACGCATGTCAACCTGCAGCTCCCCCTGTAATTCCCACTGTCTCAACTTCTAAAAACAGCAGCTCCTTTTTTTTCTTTTTTGTAGGGAAGTTTTTGCACAACTCAGGGTGAGGCACATTTTGTGGCTGTGTTTAAAGGAATGGGAGGAATGAGGATGAGGATCCAGGCAGGGCGCCAGTTCAGAGAGCAAGTAAAGGAACATTGTGTACTAAACCTGAAGCTTTGCAGCACTGAGATTAGTTTTTGAGGTTTTAATGTAAAGTGGGATTATATTTGGAGGCCATTTGAAGCACAGATGGTTTGACAGCAAGAGCTTTTACTTCGCTTTGCAATTCATCAGGGCTTTTTCAGCGGTGGCCTTTTGTCCCGACCATGAATAAGGTGGGCTTTGATGCACTCCCATGAAGAAAACAGCTGGCAACGCAACTGCCATTAGTGTCTGACAAGTCAAGCTCCAACCTGCTCTTCTTATTA
>CAAKHB010007578.1:111969-144089 GCA_901007665.1 Aeoliscus strigatus | reverse complement strand
GATGCAACGTGAGGCCACAACCAGGCCAGAGTTTACTGCTCGAGTCAATAACGTTCCCACGCATTTGCTGGAAATATGAGCATCATAATCAAGTCACCACTATTGAGATAAACAACTGAAGAGTGTGCACATGATGCACAGACAGCAGTTTGAGGACGTCAAACAGTGTTTACATGCAGGATTAACTTCAGTGTGTATTTAAGTCGACACTGCCAATGCATTGCTGGTCAAATGTTTACAGCACCTCAACTTCTTTATGCAAATTTAAGTACTCAAAGTGGGTGAAAACAAATATATACTGCTGGAAATAAAGACAACCGGCATTTCTGCGATCTGTAACCAGAATAAACGTAAGACGATGAAATGAATGAATGTTATGACCCTAATGCAGAGCCAGTGCGTCCCTCTTCCTTAAAGCACCTGCAGTCACTTATCAGTCACTTATCAGGACATAAGGATCAGGAGCACGGGGGAGCTACCTCCGGTCAGACACACCAGCAGAGCTCATGCTGGGGTTTGTTTTCCGTTTGTTGTTGTTCTGGTTCAGTTTTATGCTGTTGTGTTTAATTCTGTTCTTTGGGCAGGTCCAGCAATGATATTGTGACTTGAAGACAGCTTTGAGAGAGGGCACTTGACTGGTTAGTGGCCCGTTTTTTTTTTTTCCCTGGTGAAGGAAAGTACCTACATTTTGTTGTCAAATCAAAAAACCAGTGAACCAAATCTGCAACCAAGACGAAACTGAAAACGTATTCTGGCCAGAGTTTACTTGCAATTTGACTGAATGAAAGTGAGAGCACTGCAGCTGCGAGCTCAAAGAAGCATCAATATCAAAGGTGTGTCCTTGCAAGTCAACACTGAAATATATATACAGGTATGGAAGGACAAAGCTATTTACATATACAGTGTATGAAATATAAAAAAAATCTTTGTGAATTACTTTTACAAAAATCTGTATGAGCACCACAACAACAGCGTCAACACCTACGATGCTTTGGAGACAGTTTTTATGACATCTTGACCCTTTTGATGTCCAAGTATAAAGAAGTAGCTCAAGATTAACCAGTGGCTCTGTACTGGCCTGTGAGTGTCAAATAGAAAAAATAAAATAGAATGATGACTGTTCCTGTTTGATTAATTTAGCAGTGGGAAGGAGCAATCATCCATTGTGAAATGGACATGTCTTGAACCGCTCTGCACTAGAAATTATGAAATGCAGTAAACATGTTGTTACTTAGCTCTTTGTCGTCAGCGTTACTGTGCTTCCAGAACATCCCCTGTCGATTAAAGCATGGTAAATCGGCTCTGTTTGTTATGTTCTTTAACGGCACTCAAAGCTTTTTCAGCGTTGCCTCATTCCCCCAGCATTCATTTTGTGATTCCTGAGGCAGCCACCTAAAGTGCAACGGTGCTCAGGAGGAGCCCTGTGTGCCATACTGTGATATCCACTTCTTTGGATTTACTCATGATGAAATAGTGTCACCACAAACAAATACTTTGCGTGTTCCTCCAGGATTAAGACACCATCATCGCTTTGCAACACTGTAATTAAAAAAAAAAAAGTTTTAGTCCATTAGACATTTGAATGTAGATTCCAGAGCAGCAATCTTCTCTCAGGCCAAATACTTTCAACAATACAGAGGTGGAGCTGAGCTGGACGTGCTCAGAATGAAAACAGCAGCATTACGTTAGACCTCAGACTGTAAATGAAAGAGAAGGAGCCCCAGAATAACACGGGACAATGGAAAGAGTTGAAACACAGCTGGTGAAACCCAGAAGTACAAGAGGAACGTATGTTGCTGCCCAATGCGTCTTAGTGCACCACCCACTGTACGAGACCATAAAGCACAAGATGTCATTTGTTATGGTTTTTGCATCTGCAAAACAGAGCAAAAGAAAAATTGTGTGCAGAGCTGCAACATACCAACCCATATTTATTTCATAAAGTAGCTTTCCAGTTCCAGCTTACCAGCACTTTCTTGTATCCTAATTCCACAACAGATCCCTCTTCTACTCACATGTATTTTGAGTATGTGGAGGATTATATGCAACATTCACTGTGTGTCTATGTCTAAACCTGGAATCACGCCTCTGCTGACCCGATGTGTTTCTTACTATCTTACTCCATCTTGATTCAAGTGATAGTGACTGAGAGTGATCAGATCTTGTATGAACGACAACTTGATCGGCATCATTTTCCCCAACACTTTTCCGGTCAAACATAGCCCTTTGGACCGTTTTATTTTCTCTGCAAACACAGAAGTTTGATGAAGAAGAACGAGAAGAACAAGAAGAAGAGCTTGGAAAGTCACAGGAAAGTGAGTCAACGGCATACCCTATGCCAAAGGCAGTGCATTGACGTGGCTCCTACCCCTTAGGTACTACATCGATTTGACACAGACGCATAAACCAGGCAAAAGATCTTCATTAGGATTCTTCAATTTGAAGGATTTATGCTTCAGTCCTTTTTGCATAGGCATTTCATCAACTTCTTTTCTTCTGAATGTTTGAAATAAAAAAAATCAAATCAAGTCTTATATTTGTTGCACAAGATAAATTCAGTGACCTGACTTTCATGATGAGGTTTAAATTATTAAAATGTGATAAAAGGATTCCATGATTTTGGGGGTTACCATGCAAGTTGGAACTTGCAAACAAAAGAATCTTTTTTTAAAATCTCTCCTCTCCCATGTTGTGTCACTGTAGAAGAGGCCGACAGCTGAGAGAGGATAAATAGAAGCATGACAACATGTTCCCTAAATATCGGGCTACCGGAGGTAATTGCATATGTTAAAGACCGCCGTGTGAATTATTGACTGTCACGTTGTATCCTTTAAACCTACGGTTTATTTGGATGTGAAAGGACTTGCAGTGATTTCTTTTTACTGGTATCATGTTTTGAAAATACAACACGTACTGATGGGGTTGAGATGTTCCAGAGCCACTTTATTCAAATGCCAGCGTCAGATTACATGGTGATGTTTTCAGATTGAGTCATAAATAGGTGGAGGAACTTGATGAGCTGACCCTCAGGTTCTATTTTCAGCACTGTGTTGATCAGTAAGGCGCCACTGACCAGCAGCCTGCTGTGTTTATTATTGTTGCAGTTTAGGATGAAAGACTACTCTTTGCAATTTTCTGTACCTTCATCCTAACATTAATCATAGCAGAGACATGACGTCACATCTGAAAAAAAAAATATTTGATCTCTGAGTGGTGGTGCAGTGGTTGCTGTTTGTTGGCTCTGTGATTGATTGGTGAGCGGTCCAGCTGACACTGGGTGACTGGGCTCTCACTCAGTGTCAGCAATGATAAGAGATAGAAAACTGATGGATGGACGAATGGTCACATTCTGCTGTCTTTAATCAGTGTGATGGCCGTCCCTAGGGGAAACCTAAACATGACATATGATTGCTTTTATCTTTCACCGCTCTCAAGATTTTAGTCGTTTCACAACAAAGGTTCACCCGTGGTCACGTGTTGTAGGTCGTGACTCAAAGAACGAGATGAATACAAGCAGCTAAAATGGGTTTTCTCTGCAGCTCCATGGCTAGACTCAGCCTTCGGGATAGGAAAAGGAGCTCAGACATCCGGGTGGAACTTAAAGTGGAGCCGCTATGAGTTAGGATGCCTCTCTCCTGTTTCGGGCATATCCACCTGGGAGGAGACACCGGGCAGGCAAGGTGGAGAGATTCCATCTCTCAGCTGGCCTGGTGGAAACAGGTGGAAGAGGCTGGGAGAGGACTGACTCAAGCTGCTGTCCCCAAGACCTGGAGCCGGACAGGCACTGGAAGACAAGGGTTATTTATGCTCAGGGTGAGAAACAGAATAATCAACAAAACAATCTTTCAAAAGAGACTTCACAAAAGGAGGTAAGAGACAGCCACAGGCCACACGCCCTGTACATAATCAGTGGAAAAAAGAAGGTTACTTACCCCAACTACCACATGTTGACTGTGCTTTTTTACTCTGTTTACACGCTATTTACAAAAGATAGTTTCTATTGTCAGAAAATAGAAGGTTGTACAGCCACCACACAGCAGGGTCAGGTGGGGAACCGCAACTGAGAAAGAGGATCCACATGACGCCGTCTGCCTGAATTTGAAGGTTGTGTCATCAGCCATACACACACACACACACACACACACACACACCTGATTTACAATCAGACTAAAGCATACACTAGCTACACAAACTATGACCCTTTCCTACATGTGATCATCAAACATACAACACAACAGAGCATCAGCCATGATGTTATTCTTGTAACAAATTTCCGTGTTAAAATTCTGAAGCAACACTGAGCAGCACCTAAGATGTTGGTTGCTCCTCTGCATTTGCCCAAGGATCACAAGTGGATTGTGGTCAGAAAAAAACAACATTTGGCACAGGGGTAAGCCCAAGGTACATGTCACAAGTGCTATAATGCCAAAAGTAAGTGTGGTAGCTGTCCTGTCACCTCCAGCTGATCAGTTCTTGGTAACAGATCAGATCGCTGCACAGTGCATACATTTTGACTGTATTTGCAAAGGAGTGATGCAATTTTCTTTTCTGCTTTCAGATGATGTGATGCAACACGAGAACCAGCTTTGCACCACCGACGTTTTCTCTCTTTTAACTCTGATTTAGAGTATTCGTGTGTCACTTGTCAGCTCACTGAGCCCATTCTCATCCCAACTTTTCAAACTGACTTTGTTACTGTCGACACTGACGCATTCATTATTGTTGCAGACTGTCCATTAACGCCACTCTGCATCGGCAAATGTTCAACCCATGGCTCGCGCTAATGTTTGAGGTTAAAACCCATACATAGTGTTGTCCAGAACCATTATCATCTGCCTTTGTACCTAAATCTAATCTAATCTCTAGACTACAACTCCACTGTTGAAATAAGGCTATTAGAGGTTTACAGTGTTGAGTAGTGGATTTGTTGCACTTGCTTCTTGCTGTAAGTCTGGTGTAGAATTGAGCCAACCATCAGCCCTACCCACCCATCACTGTGGGCTTTCGGTTATATTGTACTTTGATGTCATGTTGACGTTGTGTATCGGTGTTTGATGCCACTGGGGTGAGACATGGTTGCCATTTAACACAGAGGGATGAGAACATCACCGATGGGTGCCAGGAGTCAGAGAAACACAAATTACTGATTTAGAGGAAATACATTAATTTGAATAAAGAAAAAAGAAGAAGCTGAGATAAATGAGGTGAAAAGTTTCTGCTCTTTGTTGGATGCAGCCACACAAATGCAAATATTCCTTTATTCTAGCTTGCCTTTTTTTTTGTTGTTTTTTTGTCGAAAGCTGTCACGGCATCGATAAGCTATGATTTTGGAATAAGACATGTAGCTTCTCACACACACACACACACACACACACACACTAGCCCACCCTCTCTGCAGTTGTTGAATGTCCCTGGGGAGTCTGCAGGATTATGGAGGGGATTTCTGTTGGATTTCAGTGAAATAAAAACTGTTTTTTTCAAACCACCAAAGCGTCCTGTTGCATCAACCTATCACAAAGACTTGGCGTACTCCTCCTTTGTACAAGCGTTTTTACCAGCATATATCTGCCACTGTAAGCTGTGAATAAAAGACTGTTGCATCATATAAGGAGGAGAAGGCTGTGGGAGTATAACAGGCTTTTTAAAACAGTGCCTGCCTAGTTTGTTATCTTAATGTATACAGTGTTTTATAAGACTTGTCTGCAATTATGTTGATGACAAATGGAGGAGGAGGAGGAGGAAAAGAAATAAGATGCAAATTCTAACATATTTCATCATATTTCAGTTTAAGGCTTTTAAGATGGGCGATTTAAAGTAAATACAGTAGTGTTTATTTGTAAACCAATATCTCCCTGTGGCCTTCTTCTATGAGCAGACCTGCCGCATGTTTTGATGCTGCCTGACATTCCTCATAAATGCTGCATCAGTTGTTGGGAACATCCTGTTCTGAGCCGCAGGAGCATCGAGGCAGATCCCTGAGTTAAAGTGCATGTCTGGACTTGCCGAGCCTTACATAAGATCTTCACGTAATACTCTCAGAGTGACTGTACCTAACAACAGAGGCAGTTGATGAGATGACGGGAACGAGGTCATACGTTGGCTCGACTGCAGCTTCACTGATGTCACAGTGGCAAGACAAGAGGAAGATGATGATGAAGAATGCTGGCGTGACCTCGTCGCAGCGCTGCCTCAGACATAATCAAGGATCAACGTATTGACAGTGTTTGTGTCTATATGTTTATTAATAACAAACTGATATGATATGGACAAAAGGCAGAAAATAAACACAAAACATTAGCATAGCATTGCTCTGCATTCATGTCTAATCAGCATCTGGATCTTGTAGGAGTAGACAGGTTACGTCAGAACAAACTTGGCTAACAGTGATGGAGACAAGTTTGATTTAAACCTTTGAGCTACGACTTACTTTACTAGCTACTGAAGGTAAAATGAAGGTCTGTCATTCACTATGTGACTCTTTCCTTTGCTATGTCACTTAAAGATGGTCCTGAAACCCGCTGAAACATGACAGATGTTTGTATGGTGACACGTTGTCTGCCAGGAATGCAGTGGTCATTCATCAGTCATGCCAGCTGGGGTAAGAACATCGATGTGTAATTCATTTGTGTACATTGTGTTCCAGACCGGGTTTTGCGAGCACACACCCTTGTCTGTCTGTCTGTCTGTCTTTATGATCAGATTTCTGTCTTTCTGACTCTTTGTACTCTCTGTCTACTGTAATCTGTCCTTCTTTTTTCATGAGCTTTTTGATTTTTTTTTTCTTTTTGTGTTTTGTGAATCATCACATCTCAGCAGCCTGTAGGACATTTTCTGGTATTTTTCAGACTCGAATGTTGAAAGTGAACATTTGCTGCCAAGCCTGTTATCTCCCGGTTTTGCCAGGAGCTTTGAAGGGAGCCTCTCCAAACAGACCAATTCTTTCGATTTCTCTTTCATTATGAATTATTGTCTCTTTCTATATCCGTCATGTTTCATGTGCTGCTGAAATTCCCGCTGCATTTACTGGATTCTTCATGTTTGTACCGCAGACAGTTTATTGTTATGTGTTTTTCACTTCAGGGGTTTTGGATTTTTTTTTTTTTAACAGTTGGTACAAATGTGTTTGGTTGTTTCCGTTTTCAGATTTGGTAAAATAATAAGCACTGGTTTAAAAACATGCTGCCAGGAAATGTGGCGTTGGAGATTGTTGTGAAAGCGAGTGGGCAGACTCTTCACACGTCAGGGTCACCACAGAAAACACCGCAAACATCAACAGTGGCTCGGGCCCATATCTCGTGTGAGGACAACTCATCATGCATTTTGTTCAGACCATGAATTGAATGAAAAACTAAACCACACACAAACAAGGTAGTAAACATGCCCAAACCAACCACAGCACCAAAGAGCCAGCAGACATGGTCAACTGTGGTGTTTGGACTCTGAAGGACTTCACGTCCAATTGTCCACTTCAACTTCAAATAGCACTTAACTTCTGAGTTTCCATCCCAGAAATTCAAAAATGCCCATTTCTAGACATTTCTAGAAGGATGAGATTAGCTTGGCCCACTCCTGCAGTGCCTTAGGAGGTTAAAATGACTCAGTATAAGAAATATGACAGAATGCAAAGAAATATAATATATAAATGACCAGCAGATGATTCCTTCTGTACAAATGTTATTTCATTGTAAATCTCTGCACCTGAGGACAGAACTTATGCGATAAATGAAAGATCGGTTTATTTTTACATGTCAGATATAAAACAGACTGACAGACTACATCTTTGTCACTGCAACTATTCGCATTGTTCATCAGACAGTTTTTTTGCCACTTGCCACCTTCCCTGCTCCCTGGCTCCAACTCACTGAGTGTGTGTGTGTGTGTGTGTGTGTGTGTGTGTGTGTGTGTGTGTGTGTGTGTGTGTGTGTGTGTGTGCCTCCTGCCCAAGTACTATTCACCATGGGAGAACAAGGCCCCCCAGTGTGTTCTGTTTTCCACATTCCTTGCTCCTGACATCAGCCGGCTGCAGGAAGGACGCAGCCTCAATGCCAAAATGGCTGTGTGCGGGAAGAGGCCCCCGTGACCCTGGCAGTCTGGCTAGCGGACCTCTGATAGGGTGGGGGCTGCCGCCATCTCTGTCGGCAGAAGCCCCCACAACAATGCAATCAAAGGGATGCTTTACATACCACATGTTGTTTTGCGGTATAAATTAGATGAGATAGCTAGCGATTGTTAAGATGGATTATCCCCCGTAGACGGGTCATATGGAAATTTAGGTCACATGCTGAATGTAAATATTATGCTTTCAAAATTGCAGCTGAAGACTTAAACGGCTTGTTTAGTTTCAGTTTCTGGCCTCGTATGTGGTCAGTCAGCTGTGTATTAACACAGAGAGTCATCGTTTGTGAGTATGTGATGGTCCATATTCCTGTTTATTTCCGGAGGTTGGAAAGAAAAAGTATTCAAAAGTAGTAAGTAAAAAAAAAAAAATCAGCTGAAGGGTGTTTTCATTCAGATGTGGTTGGTGGAACACTCGCTTGATCTGTGGGAGGCTGGAGTGTGACTTTTTTTGTCAGGCCGGGTACTCCTACCACCATGGCTGTTTCGAAGTTGCGTTCCCTTTTAGGGGGATCCGTGAACTTTTATTTTAGCTCCAGAGATGACCTTCGGTTCTGCGTTGCCTAAAATGGAATCAGATTGGCTCTGATTCAAAGTGTTCTGTGCAACAGAGAAATAATGTTTAGATGTCTGTTCTGAGCACGATCACTGTGTTGGGATTAGTTTTAAGCAAAATCTTTGTTGTGTGAAAAATTAAATGTTGTATTTTGTTCAGTCATCTTCAGTTTTAGATGCTTTTAGATGTTTTGTCCTCTAATCTAAAATTCTTTCTGTATGCAGTCATTCAGTGAGGTATTCAGACTCATCATTCACCCCAGATGCAGCCTTGTGTCGGGTTTCCTGCAAGAAGAAGGCAAAGTGTGTGTGTGTGTGTGTGTGTGTGTGTGTGTGTGTGTCCAACGTGGGAGGGCAAGTGTTCTGGGGGTGGAAGAGAAGGGGAGTAGAGCGTTGGAGGCATGGAAACGTGGGAGGAGGAGACATCAAAGACGGAGGGGAAATCGGATCCCCTCACTGGACAAAGCAGGCTGTGGGGTTCAGAGACAAAGGGAATGTGATCCGCCATGTGACCGTGAACGCCACACATGCCTCCCCTGTCTGGCTCCATTCAGCTTTTCGCTCATTCAGCTTTATTAGTGCCACGACTAAACTGAAATTATCCAGAGAAATACGAGCAGTTGGTGATTTGACAGGCTTACTGTAGTTTACATTTGTGTGCTTTCACTTCCATTGTTTCTATCCATATTTTATTTCATATTTTTGTTTTGTTTGTTTCTTTTACACATTTTCAAATAAAGATTATTTTCTTAATTGATTAGTTGTCTGCAGGGAAGGCTACAAACGAGGTCAAATCCTCAAAGTCTTGTTCTGTCAATCGTCATTTACTACCACTGAAGGAGCAGCGAAACCAGCAAATATCAACATTTTTTACATTTTTCATAAAAAAACCGCCAAAACATTTAACCTATGGACTGTTGTAGCTCTACTGAAATATGGAGAGATGTAAAATACAATATGTATGTGTGAAAACACACATATTGTATTTCACATACATTGTCATGAAGCAGCAGCAATGGACAATAAACAGAAAACCAATCTGTTGGAAAAAACAGAAAACAGATCAACAAATGTCAGCTGCAGGCGTGCTGTTTGTGTATTTAGGAACGACTGAAGGTGGACAGATAAAATAGAATAACATTTGTGGAACTGGTGTTTATTTTCATGAAACTCAGGAACAGGATGATGTCATCTCTTACTGTGTAGAAGTGGAGTTCAGAAAACAACGAAATCAACATTCTGATTATAATTTGACAACACATTCTGAACACGAAACTGTGTGATTCTGAAATGCTGCTGTTGACTTCCAGGCCTGTCAGCTGCTGTGTGCCTGCTGTCATTGTGACCTCTACTTCTCTATCTTTGATCAACACTGCTCATGTACTGCGTTTGTCACATTTCCTGCCAAGAAACCTTGTCTGGTGTTGTCTGGTGATGAAACTTGACCTCAACGAGCCCGGTGCTCCCCTGTACGCCGCACAGCGCACAACACATGAGGAAGAAGGAATATGGACATACATACGGTTTTGTGTCACAGAAACTCAAATTTAGAAGGGATGAAAAACATTTACACCATTGTCCCAGTGTGTAGATGAAAAAACAACATGACACGTATCAGCAGCTGTCGTCATCCAGGGTCACCGTCAATTAACCATTTACAGGGGGAGTTAATCACACCCTCAGGACAAATGATACTATCACTATATCACTGAAGTAAGCAGATGTGTTCCTCTCACTTATATGATGCTAATGTGATGATTTCTACTATATTTCATAGACTATGTCTCCAGTTGTTAGGATTCTGCATCACAGGGGTGATGTCAAACTGGATGAAGAGTCAGTTCTGTGTGACATATTCAGCAGACCAGCAGCTTGCTGAAACACCTGGTTCAGTGACCGACCAATCTTGATTTCTTCTTTCACTGTGCTGACATCATTGACAGCAGGCAGCCAGAGTGAGACATCAGTGTTATTTGTCTCAGCAGGTCCAGCTGACGCCGTTCTTCCATCACGTCTACATCGCGATTCACATCAGACTGCTGCTGTGTGAACAGGGTGCGGAGGAGTGCTGCCACCTAAACGTTTGACCCGTTGTCTGGCAACAGGACGGGCATGACTAATTTTCATTTCTTCAAGTACATTTTGTAGACTAAAAATAGTTTCACCACAGTAATGGGTGTGTCCAGACACCACCTACTGGTATTTATATGTTTTGACATGTATTCATCACTGTCTGATTTTGATCAGTCAGTCTTAAGGTCACCACTCCTTGAAGCATTTCGTCTTCCGCATATGATTGGCTCCTTCAGTAAACATTTACTGAAGTATTTGTATTAAAAGTTCCCTTTGGCAGCCAGTGAAGTCGCCCCTTGCTGGACATGAGATAGAATGCAGATGGATATCACTTGAGCATTGTTCCCGTCTTCTCTAGTGTCCACCACCACGTAAACACTCATGTCTCCTCACTCATGTTGTCATAGATAGTACCCTGGTACCTCAAGTAATGCTTCACTTTTTCTGTCAACTCTCAGCTTGAAATATTCTTTCCACAGAAATGGAGCGCCACACTGTTTTGTTTTGTTAGAAGAGAGAGCCAACACCTTGTGACACCCAGCGGCAGGCGTACAGGGCTGACAGGTTTGGGCCGGCTCAAAAGTTCAATTAGTCTTAGACGGGCTGACACAGTGGAATGTTTCTCATGTGGTTTGTTTGATATTCACAGTGTTTGGTGGCAAACGGAATGAGAACTTCTCTGCTGGCAACGTTACAAACACGAGGTGAAGTCAGTGAAGACGTGGCTTCTGTTTGCTGTCAACAGGGACCGATGTGCTCACGTTGTGCACGTAACACACACACTCACACACACAAAGGAGAAGCAGGAGAAAAGGCTGCATTTTTCATGAGACAAAGGTTTGTTGTGTCCTGGTTTTGGAAGTGTCACTTGAAGCGCCTCGATATCCCACTCTAGTGGCTGCAGAGTGTTATAGAAACATGCGCACAGCTGAATTTCACAAGAGCCCCTTTAGGTGCATTTCCTCATTCAGTAAATGTCCTCAGTTGAACGTTATGTCTTGTGTTTGCATATGCAGGGAGAACCCCAAAGACTTCCTGTTAAACACAATCGACTGCTTCATTTAGTTTTTCCTCATGAAACACAGTCAGGCTGAACAAAGGACAATTGTACATCTAATAATGCCTTTATATCTGCGCGTGAACCTAAAGTAACCCCTGTTTTTTTCCCACTGATGACAAGTCTTTGAACTATCAGTACTTTATGTCAGTATTTAATATTCTGAACTTTATTGGGGCTTTTTTGTTGCATCATCATATTTGTAAAAATTAAAAAAAGTCTGTTTGTACTGAAGTTGGGCCCACCTCTCTCTCTCTGTCTGTCTCTTTATCTTTCCCTTTGTCTCTCCGTGTCGTTCTCTATCTCGCTCTCGCTGTCTCTCTCTCTCTCTGTGTAGGTGTGTGTGTATGTGTGTGTATCTCAAACACTACTGGTGAAATTGTTGTCAAAGTTTTACACAAGTTGATCACTATGGCTCAGTCCTGGATGAGGATATTTGTCGCATCTGCTGGGAGTGGTGGCAGGTGTACAGATGTGTGTAATTTTGCCTGAAGGCAAAATTACGCATGATTCTATTCAGCAGTAGTGGAGAGAAAAAGGAGTGAAAAAAACAGTGAAACTCTGATCGCTGTTGTTTTGTACACATCCAATAAACCTGTCCGATATAATGAATATATTATATTCATTATGAATATTGATACTCTGCACATGGACACGAATGGATCTTATCACGCAGTTTTCTTGAATAATTCTCTGTTTACACAATAGTGACACAAGAAGCGGTAAGAACAAGTGGCTAGTGAATGGATGACGTGTCACAAAAACTATGAGTAGTGTACAGGAATGCTCTATCAAATTTGAAAAGACACGTTTTCATTTTGGTATTTGCTGTAAAATGCTAGCAATGATGCCACATTAGCATGTAAACGGAGTAAGCTGTTAAAGGGACTTCCAGGGACTTAGAATAGAGACTGTGTGTATTTTTGCAAATTTTGTGGTGAAAAAGATCTGTAGGATTAAAGGACTAGTTATGAAATAACCGAATGCAAAGGTAAAAGGTCAGTCCTGACACAAAACAACTCAGTGAGACATATAATAATAATAATAATAATGATCATGTGAATTCAGATTTTAATGTAAAATAGTATAGTAATATCAATACTCAAGTCCACTCAGTCTACAGATTATTATTATTATTATCAGCTGAGACATTTTTACTACTACAGTTTTCCGGTGCTGCACCTCTTGTTTGTCTTAGTTCCACAGCTGACACGTGACCTACAATGACTTTACATTGGTTATGTTTTACGGTTTTTGTGACACATTTTGAAAGAATTTTAACCCTGCTCATAGCTCATTCATTTTCATTTTTATTTTTCAGGGGATACTTTGAATTTCAAAGGTCAGCATGCACAAGCTACCTGCATACTTTATTTTTTGTATTTAATCTTTATCCAACCAGATAAAAAAGACCCATTGAAATCAAGACCTCTTTCACAAGGATGAACCTGGCCAAGAAAGGCAGCAGCACATGAACATCACTAAGTGCGAATAAATGTGAAGGTTTATAACGTGAAGAAACAGGGATTTCAATCAAGTTTTTCTTTGACTGTAATGTGAAACTCATCCCTTTGTCTCATTGTGATTTAAGTGAACTAGTTCTTCAGGGAAACACCAGTGGCTGCAGGTTATACAGGCAGACCAAGGGAATGCACATACCTGCAAAAAAACCCAAGAAACCTGGCCAGATTTGTTAAAAAGGTAGAAAAGCAGCAGCGTGAGAACTGAGCTGGTTTTCAGTTCACACCCGGATCACATTATGCGGGTTATATGTCCACTGCCAGGAACAATTGGTGACTTTTCATGCACACACCTGTGTTTGTTGTTGTTCTTGGTATCTGTTCCAGCAACAGAATGCAGTCAGGTTGGGTCTCTGCAATGGGTAGTATGCAAAGCATGTAATTCAAAAAACGGCTGGCATTTTGACTTCCAAAACAAAAGAAGGAAGACACTTTTTTTTTTACAGGCACTTCCCCTTTATTTGCTTTGTTGGTGAACAGAATTCGTATGTTGAGAAGCAACACAAGTCTGTGTCAATATGTGATCTTCAAGTGCCTGTGTTGCAGAAACACCCCTATCTCGGGTTGTCCAGAAAATCGCAATGTGACTGTACTCTTCTATTTCCCCTTGGTGCCTGGTTACAATATAGGTCATGCACCCCAACCACCTCAAGTTAGAAGATGGGGCAGAATAAATATTTGATTTATTGTCTACTGACATGGCACCATGCTCTTAATATACTGTATAATAACAACAACAATAATAATACTAATATAATAATACATATCTATTATAGTTTCTATGATCTGTGCATTGCAACAGTCTCTCTACTGAGTGGCCGGTAGTTGACTCACACCTTAGTCACATCTCAAGGAAAGGACAGAGACACCACATAGTCATAACTTTATGCATATAGGTTGGAAACGATTAGTTGTGAAACACAGTGAAACAATTTGTTTAGTGACATTTTTGTATATGAGAATAAAGGGACAAGGAAATGTACAAGAAGACAGACAGAAAATCTTTTTGTGGTCATTATTACATGACACTTTGCTGACACTGAAGTCCCATCAAAGTACAACTTTAACAACAGATTCATTTCTTCAATGATGAGCTCATTACTGACAACCCCCCACCCCCCATGTCATTTTTCAGCCAAACATTAAACACCAGAAGGCTTTGTACAGTCAGAACACAGAGTTGCCTGCTTCATTGCAATGATTTCATAAGAACCAAGTATTTATTTTTGTGTAAACGCTGCCACCTGCTGGCGTTAAAAATCACCTACAGCACAAAACAAGTTTACAGTGTGTTGAATTGATGGGAAATAAAGAAATGAAACATCTTAAATGAAACTCTGCCTCCGATTTAATAGAATGACAAAGGAGCTTTAAACATGTTAAAGAGAGTAAATGTACTATTTTTAGTTGGATGTATCACAAATATGAATAGATAGCAAATAATAAAAAATAAATAAAAATGAAAATAAATGGTCAACGTGGAAGAAATAGTAAAAAAAAGACTGCTCTGCAACACATTTACAAGGAATGAATGTTCTTGTGAAAGGTGGATAATAGTTGTATCTAGCAGCATTTAAAGATGCAAACGATTTCATTTGACCAGGAAGTCTCGTAAAGGTTTGCAGCATATAGCATCTAGCTGTCATATCTCTGATACCTCTTTGTACCACTGAAGATTTTTGTTCCTATGGAGCCTTTGAAGGGACATGTTGAGCACAAAAAAAAAAATGACAGTGACACCATAGTGCGTTCCATAAGTCAACATCAGCTGTGGTGTCCGTGACTCACATCACCAACCATACTTTTAACTGCACCTGTTAATGTACGAGCATTCTTGTCACCCCACTCCAGTTAAAATCTCCAGTTACACAAGAAAGAAACAACACAGTCTCAAAGCAGAACAAACCACTAGATGTCAGCCCTTCTCTGGTCTGACTTCACTCATTTTAATTAAATTACTGACAGGCGTAACAGTTCCTGCCCCACGCCTCTCTCCATTCCTCCTTCCTCCTGCCGACCCCCTTCTCGTTTCATGCAACCAAAATAATAAAATGCTGACCCCTCAAAGACTGCTGTGAGGATGTCTGTCTCAGCATAGCAGCTCCACAGAGAGAGAGAGAGAGAGAGAGAGAGAGAGAACTTGTTCTGCTTTCTAACTACAGGCTTTGCTTTGCTGAGGGGCTTCAGCACTGCGCTTCTGTGACGGTAGGTGTGATGCTACTTTGCTGTCTGTCACTGTGTGTGCCTGTGTGAGTTGGATTTCGCAGGTATGCCGGGGTGATCCACTTTGTACTCCCCCGCTGGGGTGCCTCTTATTGGGGGACGATACGTCCTAAAGCCACTGCTTCTTATGTGGGAGTGTGCAGGGGCTTGGGGAACATAGTTAAGTAAATGATTCCCCTGACATGAAAGTCAACTCTCTTGTTTTACAAAGTCAAGACGTTTTCAGACTTACAGTCACTTGGTGGGAGGCGGCAGCTCAGAGAACCGAAGAAAGTGTCAGTCAAATGAAGCCATCAATATGCTAAGTGGCGGGGTTAAGCCATCCAATGGGTGCCCATCGCTGTGTCGTTAATTTGTCACTGAGGATTTGGGAATGTTTGGAAACCACTGGCTGATTGAGTGGCAAACATAAGAGATAATAGCTGGCTGGGCTGGCTGGGCGACCTTTGTCCTCGTGTTAATGTGACCTTACTGCACATTTAGCAAGCCAAAAAGGTTTGATCCCGTTCGACGTGCACACGTTGAAGGAGCGACCCGAGCCCGGGAGGATTGTCACGGCTGGAAGAAGCTGACTTGTGAAGCTAAAATTAAGCTGAGGGCTGATTTGGAATGTCACACTTGGGCGGTAAGAAGCAGAGACGGCAACCTGTGGATGGTGACAAATCTTCTGAGCTGTCGGTGGCAGAATAAGGACTTGGGACACTACACACCCCTGCTACTGCTAGAAAATAGACGCAGTGAAACAAGAGAAGATTAATTCCAAAGTTCCAAAAAAAAGAATTGTAACGTTTTCAGTAATTCGATATATCTGAGAAACTAAAAAGTGAAACAAACATGTCATTGGTCCCTGCTGTGATTTTGAAGAAACATACTTATAATAATCAGCAGAGTATACTGCACTCTTCTTTAGAAAATCACTAGGGTTCATGCATTTTACAGAGCTGTTTTGGAGGCATGGAGGTTCTGTGGTCGCCATTACGTAAGCCTATTGACAGACAGGCACTCTGAGAGCAGAACTGCAACAAAATCCAATGAAAATGAAATAATCTGTTTTCAGATCATTTAATCAGTTTTTACAGATTTTTACACTTTAAGACAGCTCAGTTGGATGGGGTTACAGCACACACACACACACACACACACACACACACACACACACACACACGTGAACCCAACATCGAATGTGAGTGTTTGGTCACAGCTATGTCATCTCCTTGACTCAAGTCCTGTTGTTCTCACAAGCCTGCAGTAAACAAGAGAAACAGTCCCATTGCCCCTCTCTTCCTCCCTATCACGGTTGACTCTTGCTAGCACCTACATTAATGGGAATAATTTCTTTGGAATATATTTCACAACCCTTCAGTAAAGAAGGAATACTATTGAAGAAGTTCATATTCTTTTGCTTTTTGCTTTTTTTAAAAACAATCAATTGGAATCAAGATGGCTGCTTTGTCCAATGTGCTTCACTGTCCTGGGTAGATGGGGCGTGCACCGTATGCATACTACATCTCAACAAGTCATGTTATGTACAACATGAGACACACTGTATATCTGCAGTGAAAGCACAGACAAGATGTTCAGTAGCTGTCATTTGTCAAACCCCAATGACATCTAGATGAACGTTTATGACCGGGCTCATGTCTCATTACGCAGCAGCTGCAGGAGAAGTATATGGAGGCAGCTGACTGCGCGGTGGCCACCATGCTGCCTCACTCCCACCTTGACTCAGTTCATATGGGAATGCCTATTGACAAATGTACACACACAGACATTCTGTGTTTCCAGTGTGCCACGCCATTTGTCATATCTCCTAAATTGATCTGATCCACTATCAACAACGTGTTAGAGAAACTAACTATACGCCGGCTGGTGGGCTGCTGGTACGCTCTTTGTCAGAGCCTTCACAGGAAAGCTCAAGTGTCACGTACCTCAGCGGACAACAAGTGAGGCTCAAAGGCTTGACTGCCAGCAAATCACATGAGCCTTGTTTGAACGGACCCCCAGGTCGTGCTCACTTCTGATCCTTTGTGGCCGACTAGGCTTCACGTTAGATACAGTAGAAATGAGCTGTGCACAGCCAGAAGACTACTCTGTACTGTTGTATGAAAACACACAGCTGAACCTTCACATATGTCTGGATTTATGTCTGGACAATGACTTTTTTTTCCCCACATGTAACGTATTAATATTCTAAATATAAAAATAATAATAATAATAATTATGATTGCCTGTTTTGCAATCTCTACGTCACATATTTCTATTACAGCAGGCAGCAGCTGTTTGCAGGTATGCTGCTCCACATTTTCAATCCACATCACCTCACAAAGGTGAGGACACAACGTGAGCAGATTTAGAAGGTGTCGTTCAGCTTGAAAAAGGGGGAGATGATAGCTCACGAGTCCACCTTGTCCGCTAAGCTGCAGCTTCCTTTCTGTCAAACCCTTAAATCTCGTCCTTCTTCTTTGACACTCTGTGTGTCACACGCTGCGTGATCCAGTGTTTGTGTCACTGGCTTTACACATTAGAGCCACAGATGAGAAACTGCCAAGCAGGGAGGTGTTTTATGGTTGTAATTCAATATGAAATGAACAGCTCCTATATTGAATCATTTCAGATAACTGCTAAAACAAAGAATAAGTGTCTTCCTCTGAAATGACTATTGCAGTATTTGGCTACTGTTGCTGATATATTGGGGATCTATTGACAATAAAAGCTTTTAGGGACTTTGCAGTAAATAAGTAGTAAAATGTAACACAGTAGTCAATGTCAAAATTATCATGATTTCATAACAATGGCTCTAATTAAGTCAACATACATGTGATTTTTCCCACAGTCACTCTTGCTGTCATCACAGATCACAGACTGATGGGTTTTCTTCTTTAGTCAACGAGTGATGAAATTTGGAACATTCGAGCTGATAGCTGTACAAATCACAATTTTCCCCAGAAGACTGTAAATACTCCTGTGTGATGTCCTGCTTTGAAGGCTCTACTGTGTATTTCGACCTGGATTACAATCGTGTTTGGATGTCTCTGATAAACTTTGCGGGTGGGTCCACAGCAGAAGAACCGAGTGTCCGTCAATGATAAACGAGGGTTTGCACTTTCCACCTCTCTCCGTTCTGCTATTCTTAGTCGCTGTGCGGTGAGTTCAGGGTTTAGAGTTACAAAGACCTTCCTCCCTCTTGCTTTCACTTTCTTCACTTCTCCTCCCTCAGGGCATCAGCGCATGGTCGTCAGCCACTGGTGTGTTTCTTATTGCAGAAAATACCATGAAATATTCTGATCAGGTTAAAAGCACCAGGGTACATACCAAGACCCCACACACATCACAACACTTTCTATGTGAAATAAACTTGGAATGGATAAAATGGAATACAGTTGTAGGTTAAAATACATTTCAGTTACATTTTATTTATGCAGCCCAAAATTACAACACAACATCCTCTTTAGACCTTTTTTAACCCTCCAATTTGCATGAAGTTCCAAAACATTTAATTGATCCATGATAAAACTCATATCAAGAAATATATCAGATTGCAGTGTCAGTTAAATCCATCCAACAGTGATGAGAGGAGGTGGTTTCCATGTAACATCATCCACACCAAACCTTCCCTCTTTCTCCTTCCTTCCCCCTGCTCACAGTGGCCTCCCGTTCAGGGGTGTGTATGAGTGTGTGTATGTGAGCCGGAGCCTCAGAAGCCATGTCAGACCCCAGGGACATCGATGAGGACGCCATCCTCAATGGCCTCAGTGCCGAGGAGCTGGATCAGCTGGAGTATGAGCTGCAGGAGTTGGATCCAGAGGTATGAACAGCACTCGAGAGCAGATCACTGCCTGAGAGCAGATCACTTTCTGCAACACATCAACAACTGCAGGGGGGCCGATTTGGTGGTCTTAAAGTCCTGCAGCTTTGTGTTTCCCCTTGTAGTACCAGCTGTAACCTGTTGAGTGTTTATTCCCATAAACTTAGCACCAGCCGTTAATTTCATTTTGCACCTTTAGACTAGTTAAAGGTCTGTTTATAGTGAGAACCAGACTTGAGACTGGTCTGAACAGATTATCTCCCTGATGTAATGTGACGAGTTTACAGACATAATTTTAACACGACAAACTGGATCTGAGGCCCAACTTCTTTCTTACATTTTAGTGTAAAAATAATTATTAAGTATTCAGTGAAGATGCCTAAAGGCAAAATGTCCTACTTACATGTGCTGTAATATAAAGCCATGTAGACCATAAATGCAGACCATGTTTCCTTCTGCCTCAACCTGCATGAGGCTATTGAGACACACCTTTACCTACAGTATATACCTGAATAACACTATGAAGTCCTATTTTGCAGAGTTTTGTACACAGGTCAGACTAAATCCAGATAGTGTTGGATTAACATATATCTGGCTGGTCAGCACTGCGCAGGTCTCCTGCCACCAAACTAAATTATTCAATCCCCCTGTTCTCTGTGCTTAATGTTATATCAACATAACATCTGACCTCCTGTCCTGTCCGCTCAGAATGCCATGTTGCCAGCTGGCTACCGGCAGCGTGACCAGACAAAAAAGAGCCCAACGGGGCCATTTGACCGTGACGCCCTGATGCAGCACCTTGAGAAGCAGGCTCTGGAGTGTGAGGACAAGGAGGACCTGGTGCCCTTCACTGGGGAGAAAAAAGGTGGGCACTCTGATTCACAGTCACATGGAACTGAACAAAACCCACTGGCGCTTTGTCTGAGGATTTGTAGCTGTCTTGGGTTGAAAAACTTCAAAGCCAAAACTGGTAGAGTTTGACCTGAGTACTGAACTGAGCAGCATACATGGCATGATTTTAATCTTTATTTTTCCATTGTAGCATAACATAGTGTTAAATATGAAGAGACCAGAAATTGCAGAGATCATTAGGACTGTACTTCCTTTGCAGAATGAATAAAAATAATCATACATGACATATGCTCTGACTGACAATTAGTCATTATTAAATGGATTCACAGCTGAATTTATGAAGCTGAATGAGGGAAAAACATTAAGTATCAAAACATCCAGTCTTGACTTCAGTGGATTGTGTTGTTCCACAAAGCCGTGATAATCCCAGATTTGGGGAAACGGAATGGAGCAAAAGCCAATTCATGGTTTGAGACTTTCACAGAAAGAGAAATTTATGCTCAAAGGAAAACAAAAGTTACATACCAACAAGCAAGCAAAATGATTGTATTTTCAGTGAATGCTTTCACTTCCATCTAGTCCAGCTCATTGCACTCTTTCTTTACACTCTCATTGTATTTTCATTTAAACTTCTGGTCTCTCTCCAGGAAAGGCCTTTGTACCCAAGAAAGCAGCAGACATCCCTGAAAATGAGCAGGTGATACTGGAGCCGGAGCTGGAGGAGGCTCTGAAGAATGCCACTGACGCTGAGATGTGTGATATCGCAGGTTAGACAACTAATGTTGACAGTATTAACAGAAGAACAAGTCCTCCATCCATCTAATATCCGATAGAATATTTGTCTACCTTGATATATGTCACCGCTCAGAAGTGGATAAGTCCATGATGAACATGAACACAGATGGTCTGAGCAACGTGTGGTCACATTTCAATCAGCGTTTGGCATTTAGCACCTACTCAAGTGACACCTGTTGTGTGCAGATATATGTACTTGTTCACACACCAACAGTGTTATACGGTTATTATTATGTCTGAGAAAAGAACAGCACTGCCATGTGTAATCCCCACAGTTGACAAATTCATGCTCAAGGTTTTGCAAATTGCTGCAAGAAGCTGTTTAATAAGAAGTCAAACAGACATAAATATCCAAAATATCTACAAACAAGGTTGTCTTCATGCTCACTCCGAGGTGTAATAATGCCCAATTTGTGCATTTAAAAAGTAATCAAGAAAAGCAGTGTGTGTGACAGACTAGTGTGATGTACAGAATACGGGAAACACTGCTGGCTTACCGGTGTTGATGTTGTTCATTCTCTGTCCTGAGGGCAGGAGCTCTCAGAACTCACTCTGCACGGCTGTTGACAGGGTTTCTTGTAACTATAAGCTGCTAAGAATATCCTTGTCTGCTTCTTGTGATTTTGTTCAACTTTGGATGATCAATCGCAAACAATGACAAAGCATCACTTGCTGTCTTCCACAGGGGAGGTGTTCTGTCTCTACTACCACTGTTGCCGTCTCATAGGCAGAATGACTGGTTGACGTTACACCTCTGGATATTCAAAGTGACTTGGCACAGCATGTGCACTGTAGATATCCCTTTACTTAAAAAGAAAGAAAAGAATGCATGTTTAGTATATCAGAAAATGACACACTTTCCAATGACATACTGTATGTCAACTTTCACAGATCATCAAAAACCTCTGTTTTTAGTTATACTGATAAAAAAACATGCCTGAAAAGAAATAATAACAGATTAAACTCAATTTAAAAGTTTTAAGACATTATTTAACTTGAGTTGTGGTGTTGGATCAGGGAGACAGTCTGAGAGTACTTTGACAGTTTGATTCATTCTTTGTCTCTGTTTTCAATAAATATTTCCATCATTAAGAGAAATAAGAGGAAAACAATGGTGAAACAACAAAGAACACCAGGGTGCCACTGATGGACAAGGGATGTTTGTGCTGTGATGAATATTGTTGATTGTCTGTAGATCCTCGGATGTTTGTGTCCTCATGCAGTTTCCCAGCAGCCGTTGCTGATTGACAAACGCATTGTGGCCCTGACCCACATAGTTCGACAGTACAGATGTAGTCATCTTCCTCCTGTCGGCTTTGCGTTGCCTCTCTCAGCAGTTCTGAAGTCCAACTGTCACATATGTGATGGAGTCCAATTCCCCACGCTCAGCAACACAAAAATAAATAAGCCTGCATGGCCAGAGGTCGGCAGAAGGAAGGGTGGAGTGGACGTGTGGGGACGGTGGGGGAAAAGATAGAATATCTTTTGGAAACAGACATGTGGGCAGATGTCATTCTGAGGCTCAAACTGAAACCAAAAAAAATCTTCATGAAAATTACATTTCAAGAGGAAAAGCTACTTGTTTTTAACCTGACAATCCAGACAATCCTGACGATCGTGGCATTTTACAGTAGATTTGCCGGTGTTAACTTGATTTCACTCCTGATATTTTGTCACGCACACAAACAAGAAACATAAATTTGCGTTAAAGATAATTCAATGTGTTCAGCACCTGAACATGAAATGCTGAATCTTTGTATTGCAGATCTTTTGTATTCCAGACACCTGAACGTGTGCTGAATTTTGTTTTGGTGTGCTGAATTATGTTTGTGAACCATTGAACACCCTGGAAAAATGGGCCGCACTCCTCTGATGGGTCGAATGTGCAGGCATCCGGAAAGGCAGAACAGGGGAGGCTGTTTGTGCAGCTCCGCCGGTCTGTCAAAGAGGCCGCCGTTTTAACCCTGGATGAGGTCCAGAGAAGGATTAAACCTCCGTTAGCCTCTGTCAGTCTATTGTTTGGGCAAACGGACTAAAAGGGGATGAATAGCTTGGTCGGCCCACTCCAGCGGGCCAGCAAGTCATCGTAGCGACTTAATTGTTATGCTATGTTATGTTATGATATTAACACGTTGTTCTGCTTTTTAGTTTTTTACTGTCTGTTTTGTGCTGTAAAGCTACTGTGAGTTATTCTCAGTGACAAACCGGATGACGTGGGGGTGTTTATGGCCCATCTGAGCAGGCAGCTGTCTCGCTGGCCTCCCTCTCCTCACAAGGGCTTCTCTTGGTCCCCCCTCAACATGAGGTCAGGAGGCTGGTGGGTGACGGCGAAGGGAGGGTGAGAGCTAAGGAGGGAGTATAGCTGTCACAGCAGTTGGTGTGTGACACGGTTTGAGCAAGAGAGGCGCCGACATTTCTGCCCCCTGCTGGTCAAACATAGTCAAAATAGGGGGCGTGAGCAGATGAAGGGGTGTGGAGGGCTTGTCGCTCTCGTGTTCAGGCCCAGGGTCAGGTTGCTTTATTAATATACGGATGTAAATACGTTTTGCAGTCAGGAAAGGAATGTGGAATATGACGTTATCACAAGCACCCAAACCACTTCATATTGAAGGAATTATTCTATTTTTTCTTAAACAAATAATGTTATGTTGATGTGGCTGAAATTATGCCTCCACTGGTGGAAAGTCATTTTCATTTTGACGGCAATTGTAATTTGTGTTCGTTTCATGGTCCCCTTTATGTTCAGGAAGGAAACATTGTGTTCTTCATAACATTATACATGTACAATTGCTGCATCCATATTATTAAATTAAACATAAATATTATTATTTAATCACCAAGCATGTTTATAGGCTCACAAACACCCAAAAGATAAACAGGACTTCAAATTCCTTTGCAAGTCTTTGGTTGCTTAGAATGCACAACCAGAAGCTTCCATGTCCCTGGCAGTCTGAAGTCAAGTCATGCCCACATGCATGTCAGGCCTGCAGTGGCTATTCTGGAGATTCCTGATGGGTTGGCTGGGGTTTGAGTGGTGACTGAAGGTGATATTTGGTTATATTTAAATACATTATGTATACTGCCACTGATACACATGAGTATACACAGGTGGTACACAGAACCAACTTGCTCATGATGTGAATCCTTGTCTTCAAAATAAAAGCCCTTCTCTTGATTGTGTGTTTTAACATGTTTCTTACTGTGGAAATGTATGTAATGTAATGGACTGGACTTCATCATAATATGACTTTAAGCTTTAGAGTGAACTTTTATATAATGCCAGTATCATCATTAATCATTTTGTAATCATTTCTTTTTTTCTTCACTGGAGCTGTTGGAACGAAGGAATTTCCCTCTGGGATAAATAGAGTAGTTCTGATTCTGATTATATAATAATGATTGGACATCCAAACCTCTGGCTGTGCTTTCCTAATTTGTGTGTGGTCTTTTCATATTGACTCACTATGAACAAGAATAACAGAAAGTTATTTCCATGCCCTCACCATAATAGCTTCTATTATGTGTGAAAATATGTTGCATCATTATTTCCTGTGGCTTCCTGGAAAAACTGTGAGTTAACAGCTTAAGAATAAATTTCCGCCCAAGCTTTGACAACAAATATTCCTCTTATCTTGACATGCAGACACACAGAGTCACATATGTGCTGTCAGAACATCCAACCCAGCCTGTGAAATGTACAAAAACGTGATGTAACGTGATGTTGTGAAGAGATGGACAGAATTGAGCAGTTCATATGATACTTGTCAAGCATCCCAGATATCTCCTATCTTGCATTCACAGTGATTGTCATTCTATACATGCAGCTATTCTTGGAATGTACACGCTGATGAGCAACAAGCAGTACTACGACGCTCTGGGCACCACAGGACAGATCGCCAACACAGAGGGCATCAACAGTAAGTCACCAAATCCTTCAAATTTACTGAAGCTGTTTTGATGAAAAAAGTGAAGACGTGGCAGGAGAGCCTCAAGTGTCCACTTAATTTATGTGTTTCCATATCTTATGGATAAAATGTGATGACTGCTTTTTTTAGGTGTAGTAAAACCAGATCCATTCAAGGTCTTTCCAGATGAGCCACCCAACCCCACCAATGTGGAGGAAACCCTGGAGAGAATCCACAACAATGACAGCAGCCTGACAGAGGTCAACCTCAACAACATTAAGGTCAGTCCAACACTAAAGGACAACAGGATAAATGACCATGTTTTTAAATGCACAGGACATGATGTGAAGAATCTAGAGTGCCACTTCTTACCTCCAGTGTTGAAGACTTAAAAGCACTGACTTTTTAGCTATGTCGATCAGGATGGACAGACTAGACATCATTAGGCTTGTCAAATCAACGTTTTGCTGACTGGGCCCATGATGTCTCAAGTAGTTTCAGCAGTGCATTCTGGCACGCCAGAAGCACCTCCCTCTGCTTCTGCCTATCTGTTTTATATTGGAGACCAGTTGGGGTCTTTCCTCTTCAGCTAGAGGCACTGGCTGCTCCACTCTGCCACCTGCGATGTTTCTTTCATGGCCTGGCGTAGAGCTTGACCAGCAACTCCCAGTTCCTTCCAGCTGCTTACTGTTGATGTCGCCACAAAACCCCAACCTCCAACTTCCACAGGGCAGACTTATGTTCTCCATCCTGGCTGCTCAGCTTCTGTGGCAAGCTCTACATACTTTTTCCATTCAAAAACCTTCTCCACTGCACCCTCCCAAGGGACTGTGAGTTCAACAAAGCACACAATGTGTTGGGAGTCTGGTGGAATGATAAGTTTCTCAAATGCATCCACCAGCATCTGCCAGTCCCGGGCTACCTCCAGCTGTCCCAATCTAGGCCTTGATGGGGTCTTCCGTTGCCTTTGTTCCCCCTCTCTAAAAAGACAACTGGCATATTCAGGTTTGGTTCCTGGACGGCAAGGAGTTGTTCATTGTTTTTCTGTGTTCCAGGGTTGTTTCAGACCATTTGAGCACTTTGTTGTGTCGCTGGTATGGAGCACAGCGGGCATGATGGATTTTCCTCCAGTAATCGGTTGAGGTTTTTGGGGGTGGGAACGACATCATGTAATAGTGTCATCCTGTAATAGTGTTGTCCCTCTGTTTTTGTCAACAGGACATTCCCATCCCAACACTGAAAGAAGTCTTTGAGGCGATGAAGGGAAACTCTCAGGTGGAGTCTCTGAGCATTGCCGCAACTCGTAGCAATGACCCTGTAGCCTACGTGAGTACACGCCACTTTTAACTAAATGGTCTGTGTCTGGGCACGTTTGAGACAACTTTCTGTCATGGAAAACAATTATGTTTTGTTGCATTGATACATATTCAATACATATTAGAATTACAATTAATGGAAATGCCCAGCATCAGTCTACATCGTCATTTTTAAGATGATATGTCTAAATTTATTTCACCATTTCCACCAAACTCCACATCACTCTGAAGTGTCAAAGAATGCTAGCAGCACACAAGGAGTCACTCCGCTGAAATGAGTGTGAGGACTTCACAGAAATTCAGTAGACAAAACACATACGATATATATGAAATTTTGTTATGATGTGAAACAAAATACTACACTACTGTCACAACTGGACGTCCTAATAACTTACTAATGTTTACATGCTGACAGTAGAATCAGACTTGATCAGCTCAGAGGATGTCTGACCAACAGCTGAACCATCAGTTGAACAGAATTTGCGCACAGAACTTGTGATGTCTACAAATATTGCATCACTGTCCAAAAAAGTTCTACAGTATTGCAAAGTTATCTGAAACTGGTGATTTACACCCCTAATACTTATTGTAGGAGGATATGACAATAACTTCAGCCAGGTCGCAGCTTAACACAAATTCAGTGGTTTCAGTGTTTGTGTTTCAGGCATGTGCTGAGATGCTGCAGGAGAACACCAGCTTGCAGAGTCTTAATATTGAATCCAACTTCATCACCGCTGACGGTATGATGGCAATCATCAAAGCTATGGCCAGCAACGCCACACTGATAGAGCTCAAGATCGACAACCAGGTTCGAAACAGAGTTTGCAGATGACTACGTGGTGCCTTGACACAAATACTACAAGTATATGAACAAGGCCAACAGCTTCTGTTACCGGCAGTTCCATAGTTGATAGTATATATGTGGACCCATTTTGAAAAGTATGAGAGGGGTGTGATTAAATAACATCAACACAACCTACTAAAAAACTGTCCCCTCCCAGATGCTGCTCTGCATTGCTTAAGTTCTAATTTTACAACCACAATGGACAAAATCAGTACACACAATGACTGTGTGCCTTATCAGTGTGTGTAAGCTATATGTGATTGTGCGAGTAAGAAACTTGACTTCCAACTGCTGTTGTTTCATTTCAAATGTACTTTGTGAGAGCTGGTGTTATCTGGAATTGTTCTTCCATTTTGAGAGCTCTGTTTCATTTCTTACAGCGGCAGAAGCTGGGGGACTCAGTTGAGATGGAGATCGCCACCATGTTGGAGAACAACTCCAGTATCCTCAGGTTCGGCTATCACTTCACCCAGCAGGGTCCCCGTGCCAGAGCCGCTATGGCCATCACACGAAACAACGACATGAGTGAGCTATGGTTTCATTTGACGATTGATTTCAAAACTGCACTGGGAAAGATGATGTTTTATATTGAGGATGTATTCTCTCTTTTATTTGCAGTTCGCCAGCAGAGATTAAGATGAAGGAGGAAACAGACGAACACTTAAGCCCCTGGAAAATTGCAAACTGTCAAACCAGCCATTGACGGCCTCATGCTCCCTTTGTCAGTGTGGAGCTCGAGTCCTTCCAAACAACTTGTGTCAGAGTGTGTGTTGGAAACCACCAAATATTCTTTTGTTTACTGCAGCCAGCTTTGTGTAGACTGCTAAATTCATCATAAAGGTGTGCGATGGGTCACAAGCACCTTGTGAGGTGTCTTTTTATGATTTTGTCTGCATCTGCAAAATCATCCAAAAAGTTTCATTCATTTCAAAATCGTGATGTGGTGCTACCTGTGGGGGAAAAAAATCTGTAAATAATTTAAATAAAATATATTAAAAGGATTTTTTAAAATGTTTATTTGTATTGTTTTTACTCTGTTAAAATTCTGAGTATGTTTCACAGACAAGCAGCAGATTATCAGAATCCAAAATGAAATCAAATGACCCGTCAAATGTCTTTATTTGTCCCTAAAACTAAAGGAGTAGAGAAAATACCCACATTTAAGAAGCTTGAATCACTGACTTGGGGCTTTTTCCCATTCAACAATCTCTAGGGGAGCATCAATGGTTGTCATTTGATTTAACAGTCAATTATTAATCAATGAACTTTGGCAGCCACTCAACATTTGACTCTTTTCAGGATCCTCTTGGCATCTATAAATTATTTACATTAATTGAAACTCTTCAGTCAGATGGATTTTAATGGACTAACTCTAACAGTGCTTTAATCCTTTAAGTCTCTCCTGATACTCTGACTTCCACCAAGAACCTGAACTATTTTTACCCACCTAAAACACCAATGTAAAACCTATTGGGTACACCGGGTTTGAGTTACCTTGCTCTAAATATAAAAAAACAAGTTGAGACCCTGAGAGATTTACGAACAGAGACAGCTGCTAACCTCTGAGGATTCTGACAGCATTGCTTGGGCTCTTGCCTTTGCCCTCTCATGTGATTCATCTATTTCTTCAGTTCTTTAAAATGCACAGTCAAGACTGACGCCAGGTCTCTCAAACGTCTCAGTTTCAAAGGCCTGCATGCAATTAACATTTCACGTCTATGAATATACTTGTTTGGCAAATTTGCGTTAAGACTGTAAGCTGCAGCATTGAAAGAGTGAAAAAAAAAACAATTTAACTGTAAAATAAATCTACAACATCAAATACTACATGTATTGCCAAAATTTGCCAAAGTTATGCAGTCCTCTTACTGGAGAATGATAAAGCAAAGTTTCTTTCGTCACACATACACTATATTAGCAGTGTCACCTGGAAGTCTCTCTCTCTCTCATGAACCCCAATTGCGTTATGCAATTTATACCAACTGGTGCTGAGAAGGTCACTAAAAGCCCCCTTAAGAATGCTAACTGCTGGCATCACCAGCACAATTAGCACCAATTCTGCCTATCTGCTGCTGAATTACAGCAAAGCTTACTGAGGATTAGTCCAACTAGACAGAGTTGACAGAGCTAAACTGAAAGGTCGGGAGGGTGATGAAAAGAGTGTCAGTCCTCATGTTGGAGGTGGAACTTGATTGTCGGCAAAGAACAGGTTGGTGATGCACAACACTAACAAATATCTAATATACCACCAGTCACAGCCAATAGCAGACTTGAAGTGCAATAGCCATCTTTCATAATGCATGGGGTTTTTAACTCTTGAACATGGTTCGTCCAGGTTAGCTGCACCGCTGGCAGTACGCCAGTATGCAGTACACACATGCTGGTAAGGTCACGTCATCATCCAACAAAGTCACACACAGGACAATGAAAACTGTTGTATGGAAGAAAAGTATTTTCTACAGCCACAGATGAAAGTGTTTGCAACCTCTGTCCCACGTTATTAAAAATGAAAAAGTCCTTTCACATTCAGCTCAGGTCATTTCAAAACACATTTCACAGCGCTCTCAGTGACTTGTCGGTAGAGAAGCGAGTGTGGGAGGCTCCTCCTCATCTGAATCAAACTCCACATTCTCGTCCTTAATCCATTGGCCGCTCTGGTCTTGCAGCCATCCATCACTACATGACAAAGTCATAAAACATATTGAGAATTATGATGCTCAGGAAGACCTTTTATTGCCACATTCCAGGTCAGACAGGGGAACAGCTGTGTACCTCTTCAGTTTAAGGTAATGCTGTATCTCTCTTTTCCTCTCTGCTGTCCAGGGCTCCACCTCTTGTGTCTGTGCAGGCTCCTGATGCTGACATTCTTGTGTGTGTTGTGATGGAAGTGAATCTGTAATAGATAAACTAAGATGTGTCAAAAGTCACAGTTCAAGTTCAAGATCTTTCATGCAACTTTCACTTCACCTGATGTGCAGCCCTTACAACGACTTTGTAATAAGTTCCATGGCACTTCAATTTTCTGGGATGCGTTGTCTTGTGCTGGTGGCAGTTTGCTGTCAACATTTCCCCCTGAGCCCACCGGTCCTTTTCCAGATTTTGTACTTCAGAAAAATGTCAGAATATGTTTAATATTAATTTTCACTTTCCGTCTCTCCTCTGGGGTGTAAAATAAACAAGGACATTAAGCCAGCCTCCCACACACCTGGTACTTCTGTGGCAGCTGTTGTATGGAATGGTCTTCAGTAAAGCATGATGGGTGAGCTTCCGGGTTTGTGCCAATAAAGGGGCTGAACTGGAGGGTTCCTATAAAGAGGACACAGAATATAATGGGAAAAAAAAGAAAATGCTGTGTTTGTGTATGAAAGCCTGCCTTACAAAAGTTGGTGGGATGTAAGGTGGATTACCGGCATTTCACTAAAATGAGCTGAAATTTGCTCAGAGTCAGCAGAAAAATGGTTGCCATGGTAACTGACCTGTCTACAATCTTCTGCTTGGATGAAGTTTTCATGTTGTCTTTTTGTTATTTCATTCTTTAACTGTGCTTTCTTGCCATAGAACGCTTTCAATCCTGGAAAACAAACAAACAAACAAAAAACAACCCCAGAACATCACAACATAAAAGATGTATATACTGTAGTGGCAATAAGTACTATAAGACATACTATAAGACATACAGTACAGTTAAAAATATATTTTGCTTATGGATTTTATTGATTAACAGGCTTGTACAGGTAAAAGTGACGATAACTGAAGTTAATTATTAACACCACAAGTAATCTGAGTTCAGGATATTAAATGTACCTTCTAGATGCCTTTTCCCTTTTCTGTGGACTGTCAGGATGTCCACAGTGTCAAAAACAGGACGATAGGAGCACACAAGACAAGTGTATCTATACATTAAACACACGAGCATACAGAATACACGAATAAGTTAAATTTACTGTCAACGGTGTGCAATGTGCATGTACTGTGCGTGTGTTTTTTTTTTAACTTCTACTACTACTACTACTACTACTATAATAATAATAATAGTACATTCATAGTACATTCACCTTCCGTTTTTAAGAAGTGCTGCTTCATCTTCCGGGATAAAGTTAGATAGAAGATCCGAAACACGGCGTTTCTGAAAAGAAACACTGTTGATCTGACTGACGTCGGACAAATCATCGGTAATACATCACTTGTCTGGTTGCTAAGTAAGTGCACTAATAAGGTTTAATTGAAACACAGTTACCTTAAGGATATTCAATTGACTTTTGTCATTGCCCTCCCGTTTAAAAGACATAACTGTTAGCGTAGATGTGTGACAAAAGATCAGTCAGTGTTTCGCCGTTAGCTACTGAGCTAAGAGGATAGCTACTTCCGTAGCAATGTGGTGTTCACTGTCAAATACACAATGGGTAAACCGGTTTTCCGATTTGAAAACATTTCAGTCCGAATTTAAAAGGTGAGTAATTCTGATCGATGAATTGTCAATACTCAAATTCTTTATACAGTTTTCTGCATATTTCCTAGGTGTAATGTTGTTTTTGCCTTCAAATATTGGTAACAACATTGGTACAAATAGGCCTTGTATAACTAAAATAAAATTATCGGTGCATCAGAAAACAGTATTTACTTAGAGAACTTAGGCTTCAATCATGGCCAGAATATGGTTTGTCAAAGACTGTCATACTTTCAATGTATCTCCATATCTAGCATGAGTTACATATGAAGGTTGAATTTCCCATTATTCGAATGCAGCATCTGTAGGAATCATGGGACGAGTTGTCACCATGACTCCAGCCCTAGCAACATATGGCAGAAGACAGCTGACCACGGGATTAAACAACATAATAACGTCACAACTTTCACGGTAACATACCGTATTTATAGACTTTATGCTTAACGTTTAATAGAGACGGGGTTGTTCGTCGGGTAATGTTTCGACAACTTATTTCCAGTTAGCAAGACAGACACACAGGTTGCCAGCGGAGGAAAGTAGCGTTAATTAACGATTGATAATAACTAGCTAACGTTAGCACGCTAACGAACCGTGAAAGTGGATAAATTAAATT